>JAGQAX010000010.1:37176634-37712505 GCA_019142605.1 Cephalopholis sonnerati
AGGAATTGTATGAACTCAAATTTGTTTAGCATGGATTTGGCTTACTGTCCTTGGTCCAAATTTGTGGAGCTGTCCCCATATTATATAATTTAATGTAGAAGTAACAGACAACTTTTTAACTAGCTAGCTAAGGCTGTCTGCTCATTAACTCTTTGATCATAACAGAACAGAGTAACTTTCACCACTGCTCATATTAGAAAGGACAGCACAAGAAAACATCATCTTTGTTTAGATTAATAAACAGACAATGGATGATCGTTTGTTTCTAGCTGTCAGCGATCAGCCATAGGGAGCACGCTAGCTACATTAGCTACATCACTTAAGTTAGGGTGCCTTTCACTTTCCCTGCCTGGATGCATATGGGAACTAATCTAAACGCACATTATAGGCTTTCTTGCGGTGGCCTTTCTAAAGTTAGCAGTGTTGAAAGTTGTGGCCTTTCTAAAGTGAGCTGTGATGAAAGTTAATATATTTTGTTATGATCAAGGTGTTACTAAGCAGACAGTGTTAGCTAGCTAGCGCGCTAGCACGTTGATAAGTTGTACTTAAATTATATTATATGGGGAAATCTCCACAACTATTAATCAAGGACAATAAGCCAAATCCATGCTTGACAAATATGAGTTTTTATGATTTATCTTTCACCATGTAAATAATCAAATAATTCAAATAAGCCCAACACACACTCCTCTAGTATTGAGCAGCAGTGATTATAGCCTAAATATCAAGATTCTAATTAAGTGGAGACAAAACTTTTTTCCCACTACACTTAGATCATAAACTCATGGATATAAATATAGGTCATTGCAATCGGTTAAGAAATATTAACGTGACAGTGCTTTTTACATTTTATTTGGCACTCACGCCGACACCACTACTGTCCATTTATGCCACCAGTTAGGCTCCACCCACACAATACATCATCAGTGTTTACAAACACAAAAAGGATATATTCCACTACAGAAGAGACTTGATGATCACTACAATTGTTTAAGGTTGTGTGTGCAAAACATGTAAAAGTGTAAAACTGATTGATTAAAAAGCATATATAGCGATATCAGTATCAGTAATCAGTCAAATGAGTTGTCACATATCGGCATATTGGCAAAAAAAATCCAATACTGTAAATCCCTACTATGTGTGTAAGTAAGATTAATAGCTACAATAAATAAAAATATTTAAATAATTTTCCAACACTAGATTAATTTAAAAGGCCATGTAAAATGACTTTGTACTCCCTCAACAAAGAATTTTAATTGTTTCAACCTAAAATGGTTTGAGACGTACTTGATACTTTTATATTCATGTTGTAGTTTTGTGGCCTGTGCTGCAAACCTTTAAATCTCTGTAGCTCCAGTGCTATGTGCAAAAAGTTAATGCACAGCCCTGCTACTTATTTCATATAACTTTTCATTTACATTTTGTGCAGCTATGCATTTCCAAACAGGGAAAAAAAATCTGTCGTTACATTTTACTTTGTTCACAGTCTGATTTATCTAAAAGTGCTTGTGAGACCTCAAATGTGGCTTTGACATGCAACTGAACATGTAGCCCACTTTGTAGAAATAAACAAGATATACATCGTGTATCGCCATTCAGCCTGAAAATACCGTGATATGATTTAATGTCCATTAAGCCTGGCCTAGTGAGAACAAAATTTTACATATTGAGGCTTGGCTTAAGGCTCATCATCTGCGCAAGCAGGCTGCAGAAAACACAGAAGTAACACCTAGCCTAACTCTCAAAACAATCACGACGTACAAACCTGATTCACTGTGATGTGACAGTATGCAGTTACCAGTAACGGCACACAATGGCTGAAAACAGGAGCCCAATTCAAGCACTGCTTTATGTACAACAACTACGTTCGTGCCCATTTTTTCATGTTGTACTGTGTTAATGGAGCAAACGTGTATTACCGTCCCTCTTAAATATTTAACAGATATTTCCAATAAGTTAATGTAACTACCACAAACATTATTTCGTCGAGGTGCTGTCACAAAGAAGCCCAAATTGAGTTATCTACTTGTCTTTTTACTAAAATACAGTTTAACGTTGCCCTATTTTTTTTTAAAAAAAATCGTTATCACGCTTACCTAACGTTGTATTGACTTTGCTATATTTTAAGTCCACGGGTGGACTGCAGCAAAACTGGTACCAAAAAAAGGGCTGGATTCTTGT
Organism: Cephalopholis sonnerati; assembly: GCA_019142605.1. NCBI lineage: Eukaryota > Metazoa > Chordata > Actinopteri > Perciformes > Serranidae > Cephalopholis > Cephalopholis sonnerati. The sequence continues at coordinate 37,178,816 of JAGQAX010000010.1, forward strand.
TAGGAGAAATCTCTTGGAAAGACTTTACATGATGAGTTTGCCAGATTTAGTTAAGTCCACTTACTCAGATAATTAGATAATAAGTGAAGCTTCTTAAAATTCTAACGAATATTAAAAATGCCGTTTAGCTAGCATGACGCAGTAACGTTAGCTGACCTTTGCTAGTAACCATTAGCTTGCTAGCGTAAAGTAAAGTCACATTACCTGTGTTCTTTTCAGTCCAAATAAGAAATTGCGGCAGACGTGCCAAACTCAAATAAACGGGAGAATTTTTTTCCTCGCACGGCTAACTGCAAAACAATGTTAAAGTGCACTGTCTGCGGACAGGTTATTGGACAAACTAGGCTTCGGCAGACATCCTCGACGTGTCCTCCACGTTATCTAACTGAGCAGCTTGCCCGCTCCCAGCATGCCCCCGGGCACCGACACATGACCTGAGGTGCGTTCAGGTACTGGCAGTGTTTTATTAAGTTAATAGTGTGACGTAATTGTATTATTGGGCGTTGTCACAACCAAGTATGAAATAAATTAAGAATCGGCAGTTTTATTTTACTAAACCTAAGGTCAGGCGCAAACTTAACTGTCTTATGTTACAGATATGCAACTCATTCACTTAGTTTCTGGTCATGTGTTTAGTTTAACCTTTACACAAATCTACCGTTTTTACAACGGTAGCACTGACATCTCCGTACTGACATGACTGCAAAGACAGTTAAAAGTTCGCATATTATAAAGCGAAAATAAAAAATGTTGGGAAATTATTTCAGATAAGAAATGCACAAATAAATAGATAATCGTTGTGGTAATGCTTTTTGATGTGGAAAAATCTAACAACTTAAGGTTAAAAGAATGAGGAGTTTGATTTTTTTTAACTGTATCATTTTAACTGGGTTTTTTTTTTTATTTACCTAGACATCTTAAAGTAGGTACGGAAAACATGGAGACTATAACACCAAATGGTGGTGCAATTAGTTAACTTGTATTCTCAAATATGACTGACTGTGTAAGCCTGTTAAACTTTGTAACAGAGGAACTAACAGTTTTTTGTTTTTTTTTCTCAATGTGCAAAATGACTGGGAGTAAAATTAATCAGAAAGTGAGAGGGATTTGGAGAGCATAAATGTAGTTAAAATCGGTATGTTAAATAACTGTTGGTGTGGTGCCATGCCAGGCTACTTAAGCCCTGTACTGTACAATTCTGGGGTAGGCTATTCGTACTTCATAATACTTAAGTATTTCCGCTATATTTCAGTTGGAAATATTGTGTTGTTTAACTTGTTTCAAGTAGTTATACTTTCAATGATGTTTCAGTTTTCATAATCCTAGTAATGCGAGCTAAGTTATTGTTTCTTCTCTTAGGATGGAGATAATCATTTACAACATTTTCTTAAGAGGCTGATTCGATTAAATACAGGTTGATATATTTAAATGCACTGACTGATTGTTTTCAGTAGTTTTTAAGAATGTATGATTTGCATGACGCAATTATAAACAGAAATGGCTTCATCAGAGTTTAAAAAAGTGTTTGGGTTTTTTTTACCCCAAATTGCAACCCATTCTTCTACAATATCCCATTTTGAGTACGAGATATGAGTGAGATAAGGGAATATAGGAGGTTAAGGAAGTCCTGTACCTGGATTTAGTTTTCTTTTTTCCCCTTTTCTTTCCCCTTTATTTACTTTATGCACATCTAAGGCACCTATGTTTTGTCTTATATCCATGTTCATGTGCATGTTTCCTGCATCTGTGAACTTATTTAAAAACTATTTTATGTCAAATGAAATGAATGCTGACACTGCAACATAATATACGTAATTCCATCTTTGGCTCAGTCCTTGCTATAGTGTATGTAGCCGCACAAGACAGCTATTTTAATAAAACAGATGCTTGAAATCTTCAGAATGACAGAATTAGGACTGGAAGGACTGTTGACATGAGAGATTAACATATTTATGGAACCTAATGCAGTGTTTGTTCAACTAGTACTGTCATTATGTTGTTATTATTGCTAAATAGGTTGACATGTCAATAGCTGTGCCAAGTATGGCTTAATAATCATATGTGAAATAAAAGTCTAAATATCACGTGACATAGGCGCTACAGTACGGTTGTCATGACAACAAGCTCCTCATCAAACAGCGTCCGGGCTTGCAACTGCAGCAAGCGACACGGTCAGACTAGTCGAGGACATATTAGCTGTAATTTCATCTGCGGTGAGTACAAGCCTTTCACAGTCTTCCTGATTTGAACCACAGTGTGACAGAGCGCTATTCTGACACAAAAACGCTCAGACGTGTGTAATAAATAATGCTGTGAGTAGTGGAGTTGGTTGTGGTGTCCGCCTGTCGCTGCCAGTGTCATGGGAAGCGAAACAAAATGTGATTTCCGTTCAAGAACTTCAAACTAAAACCATTAATTTTTGCTCGCAATGTGAAGTAATGCAGAATTCTGGGTAGGAGGAGGAAACACACACAAAAAAATCATTGCAAAACACAACACAATAGGCAATAAAGAATGTACTCATTGGATGAGAATATACTTTTATAATTTTGATTCGACTTTTGTCAGTGTGCTTTTAAAGACAAAGTCAGCTTACTTCCGGCCTTGTACTGGATAACTTCACAATGCAGCAGCCGCACTAGCACCATCTTCTACAACTAAACAGCTTGAATACTAATGTCCTGACTCCCAACCAGTCCGTAGCATACAAAATAAAACGTTATATTATATATATATATATATATATATATATATATATATATATATATATATATACAGATGTTATCACAAATGAACACAGCGAAATGAGAATCAGAATTTGGAACCAGACACTCAAATATAAATGCTGTATTTCAGTGATGCTCAGCTCAACTCATGGCCCATGGGCCAAATCTGGCCCGCCCAGGGTGCCGGTGGACAACCATTTTCCAATTTAGAATCAAAATACAGTACAACAGTACAAAATACATTCAAATACATACTTTTGTGTTTTGAATAAAGACAAGGTCCGACAAAAGCATCAACATAGAGCTTCTTTATTTAAAAATACAACAGGCTGGGGGATGATCCCCTGGACTCCCCTACAGATGTCCTGGCTAGACCCAAATGTCCTCAAATCCCTGAAACGCCCCTGCCTACACCTGAACTGTGCAGGGCCGCTGCCACTGGGTTTGCCTCGTAGCAGAGATGAGTAAGGACACCAAATGTCTAAAGATTAAAAATAGGCATTTCATTTATTATATACTAGTAATTATTAATAATGTTTGTTTATTTACTGGCCCCCAGCGTCCTGTCATATTGCAAAACAAGTTGAGCATCCCTGCTGTATTTGGTTCAGAGAACATATGACCTTTGTAAACATGCACACACATGCAATGAAAGAGTACTTGTTATTAGACTGAATTAGATACGACTGACTCCTGTTACACATTCCCTCACAGGTGATCATGCAGGATAACAGGAATGGGATGATTCCATTCCCACCACCCATCAGCAGAGACAGGGTAATTGGGGCATTCCCAAAGGTACGTCCTGTTTTTCTTTTTTTTTGTTAGTGTGTTTTTTCCCCCAGTGTAATGTCCCAGTTCAAGAAAACCTCTGTCTTTAACATCACTGTAGTTTAAAAAAAAATTGGAGCGGCTAACTAGAAGATGTAAATTTCGTTAGAAACATGTGACTTCTAACTCACTTTCTCAGATAGTGAAATCTGTGTCAGATCGGAGCACTGGGGGTGATTATGGGCTGTTGAGGTCAGCTACCCAAGCACGGACTCATTCAATTTATCCCTCTGTCCTCTGAATCTTCTCTAGATAATATATTGAAGCACTTTATTTGGACAGGAATCTAATGGGGTCAGCTCAAAGGTTCTCAGGGCAACTGTCAATCATGGTTTACCCGGGAAGGCTGGCAGTGGCTCTATCCAATGTTATAGAGTGCATACCAGTACTGGAATAATCCTAAATGTTCTAAATTGTGATGAGATTCAATATCTTAAATGGTTTTGAATACAGCTGAATATATAATAACAAATTCTGTTTTATAAGCCCTTAAATAGGTTGTGGCTTTTGGTTTTTGCTGTTTTTTTTGTAGTCTTCTCGTCCCATTCTGATAGGATAGGATTGCTTTCCTTTTGATTTGTAAAGTGAAATTAATCTTACATCTTCTAAACATGGTAAACATTATACCTGCTTGACATCTGCATGCTAGCATTGGCATTGTACGCATGTTAGCATTTAGCACAAAGCACCTGTGTGCCTAAATAAGCCTCACAGAGCCGCATGGCTGTGGACTTAGTCCTGTTATAGCATGTATTCATTGGCTTTGTGCACAATAAATGTCGGTACATTATGGTCCTGTTCTTTTTAGTGCTACACACCTAATGCCTCTCTGCAGCTGAAGACAGACTGGGACGTTCAGACTAAAGAAGCCTGTAAAGATGGAGCCGCCAGGCATCAGCCGTGAGTCTACCGCTTTGGGTCGATGCATCACTTTTAGCTTTGCTTGAACATCTCATGAAAAGCATTTGCATCTCACTTGTGTAAAAAAAACCTGTTTTCTTCTTTAAAGGTGGGACCGACAGAAAATGTCAAAAGTGGTGGTTGTTGGAGACCTTAATGTGGGGAAGACGTGTCTCATTAATAGGTACTTTATAAATAAGGAAGACACAACTGATATGACTGAGACAGCAATATCAAAATCAGATCTGTTTGAGTGATCTTGTGTCTTGTTTGAAGGGTCTCAACCAGATGGGAGAGGTTGGGAACGGCTGCCATGGTGCTAATGTAGAAACTTTTAGAACATTTTTCTCATCTATGTTGAACAAACACAGTTCTTTGTTGGATCTGACTGATTGCACCTTTAACATGTTCAGAAATGTAGTAAAAATAAATAGATAAATAAAAGAGAAGCAGGTCTGGGACTGTTGTAGTGAGTCTGACTTCTGAACATGATGGACAAAAAAAACAATGTGATTTGTTTGTGCTGTTTTCAGGTTTTGTAAAGATGTGTTTGAAAGAGACTACAAGGCCACCATAGGTGTCGACTTTGAGATTGAGAGGTTTGAGATATCTGGAGTACCTTTCTCCCTTCAGATGTGAGTAGTTTGATCTTAAATAAGTCTTTCTGCATACATATAACTTTAGAGAATGTTTTTACCATTCGTGTTTACCTTTCTTATAGCTGGGATACCGCTGGGCAGGAAAAATTCAAGTGCATCGCTTCTGCATACTACAGAGGCGCTCAGGGTAAGATGTTGTAAAAAGATGGTCATGTGTCTAAAATAAGGGGAAACCAGTTTACATTTTAGCTGGTGTAAAGCAACAATGCTGAAACTTGTTCATCTTTTCCAGTCATTATCACAGTCTTTGACATGGCAGACATTAAGTCCCTGGATCATACACGGTACGTTTGATTCTAACTTTGTCATCAGGCTTATTCTATAGTGGTGACAAGTCTACAATACAAACATTGATGCACTTTACCAAGAGTAAGAGAATCAGACTAAATACACTTCATTTCACTTCATTCATATCTTAAACTGAATTGACAGCTCATCTTCAATGACATGTCTGTCAAATACTTTAATAACTTTGTTATGTTTTTATAGCCAATGGCTGGAGGAGGCCATGAAAGAAAATGAACCTGACTCTTGTTTCATCTTCTTGGTTGGCACTAAAAGTGACCTGCTGGTGAATATATTTTGTACTAAATGTACATTTTGCTGATATTCATAATTTTCCTCTAGTACCCAACTGTCTTGTCCTTAAGCCCTTAGAAGAAAGACAGAGGACAGAAAAAGATGCTTCCAGGATAGCAACAGAAATGCATGCAGAGTTCTGGGCTGTTTCAGCGAAAACAGGTAAGACCAAGAGCGTAAACTTATCAGTGCTGTTTGGTACATTAAGACATTAGAAATACAGTGATTTTGGGGAATGCAGAACGCCACTGTAAATAACTGTTAATATTTCTTATTTTCAGGAGAGAATGTGCAGGGGTTTTTCTTCAGGGTGGCAGCTTTGGCCTTTGAGAAATGCGTACTAAAGGACATGGAGAATGGGGTCCCTGCTAGCATCGGACGTGGAGATAGTATCAGTAAGTAACGGCCCAACTCCTAACAGCGGAGATGCTGCTAATAGAAAGCCCTGAAGGTATACAAATCTACTCTAAATCTTTGTCTTGACAGAATCAGATCGTGCCAACCTGGAGGAGGCAGCACCCCAAGACACGAAGAGAAGCTGCTGCTCATGAAAAGAGGAACTCTCAACGTGATCTGTTAAGGAGCAGAACCAGATGGAGGCTCCACTCTGAGCCTTAGCTGCAGAAATAAAAGTGGTCTTGTTCCACTGGTGTGAAATGTGCCTTAGGACATGTTCCATTAGGTTCCTAAAGGGACAATTCACCCCAAAATCAAGTTGCCAAGTGTTGGAGATATTGGTTGTAGAGATATCTGCCTTCTCTCTGATATAATGGAGCTAGATGGCACTAAGCTTGTGGTGCTCAAAGTGAAAAAAAAAAAAAAAAAAAACATTTGCAAAACTCAACAGCAATGTGTCTTTCCGGAAATCATGGCTCAAGATAATCCACAGACCTTGTTGTAAACAGTTTTATGTAGGAGCTATTTCCTTTCTACCAAACTTCACCCCCCAACCGTATCACTGCACAGAAGGCCCTCCTCTGCTGAGCGACAATAATGTTCTAAAAATTGTTCGATACTGCTAGCTCTCCTGAGCTAGCTAACACTACAGCTCAGCCGAGGACAGTGACAGTAATATTTACATCTTGCGCTGTCATTAGCTTAAGCCTCTCGTTCATGAGGAGATGCATGCTTCTTTTTGTACAGCGATATGGATTAGGGGTATAGTTCGGTAGTAAGAAAATTGTTTCCACAGGAACCTACGCACAAATGGATACAGCGTTAAACGTGGTGCCCTGTTCATTCCTGTAAGAGTTGCTCAGGGGCACATGAAGACAAAATGGTCCAACTGCGGCGTCGGCACTACTTTTGCACTGTGCAGCCCATAGAACAGGCGTACCAGAGACTTACAGTGGCCGTGTGCGGCCGAGTGGCTAACTTCAGGTTTAGTGCTAACTTGAATGGGGATAAAATTATTTAATCATGCAGCTCTTCTAGACTTTTGAAATGTTATCGGACAGAGTGGATCATATCTTCATAGTGAAATGAGTCGTTTCACGGGGGTTGTGATGTTCAAAAAAATTTATCCACTGATTTACAGACCCCTCTTTTACCATGTAAGTCAATGGGAAAAGGTAATTTTGGTCCACAGGACATCACATGAAGATGTAATTACACTGTTTGGCCACTATGAAAATTGGCTTCAAAGCCTGCTGCACTACCACAGGACCTGCTCACAACAAGGTCAGTGGATTATTTTGAGTAATATTAGAGAGAAGGCAGACATCTCTACAGCCAATATCTTCAATACTTGACAACTCACACTAAATCTGGATTGAAAAAAACAGCACTACAGGTAGGAGGAAAAAAATATATTTTTGATTTTGGGGTGAACTGTCCCTTTACGTCATCAACACTGCCATGTATTCTGACATTTGCAAAAGGCTCAACCAGTATGCGCTCCTGAAAGACGACTGTTATTAGACTGAAATGGACTCTCTTTGCTGATACTAAATCTTATACATTGAACCATTTTTATGGGATAGTTGTCAGTATTTCATCCAGAAAATCATTTAGCCAATGGACTATAGATAAAATACTATACTTTGGCAATAACAAACAATAATAACATAAAACAAATCAGATCACACTCATTTGATACTTAAGACTTTTTTTTTGCTACTGTCGTAGTGTTTGTTAATTGTCATACAGTATTGTTGTGGAATATGTCTCACCCAGTATAGTGGGTGATAAAGGTTTAATGAAAGTTTACAGGCTGGCATTTTGGAGCACGGTAACCAAAGGTTTATGTTTACTTTAAAGTAATAAAAGTCTAAATGAGTCTACTCTTTAGTCAGCATATATAATGGGCACAATATTATAATGTGATTTCTTGAGTAATGCCTGGTTCACTGGAACAATAGCTGGCGATAACAGCTGTGCATTTATGAAACCAGTATTGTTGTCAAAGCCTCATTATTATTTAATAAAGTGGTTTATCAGCTGTCTGAAGTGTTCAGTCATCAATATATTTAAGATTATGAGCTATGGCTATGCAAGATTCACAAGCAAAATACTGAATGTGTCCCCTGAGGGACTGTACTTTACTTATTTTAATAGAAGCGTGACTGGGATATGCCTTAGGTTTTTTTGTGTGTATGTTTGTTTGTTTTTTTAATATCATGACCCTGGAGCTACATTTTTTTTAACTTCATACTTGGGGCTGGGTCAAGGGGGCAGCACACCACCCAGACATCCCTCTCGCTTGCAACGCTCCCCCCTCCTGGGGGATCCCAAGGCATTCCCAGGCCAGATGAGACATGTAATCCCTGCAGCATGTCCTGGGTCTAACCTGGGGCCTCCTACTAGTGGGACGTCCCCGGAACACCTCTAACGGGGTGGGCCCAAGAGGCATCCTGGGCCCATGGTGGAAACTCATTCTGGCCGCTTGCATCTGCGATCTCATTCTTTCGGTCACTACCCAGAGCTCGTGACCATAGGTGAGGGTTGAGACGTAGATGGACCAGTAAATCAAAAGCTTTGCCTTCCTGCTCAGCTCCCTCTTCACCATGACAGTCCGGCGCAGCACCCACATCACTGCAGACACTGCACCAAACCGACCCTCTCTCCACCATAACTAACCATATTTCAAAGTTTCTCATTCATTCATTTTCTGTAACCACTCATCCTCTTGAGGGTCACAGGGGGGCTGGAGCTTATCCCAGCTGAGGGTGAGAGGCAGGGTACACCCTGGACAGGTCACCAGACTATCACAGGGCAAACACATAGAGACAGACAACCATTCACACTCACATTCACACCCATGGGCAATTTAGAGTCACCAGTTAACCTAACCTGCATGTCTTTGGATTGGGTGGGAGGAAGCCGGAGTACCCGGAGAGAACCCACGCTGACTCGAAGAGAACGTTCAAACTCTGCACAGAAGGGCTCCCCCCACCTCTTGTTGTGAGCATGCCTAAACCATGCCTTCAAAACCTACTTGTGGGTTTCTGGGTTCTGTGGGTGGTTAAAATAAAAACAAAATACAACCATTTAAAGTCCAATGTCCCCTAAGCTAAATCTAAAACCACAACTCTCTCCCTGATGCTTAAAAAACTGGCTGAAGTGCTTTCCCTATTTTACTCCACTCCCTCCCGTCTCATAAGTCATGAACAGTCCCTAATGAGTACGGAATTGTTATCTGCTGAAAACAAATAATAAATGTGCACAAAGACTTGTCTTACCCTAAGAGGACGTGTTTTTTTTTTTTTTTACAAGCCGTTTTCTCGATATAACGAGATATTATCTCGTTATAATGAGATATTTTCTCGTTATTTCGAGAAAACGGACTTTGTTTTCCTGAGATATTATCTCGTTATCTCGAGAAAACAAACTTTTTGTTTTTGAACTTTTTTTTTTTTTTTAACTTTATTGAATGAACGTCAGAGGAAGAAGAAGTGGCAGGTGGATGATGTGACCGCAGGTGCCGTGAGGTGTTCAGCGCAGACAAATGCGCAAGGTAAGATGATTATTACAGGAACACATCACCCCAAATTCATCAATAATCATAACTAGATTATTATGATGTTGCTCCGGTGCTTTTTGGTACGTGCAGACGAACTGTGTGGCTAAGTTGTGCAGGGCTGTCGGTCCACCCTCAAAACGCTGAAGCGGTTGAAATTTCACAAAACTGTGCATGGAATAGATGGCGGAGATGTGTCTCGACTCTGTCACGTAGCCTCGTTTTAACCAGTGGCAGTTTTAGGCACAGATTTAGCACAGCTTTATCACGTGTATGTTGAAATGGGCTAATTGGATTAATCAGTACACTGCGACCATATTTTTTCGTTCATAGAGCTGTTGGTGCCTCGAGGTTGGAATCAGAGTCACTGACTCGGCGCTGTCCGGTGCTGAACTGCAAACGGAGATGAAGAGACCCTAGGCGTTTTGCTTCTGCAAAGGAATAAATATTTGCTTGCCACAACACAATTTGGTAAAATGCCAAGGAATCAAATACAATTTTCCCTCCAAACCCTCCAAATATGAAACTGCAGTGCGCTTATACACAAACAGACAAGAGGATACCAGAGTTACAATGACGGCAAATAGTTAGATTACTCATCTAAAAAAGCTACAAGATTTAGATATAATTAACAGTACTGTGGGCTTCAGTCGTCTCCTATTGCTTTTTAAATTATGTCGAGAGCGAGCGCGCTGGTGATTTCTTTAATTGTGTGTTCTGATTCATTTCCAAAATAAAGTTTTAGCTTCTGAAATCAGATTTTAAACAGTTCTGATTGAATTCAATGTTTATCTGGATGATGCGGCTTCATTCCGAAGAATTTCACTGTAAACCTGGCCTCCCATTACGGTTATAACGGCGCTTGATTTCCCTAGTACAGTCTATGTTAGGGATCGTCTACAAATTACACACCCCAGGGTGACAAATGTATGACAAATAAGCATAAATCAAATAAAAGATGTTTTTTTTTTTCATTCTGGTTGCTGTAGTAGTTGGCAACAGGTCAAAATGTGTTAATATCTTGCATTTTGGGGAAATTGGATACAATGTCAAAAATGCTCAATATTAACACCTTTTCTCATTCTGTTTGCTGTAGTTTGCAATGGTAGGCTTCTGCCTACTACAGGTCAAAATTTGCTGATACCATTTTTATTTTTTACAAAGCGCTTTCTCAAGATCGAGAAATATATTTATTGCAATCTCAAGTTCCCAAAAATTGTTGTTTACAATTATTTTAGTCTGGCAGCATTAATCATGAACTGTCCTTTGTCCTGCTTCCTTTCTTCTATTTTAGCTCCATTTGGTCGACAAGAGTTCCACAGGTTGTGGGATTTTCAGTCCTTCTGAGGTGCCTTTGAAAGGACAGGAGAGACTCACCACACAATGTCAGGAGAACAGGAGATTGCTGATTGCATCACATATCTTTTCAATCTGGGACTGACACAGGCTGAAATAACTCTGTGCCTTGCTGTTCGGCACAATGTACACATCAGTGTGCGTCACCTAAGAAGACTGCTTGCAAGGCTTCAGCTTTATCGGCGGCGTGGTCTAACTGAGCCTGATGTCATAGTTAACTACATTGCTGAGCAGCTAAGAGGTCCTGGACATCTCCATGGGTATCGGATGATGACTGAGAGATGCAGATCTGCAGGATGGCGGGTCACCAGAAACCTTGTGTGTGAAGTGCTATCTGTTTTGAACCCAGACGGTTTACAAGAGAGAAGAGGGAGGAGACTCAGAAGAAGACATTACATGGTCCCAGGACCAAATTACATGTGGCACATGGACTCCTATGATAAACTGACACCATTTGGCATCGGAGTTAATGGATGCATTGATGGATTCTCCCGACATGTCATCTGGATGCAGGCAAACGTCACAAACAGTAAACCAGAGGTTATTGCAGCATATTTCATTGATGCTGTCAGTGAGCTTGGAGGTTGCCCAAAAATCATCCGATCTGATTTTGGTACAGAGAATGTTCATGTGAACAGATTGCAGTGTTTTTTGCGTGAAGATGAAAATGGCACAGTTCATGGACCTTGTGTACTTCAAGGAAGAAGTACAAGCAACCAAAGAATCGAAAGTTGGTGGGGCCATTATCGCAGACAAAATGCAGACTACTGGAGAGACTTGTTCCAGGAGTTCCAGTCAGTTGGTGACTTCAGCGGAGATATGGTTGACAAGGGTCTCATCCAGTTCTGCTATCTTAACATCATACAGGTAATGACTCACACACCAGCACACACGCATGCGCGCACACACACACACACACACACACACACACACACACTTTCTCACTAACACGTAAACACACTTACTCAAACACACTCACTGAATACACATATATACTCTCTCTCACACACACACACACCCCCACTCACTCTCACACACACACTCTCACAACCACATATAAACATACAAACACACACACTCACTCACACACACACTCACCTACATTCTCTCCCTCTGTCTTTGTTTTAACAGAAGGAGATAGACACTGTGAGGAGAATGTGGAACACCCATCGGATCCGGACAGGTGGCAATGGACGGGACCTGTATGCAGGAAGACCTTTTCTGATGTATAACACACCAGAACTTTACCAAGCACGGGACTACCTCCAGCCAGTGGACTATGACAAACTTGACATCATCTTAGAAGAGCATATTTGCCTTTGGAAAACTGACATTGTCTGTGACCCAGATCTTCACGAGCTCTGTTTGTTGTTAATGGGAGAACACCATCTTGAGGCTGGCCATGATGCTGCTGAGGCAAGCAGACTGTACAGACAGCTGAGGCCCTTGATAAGAGCACACTTGTCAGAATCAGATTAGTCATCACCATGCCAAATTGTTGTCTCACAACAGTCCAAGTAAACAAGTCATCTATTTAGATTGCATGAGGATGGATTCAGAAGGGGAAAAAATGTAATAATTCTCCAATGTGTGATGTTCACGATTTTGTTTTTCCTTGTCATGTCAAGTTTATGTAACTTTACTTATTTAACTGTCTGCCAATTTCTCATCCTCCTCCTGAGAGATGTGTTCTTGTACTTTGTAAACAAATTCTTTAACTAGTCCATACCCATGGTGGAGCAGGTGATTAGATGCACAATTAGCTGTGCTCACAGACCATCATATGTTCTGTACACATAAACATTGCCTGTGCGTCATGTCCTACACTACAGCATGTGCTACATGGCTCATCAAAGCCCGTGGTACTCGGCTCTGTTCCAGCACGTGATTGGTTCAGCCAGCGCTGCAACTCCCATTGTCATTGGCCTTTTAACAAAATATGAAATAAATGCAAAATAAACTCGAAAATGTCAAAAAGGGCTCCGTCACTACCTTTCTGGACACATCAACATTGCCTGTGCGAAGTTTCACACAGATTGAACATTTTACTGCAGAGATACAGCTGGACTGACACAGACAGAATGACAGACAGACAACATTCCTTCATTATATAGTATTATAGTAGGATGTGTACAGGGGTGGAAGTAATTAATTACAAATACTCAAATTACTGTAATTAAGTAGTTTTTTGGGGTACTTGTACTTTTATGAGTAGATTTTCAAGTCTGTACTTTTACTCGTACTTAAGTACTCATTAATCCATGTAAACTACTTAGTGACTTTTAAAATCACGGTGAGTACTGAGTACAATTTTAATTAATATCCAAACCTTTTATCTGCATTTTTGTAGCCAATAAGGTGATCTGATCACAAACTGACCAATGGAAACCAGGATATATGGATGAAAGACTAAACAAAACAAAAAAAGGATGTCAGTGATTGATCTTCAATTGATTTTGCGTCAAGAATTTAACCGTTAAAAATGTACTCATGGATAATAAGTATATTATATATTAAGTATACAATTAAGTATATAATATAATCAATAATCATGGCAGTAACTGCACCTCATCTAACTTTGTTTTGTCTGGTGGACACATTTGTTGAATAAGGAGATAAAAACTTAAAATGAGAAAAACACACAAACAAAAAAAACAACTTGAGTGAAAAACACTTGTTTTGTATCTTATCAGTTATTAATGATTAATTGATTGTTAGCATTTTAACTATTGGTAAAGCAAAATACACAAAGTTTGTAACCCTAGTCAGGAGAGGTCATGAAGACATCATAGGTTAAAAGTAACTAATACTCTGAGTAGTTTTTTTGACGAATACTTTTTACTTTTACTTAAGTATTTTTCTAACACCAATACTTTTACTTGTAATTTAGTAATATTTTAGCAGTGTAACAATACTTGTACTTGAGTACAGATTTTCAGTACTCTTTCCACCACTGGATGTGTACTTGTGCCTGTCAGGTCATGCATTTGGGTCCTGTTGTGCTCAGTTGTGTCTGTGTTTTTGGCCGTAACGTAATAAATCCAAATGCGTATAAAAACACTGACAGATTCTTAAGGACAAGACATGGCTTAATTTGCTTTGTTCTTAGCTATTACATTGCACATTGCATTACACTGTTGAAGGGTTTCTTTTCCCCGCTCATGCACATTACTCTCACTCCAACCAGTTGACACTACTTTCAAAACAAAAGTGATTCGTTGCTAAGTGAATGTGCTGACTGTATAGCAAAGAAAAGCTACTGTCTGTCTGGTCTTACTGTAATTTCTTATAACCAGAAGCAGAAATCAGTTTACATGAGTCAAAAAAGTGTTAAAATGAGAAAGCGTTTTTCAAGTTTGAAAGTCTTTACTATAAATAATGTTTGGAACAAAATGCAATAGGAACTTGCAAGCAGCCAGACATTAATAGCTACAAGAGAATACAACACACACAAAATTTAAAAAAAAAAAAAAAAATCAACAGTTACACCAAACCTTGGCATAAAGGTACTTTGTGACTGGAACAAAATACAATAGGAACTTCAAAGCAGCCAGTCATTAAGAGCTACAAGACAATACAACACACACACAAAAAATCAACAGTTTTATGCCAAACCTTGGCATAGAGGTACCTTGTGACTGGAACAAAATACAACAATAAGAACAATAAGAATGTTACTTTCTCAAGACACACACACACACACACACACACACACACACACACACACACACACACACACACACACACACACACACGACTGGAGTGAGGTCATCACCAAAGTGTGAAAAGAGGATGTGACTGAACATGCGCCTTTCCCCATCTCTCTCAGTCCCTTTATTATTTTTGTGAGGAGCAGTTTTTGAAATGCAAAAACATGAAAAGACAAGCCGCAATAATGATGGAAGGACTAAAGTACAATGATCCCTTCACCCTCAATTATGCTTCACAACACAATACTGTCAACTAGTGGCTACTGGTGCTTGGCAGTAAAACAAGTAGCCAGGAAAATCTTGGATCTTGACCTTATCACATTTGCTCATCACAGCTTTTTTTTTTTAGACCAGATCCATCACCCACACTCCACTTCTCAACACAGATATGAACTCTGTTCTAAAATCTGCATAGTCTTTGTAGTTAGTTGCCAGTTGCAAAGAACAACTACAGGTGTGTGCCAGGGGTGCTCTTGTGAGCTGTGGCTGTTCTGCTGTGAATGCAACTTCAATTGTCTTAGACAGGAACAAGTCAGACCCTGTACAGTACCTGAGGAACAAACCAAGCTCCTTCTCATCTCTTTCTCTGACAAATCTCAAGAGGTGATTTGAGGTGGTTTGTTCCTCCACTGACATACATTCTGGGAACTTGATGGATTTAGTGATGTTCCTTGCTTTCGGTTTCAGATCATCCAGAATCTTCTTCAGTCCTGTGTTACTCATGGTTTGTCCAATAGATGCAAGAATTGGCTTCCAACATTTTATGATAAATGCTGGTTCTTGTACCATTTCTTTGTGGGCTATTTCCTCCACCAGGCTGTGCAGATTTTCTTCAGATGGCAGTACACAGCAGTTGTGACTGCTCAGTATGCTGAGAAGTTCGTCCATATCTGCCTCTTTAAAGTTGTCAAATGCATCAGTCAGCACATCTTTCTCAGTTGTGCTGATGTAGTTGAAGAAAGCCTCCAGTAGATTGCTGTCTGAACAGGTGAGTGACAGAGCCTCTGAAAGGAATGGAGGGGCAAGTTGGACTGGAAAGAACTGAAAACGCCGCCATCCAAAGGCCAATATGCGAGCAACGGCTGTCCACTCTCTTTCTTTGAATTTGTGGTGCAAATTTGGGATCTTGTAGCTGGTTCCACTGGTCTTTGTAGTGTAGAAAATATCCCAGAAATCGGTTAGACAGTCCCTGATGATCCCACTCCCAACTCCAGCCTCAACTTCTCCACGTTCAAGCACACGTTTGATTGAAATATTTGCATCCAGAATGTTTTCATTTGAAAATGCTTCTATCATGTCCATGAGACGCTGTGCTTTGCAGATTACAATGACTTCTTCCTCCACCACATTTTCAGGATTTGCAAAGAAATCTGTGCTGCTGGAACTCTGTTCCAAATCCACATTGTGAAGTGCGGCGCTTGGTTGTTCACTGGTTACTGACCAGGGTGCATCTAGATTTACAGTTTCCTCCACAAATACTGTTAGCTGCTCTGCATGTATTGGTGAGTATATAAGAGTATCAGCAAGATCATCAACACATTCGTAATGCATGTTTGTCTGGTGTCCAATAATAACTACATCATCAATTGATGTGTCTGTGAGAGGCTGGTCTGATGTTGTAAAAGATGGAGCAGATTGGAGTGTTGAGGTACTATTGGGACTGCTACAAGAGAGAGGCCTTCTGCTATTCCGAGGTCTTTTGACAGGACAGACCAGTGGTGGGCTGGATGAGGGTGGTGATGAATGTGGAGGTGGTCCAGGTTCACTGTATGGGTCAGGTAAATGGGGCATGTCTGAAACTTCATCACAAAGCTCAGGGTTACTGTACTCTTTTGCCTTTGTGCAGAGGTATACTCTAAGGGTCTTGTGTTGAGTTTGCTCAATCAAATTTTGGAGTGTGACACTGCCTTCAATGGGTTCCCCCGAAACAGTGACAGAAAGAATGCAGTCAAAGTCCTCTAATTTCCCTTTAACTGATGTGCCACCAGGGAAAAAAAGTGTCTTTCCTCTTTCCAGAATAGTGGATACCCTCTCATCTTTATTTACAATAATTTCTCGTGTTCCACCCCCAGTAGCCCTTCTTACTTGTTTATACACAGTGTCTTGGTAGTTCAACCAGCCAAGTTCAACTTTCCTTGTCTTTTTTAAAGCATTCCTGTTTCCACGGAATGCAAGCCTTGATTGACTGCTGGTGGTTGCAGTGACTGAGGCAGCTGATGGAAGTTTCATCTTCTCTCTTAAGCTATTGATTAACTTTCTTTTCCTTTGCTCTGTATCCTCTGGTTCGCTT
Organism: Cephalopholis sonnerati; assembly: GCA_019142605.1. Classification (NCBI taxonomy): domain Eukaryota; kingdom Metazoa; phylum Chordata; class Actinopteri; order Perciformes; family Serranidae; genus Cephalopholis; species Cephalopholis sonnerati. Next base: position 37,195,825 of record JAGQAX010000010.1, read on the forward strand.
GAGGATAACTCCTTCCAGTTTTTGGCAAAAACACGGTCTCCATATTGTGGAATATACATAGAGAGCTTATCTTCTTCAAGAAACTTCACAACATCTTGATCAATCTAAAACACAAAAAAGGTTTAATGTCAGATAATGTTTCATTATTCTTTGCACATGTTCCTGTTACACTGAAATCTCAGTAGTGTGTATGAGACCGTTTCAGTAGTGTGTGTGAGAGCACAACATTTCAGTAGTGTGTGTGGAAGGTATTTCTGAATAATCATATCAGCATGCAATGTCTTTAAATATACTCATTTTTTGTTCTTTACCTTGTCCTCTGCCATTTGTTTTAGGCATTCCTCTGGAACTCTCCTTTCTCTCAAGGCTGACAGAAACTGGTCCATCTGTAGATTTTCAAAAACCAAGTTATAAATCATACTTCTTAGCAGCTGTAAAAAGCTGTCACCTTTAAACTGCTGGCTCTTCATTAACTGGAAAAACAAAAGGGTTGTCATAGTTTAACTAATATACCAGTATATTTAATAGCCACATCTGCTTTAAGTTGACAATTGACACGCATTGTTCTGAACCACTAGCATGATGTAATTACGACACAGAATACACTAAGCACTATCAGGGTAAAAAATGAACAATTGATGAAATGTTATGTTATTTGCTTCTCACTTTGAAGAAGGAGCCATATTCTTGTTTATCTCTTTCCCTTTTTGTGGCTTCAGCCTATTGTACTAGGGCCAAGTAAATATAATTTAACCAGTGTGATTGTTTCTCTGTTTATGTCTGTTTATAATAGCATTCATTAATTGTTGAAATTAATGTGTTTTAAAAAAAAATCTCAATGAATCTTCATATCAAAACATATTTAATTTATAAACATAGTAATTTATAAATCATTCCGCTGCTGCTGCCAGCTGCCACCAGTCTGCCTGTTTGTGTGTATATGTAATAATGATAATAATAACTAACTAACTATAATACATACACACACAATATTCAGCTGTTGTTCACTCTTTTTTATTAACCTTTATGTAACCTTTATTAGAGGCCACAAACAATGTTGCATGTTCTATCTTTAAACCCAAATAATAAAATATTCAAAGTATAAATAATTTCAAACCCAGTTTACAGTGAAGCTTTGCACTTAAATTTGTCTTCACAGCAAGATTTTGTTAAGACCACTGCATGGGTCCACAGTGATTAATCAGTCTTACTCCTCAAATCTGGCGAAAACTTTGTAATTTCTCTCATTCATAAGTGCTGTGCTGTGTTCTCATAGTCCATTTTCTTAAAAAAAAAACAAAAGTGAAAAGTTCCGCTGGAGAATCCTCATCAGGATCACCTTCCCAGTTTCTGAGGGTCTTGAGGGCTATTATAAACATTTGTGTATGTGAGTCTGTGTGCATGCACGAGTGCGTGTGACAGCATTAATCATTAATTAATCCCGCAGCCCAATCACATCACATCTCTAAACGTATAGGGGAAAAAAACACTAGCGACCGGCATTTGCCATGGCTATTGCCTCAAACCGAGGCATTTGCCACTACCGGACTAGCGGGACTAGCTCACCTTCCCCGCGGCCGAGCCGCCACAGCTCGGCATCACGAATCTGTGAAAGTCGGGGGGTGGAGGCAGTCTGCGGAGATGTGGAGCTCCCGTCTGTGGGGAGAGACACGCAGTCAGTACAACGCTTATTGGATATCAAACATCCGGCCAACTTTTCCTCACTTCATGCCGCCCCGGGCGGCTGTGGCTGGCCGTTTTATCTGTGCTTAAAACTGCCACTGGTTAAAACGAGGCTACGTGACAGAGTCGAGACACATCTCCGCCATCTATTCCATGCACAGTTTTGTGAAATTTCAACCGCTTCAGCGTTTTGAGGGTGGACCGACAGCCCTGCACAACTTAGCCACACAGTTCGTCTGCACGTACCAAAAAGCACCGGAGCAACATCATAATAATCTAGTTATGATTATTGATGAATTTGGGGTGATGTGTTCCTGTAATAATCATCTTACCTTGCGCATTTGTCTGCGCTGAACACCTCACGGCACCTGCGGTCACATCATCCACCTGCCACTTCTTCTTCTTCTGACGTTCATTCAATAAAGTTAAAAAAAAAAAAAAAGTTCAAAAACAAAAAGTTTGTTTTCTCGAGATAACGAGATAATATCTCAGGAAAACAAAGTCCGTTTTCTCGAAATAACGAGAAAATATCTCATTATAACGAGATAATATCTCGTTATATCGAGAAAACGGCTTGTAAAAAAAAAAAAAAAAAAACACGTCCTCTTAGGGCTTCCGTACTACTTTGATGTGTGGCATCCAGGTATTTAAACTAAGACAAATTAAGTATACATTTATATCACATCATAGCTGTATGCCCTTGCTTTCAAACAGATTATAAGCAGGGCTTCTTAAAGTACATTATCATACAATTTAAGGAAATAGTATAATATGTGTGCAATATGGGGCAATTGGTAAGTATGCCGGGTAATACGTAGAGAAAACAAGACCCATCAGTTTAACGTTCCGAAAGAAGCGAAAATGGAAATAAGCGGAGTGATCCCTCTTGTTTCTCTGAGATACTCTTTGATCCACCGCGAGCCAATCATACCACACGTTTCCATGTTTTGGAGGAAGTACGACCAGCAGGAGCTAACGTCAGGATAGCTAGCTAGCACACCGCTTTCTATTTCCACCTTTAAACCGGCGACTCTAACTTATTTTAACTATGTAGCCGTATGGATGCATCTTTATTGCAAGTAGTTAGCGTAACGTAGGGGTTAGCGTTAGTTAACTCAGTTCAGTAGCTGTAAGTTGTCTCATAGTAGACACATGCTAGGCTAGCATATGTCAACATCCCAGGGCAGTTTGAGCTGCTAGGAGTTTGAGTTGTTGAGGAGAGCCTGCTCAGGTAACGGTACAGCTATATTTATTCAGTGTGTGTTCACTTGTCCCGACCAAAGAACCCTAATGTTTTCTATTTAAATACTACAATAAGTTATCACAATAAATCTATTCCTCTTGAATGTACTGTAGGTCTGTGTGATAGACACAATGTTAATGTTGTTCCTTTCCAAAAACCTGACTGGCAGCTTATCATGGGTCAACAGGAAACTTAAGTATAACAGTTTCAAGAAGTTTATTTCACTCAAATGAAACTTTCAGACTACTTTGCCTGCCTCACCACTTTGTACACAGACATCTAGTTTTACCTACACAAGTGTGTTGCAGACTGTAAGAAAATAATAGTAAATGAATCAGTTGTACCGCAGCCTTACAATGGCATAACATATATGGTAACTGAGTTTAGGTCTGTGAAGACAGTGAAAGAGAATACATACAAACTAAAAGTCATTTATCAGTTTGCTTACAGCCGTGCTTTTTTGTTCCACAGCTGTTTAATTATGAAGACCAACAAGTCCTACAAGCTTGTGCTGCACAAGAAAGGTTTTGGTGGAAGTGGTAAGCAGTCTAAATTTATGTTTCTCTTTAAAAATGTTTCATCTCTGTGAGATTGTTTCACAAATGAACTTTTTCTTTGAGCAGACGATGAGTTGGTTGTCAACCCAAAAGTTTTCCCTCAAGTCAGTCTGAGGGATATAATCGAGATTGCACACCCCACAGATGAATACAGGTGAGCTTGCTTAACGAGAGGATGACTGTTGTATGTCCATTTACAAAGTGTCACACTTTTAATCTGGTATTGTCTCTTTTTTTTATTTCTAGTCCTCTCCTGCTGCAAGTGAAGAGCCTAAAAGAGGACCTTCAGAAAGGTAAATTAATTATGATCTGACAATGTATGAAGCAGCATGTTTGCTATTTTTCAACATTTTGTTTAGGCTAGATCTAATAAATGTAATATTATTAAAAAAGTAATAATAAAACTATAGGGCTGAAATAGTAAAGCAATTCTTCACTTTTTTAGTGAAAATCCATGTCTTATGGAAGTACCAAGCATACGAACTGAATAAATGAGACTTGTATTATTCTGCACCAGTTGTGTGAGAGTTTGTAAACAGATGTTTTGATTCAGTTTTTGTGTTGTTAAACATGGTCCCCATTCAATCAATAAATCAATGTTTTTGCTGTTTTCCAAACATAACCTCACATGCATTATATACAATATATATTGCCTCTAAATGTCTGTTATTATATTCAGTCCATACCCTAAACAATGCAGAGGGTTGTGGTGGTTGCCTGTTCACTACCCATGATGGATAATTTGTTCTTATGTAGAGACGATCAGTGTGGACCAGACTGTAGCTCAAGCCTTCAAGTTGCGTGCCTACCAGGATGTCATTGTTAACATTGTTGACCCAAAGGTATGTTCACTGTGACCCCTCTGCATCTCTACCATGTGACAGTTGAACAGAATCTCTCAAGTTAATTTTCCCTTGCAGGATGTAACACTGGACCTGGTGGAGCTGACCTTCAAGGATCAGTACATCGGCAGAGGGGACATGTGGAGACTAAAGAAGAGTCTGGTGGGCCATGTGACACTCTATAAGTGTATCAGTATAATGTGTAATAGAACAGTTATTTAAGGATTTAATCGTTACAATCTTTATTCCTTTATTCCAGGTGAGCACCTGTGCTTATGTGACACAGAAAGTGGAGTTTGCAGGAATCAGGTACTAAGCATACAATTCATTCTCTGCACTCCATTTGCAGAAATGCATGTAGAGTGACTTGAATGCGGAATTAATCAATATGTACATACATAAATCTTTCTATGATTGGGTACAAAAAAGGAGCCAGTATACAGTATGTGTAAAGGTTAAGAAAAAAGGCAAAGGCACCAGTTGTGGTCCTGAAACTTCCTTATCATAAGAAAGAAGAAAGTAGACATTGCCATAGATGGAGGCTTGATGAGACAGCTGTCTCTGTCTTAGCTGTCTCTGCTTTGTTTTATTCATGCACAATGATGACGGTGACTGAAATGGCTGTAGAAGGTTTCTGTCACTACATAAAAGCTTATGGTGTTTTTTATTCTGCAGGGCCCAGGCCAGTGAACTGTGGGTGAAAGGAGAGAAAGTGACCTGTGGGTACATCAGTGAAGACACCAGGGTGAGAGCAGTTTTGAAAACAGATGCTGATATACACACTTAAAACAAAAATACATGTAAATGAGTCATTCACAGTCTAAGTTTAACCTTTTTCATCTAACTGTGAAATTGACTGTTGGCGTGTGTGTCAGAATTGTGGTTTGGAAGTAGTCTGGGATGCTAGAATGCCATATTGAAACTCAAAATTTGTTTCAGTTTAGCAAGGTGCGACTCACCCATGTCATTACAAGGAAACTCTCTGATACTTAGCTTTTTAATGAAGTCATTAAATAAACAATCAGTAAAAGGGGCTGTGATTGAACTGCATGTTAACTTTTTAACACAGATACATCCAAATTGCACTTATAGTACGATGGCGTATCAGGCCAAAAACAAAACAAAAAAGGAAATTCTCTGAGATTAAGTTGTAAATTTACAAGAAAAAACCTTTCATGTTCTCTGACATCTTAAAGTCATACATTTGCAAGAAAAAATAGCAGAAATTCTCTGAGATCAAAGTGGTAGATTTATGAGAAAAAAAACTTGGATATTCTTCAACATCTTAAAGTCATACACTTGTAAGAAAAAACTCAGATATTCTCTGATTAAAAAAAGTCACAGATGTACAAGAATAAAAGTAGTGTTGTTTTGCTTCATTTTGCGAGATTGGATAAATCTCAGCACACCATAGATGCCACTTCTAAACAAGGAATCCCATCAAACATTGAGACATTGAATGGCCGTTGTTTGAAGGTACAGTTAAGATGTACGGTTATGGTTAAAAAATAGCCCCTAAAATTAAAGTTGCTCCAGCGTTTGGGATGTTACCTATCCCAGCTGGGCATCCTAGTAACATCGGAATATGATGTTAACACTAAAGGGCCCATTCAGGTATTCCTCTAAAGTTATTGCACACAGAGTGCACTCAGCAGCGTAATACATTCTAAAAACTGAAAATTACAAGTCATTTAAGTCTAAAAACAATAAGCCTGTGACTCACACAGGACACAAACCCTGGTCTCTTGGGTGAAAGTCCTTTGCTTGACACATTCATCCTCCACAACTTCAACTCTGTCACACGTAATATTTGTTACCTGACTTTCTGGCAGAAAACCCTGATGGCACGTCTCTTGTAAATTTCCGACTTCAATGACAGTGAATTTCTGAGTTGTATTTGTGCAAATTTATGACCTCATAATGTCAGCAAATACTATGTATGTAATATGTATGACTTAAATCTTGGAAATTGAGTTTTTGCTTAGATGATTCCTCCCCTCCCACAGCTGCATTTTTTTTACTTACAATGGCCCTAATACACCATTGTACTTACAGTGTTAAAACTTGTGTAAAATCTGTACTTTGTCGGGGCAGGAGCACCCTTGTGGCCAACGGGTTTAAGGTATTGATGAGGGGTTGCCACATCCCCAGCATGGAGTCTGATTGCGGACCATTATCGCATATCAGTCCCCCCTCTCTCCCTCATTATTAAAAAATGTATATATTTTTTAATTGCATACTGATATTAAAAGGATCATACCCGAATTGTTACAACAAGCACCTGACTCTCTTTGGCTTCAAAAGCTTGCTATTAAATAGTCACTATAGTATTTGTCTATGTAAGATTCATTGATTTCTCATAATTGCCTTGTCACTTTGTACACACAGGTAGTGTTCAGATCCACATCTGCAATGGTGTACATCTTTATCCAGATGAGTTGTGAGATGTGGGACTTTGACATCTATGGTTAGTTGGACCTTGCTGATGTGTTGCTCATATTTTGTAGGAAGGTTTCATTTGGTTTTCAGTGTCATAAAGTTTCTCTTCTTTACATGTGCCTCTGGAGGAGAATGTCTTATTGTAATGTTTTGCTCTCAGGGGATCTCTACTTTGAGAAGGCTGTAAATGGTTTCCTGTCTGACCTTTTCGCCAAGTGGAAGGTTTGTGATTTCTCTCTGTCTGCCTCTGTGTGACATTTTCTCTCAAACTTGAAACAAAACCAGTGTTTCATGTTAAACAGGAGAAGAACTGCAGTCATGAGGTGACAGTTGTACTTTTCTCACGTACATTCTACAATGCCAAATCTATCGGTGAGTCTGTTTCCTACGTTAACACAGTGACTTATGATGCATATTGACATAATTATCATTAATACAAACATAATTTTTCTCAGATGAATTTCCTGAGATTCTGAGAGGGTCCATCAGACAGGATCACGAGGGACGTTTTTATGAAGACTTTTACAGGTAACTATAGTTTCTGTACAAATTATCTACCTTACTTCAAGCTTTGTGACACTAATCTTGGGTGTCCTCCTTGAAACTGTGCTGATTGTATAGATCTTCTGTGCTGCCGGGGGGTAAGGTGTGTGATGCATCCATGTTTTCACAGACATGGATGTTAACTGTAACTGCAACTTGACTGGTGCATGGAGGCATACAACTGCAAAGTGGTATTTCTAGTTTGACAATGTTTTGTGTTCAGGGTTGTTGCTCAGAATGAGAGACGGGATGAGTGGACATCACTACTGGTCACTATCAAAAAGCTCTTCATTCAGTATCCTGTCCTGGTGCGGCTCAAGGAAGCAGGTAGTGAGTGAATCGAGCGTTTGGCTGATGAATGAATCTTTGGATCAGGTGCTTATTGTAACCAAATCATGTGTTTATTTCCTTTCATGCCAGATGGTTTTCCTGTTGGTAACAACTCAACTGCTGCTCAGGGAAACTACCTGGAGGCCATTAACCTCTCCTTCAATGGTAAGTTGGCCAATACCAGAATAGAACTGCTCTCAGAAAAAGAAAAAAATTGTTTTACTGAGAGCAGGTTTATTCAGATACTTGGTCATATTCATCATAGTTATTAAATTTTGTATATGTGGTATATATTGTTCAACTATACTCAGTGTACTACATTTAAAAAACATGTAACACGTTAATATAGAAGTATCTGTATATTAACATTTGTGAGTATGTTATTTTATTTCCAGTATTATCAACAAGTGGCTCGGTAACTATTTCTTAAATAATGTTTCTGAGCCAACAGTAGGTGTTCATTAGTGTGATCATCAGACTAGTGTTTCACTTCAGTATTTGAATCCATTAATCAATCTAATTTATTCGGTTTGAATTGCAGAAAAAAAAAGAGGTTTGGATCTATGTGTTCGTGCCAAGTGGTTTTCATTCTATTATCTTAGCTAATTTCAAAAGGTAATTGGTCATTAATTTGGCCATTTGCACTTTTTAAACATTTATACAGGCAATATTGTTTCTCAGTGCTCAGGTACTCACACTTTCTGGCCTGCCATCAAGTCACAATTGTGAATAGCATTTTAATGAAAACATTTGAAAATATTTTAATGCCACCGTGTGGCAACAGCCTTGGCCAGAAGCATTATGTTTCTGGTTGTCCGTCCGTCCGTCTGTTTGTCCCATTCTCATGAACGCAGTATCTCAAGAACACCTTGATGGAATTTCCTCAGATTTGGCACAAACGTCCATTTGGACTCAACAATGAACTGATTAGATTTTGCTGGTCAAAGGTTAAGGTCACAGAACATGTTCAGTATTCATATGTTAATTATATATTAATTGTGTTTTCTTGCTAGTTTTGAGAGCGAGAGTTAGCACTGTAACATTGCAGCCTCACTATTCAAGACCAGAAATTCACTCCCATTCATTGTGTATTGGAAGCAACTGATTCGCTGCACAAAGTATGCTGAAATACCTGCCATAGAGAGACAGCTGGCAGTGCCACGAGAGGCATTGACAATTTTAAATTTCAAATGGTGCTCATATCAAGACAGCCAATCAAGCTACAGTCACAAGCGACCAGCAGGGCAGATGCAAGTTTATGTAAAATGAGCGTAACAATGAGGCAGCACTGTAAGGCACATCCTGCCTTTGCTTCTAAAGGGTCTCGTCTTTGCCCTGCTCAAGGGTTGACAGGCCTGGAGCATCTCTTTGACTGCAGGCCATGCTGTGAAAGTAAGATGCTAGGTCAGAGAGCACACAGTCATGTTGACTGTTATGTTGTTTGGGCTCTGGCTACTGCCCACTGTAACCTGTGTACTGTTCACAATACACTGATAGCTAACTTCTCCAAATTTGTTTTGTTTTGTTTTGTTTTTTACAGAGGGATGCTACAGTATATAGCATGACCAGATGTGTACATACAGAAATACTTAACTTTGAACGTTGGCAGAGCCTCAGACTAGTCATTATACTGCCTCCATGGGCCAATGAATGCCTTTCTTTGGTGGGGGTAGGGAGTCCTCAGGACTAAAATATACTAAAATAGACAGGAAAGAAAGATACCTTTGCATGCATGTATTCAGTTATTGAGATGAACAGAGAATTTTACTACTGAATTCTTAAAAACATTTTTGGAACTCAGAACTCTTAGGTCAAGTATTTTACTCCAAAAAGTTCCTGACAAACCACACAAAGAAAACTTTTCATTTTGACAAGATGAAATTAAATGATCACAAATTCTCAAGTCCATCAGGTTTTGCCTGCTGTAATCATCCTCCCTACTCATACTGGCCTTGTTTTTTTCCAAGATGCTTTTCAAAGTCAATCTGGAGTTAGACGAATCAAGTCAATAACTCACAAAGTTACAGTCTTGTTAAAACAACATACCTTTTTCACAGTGTTTCCTTGTTGATCTTCAGCAGAGGGATAGTGTCAGAGGGACTTTTGGTGTAAATAGACTTTTGAAGACATCTGCTAGTGAAATTGAAAACCTGTTCTTTAATACCAAAAGGCTATTATAGTTAAGTGAGCATCCTTCACTTGTTTCGAACTAGAAAAGACAAGAAGAAAAGCTGACAATCACCATGTCTCCCACAGTGTTTGACAAGCACTACATCAACCGTAACTTTGACCGCACAGGCCAGATGTCAGTGGTCATCACACCTGGGGTGGGAGTATTTGAAGTCGACCGTCTGCTTATGATTCTCACCAAACAGCGTATGATTGACAACGGTGAGTGTGACAGTACAAAGATTTTGAGCTGCAACCTGAACAAATCTATGTGTTAACAGAGAATTAACAGTTCATTGCATGGAGTTAATGATGTCGGTGACACATACTTTTCCTTGTTTAGGTATCGGGGTAGACTTGGTGTGTATGGGGGAGCAGCCGCTGCATGCAGTACCATTATTTAAGGTAACACATCCAGAGTGTAAGTCTCTGTAGGTGCTGTACATACCTGTTGGATTCTGATGGACCTTTTCTCTGCAGTTGCACAACAGGACAACACCTGGAGACTCTCGTGTCGGAGACGACTATAACCTTCCTCACTGGATCAACCACAGGTAAAACAACATGACTAATAAAAACCAAGATGAATTCAAATTGTATGTAAAGGTGGCATTGGTCGATTTATGTCTTGCTTGTATCTTTTTTTCCACACCCACAGCTTCTATACCTCCAAAAGTCAGAACTCTTGTAGCTCCTTCACCCCCCGAATCAAACTGGCTGGACGCAAGGTGCATTCACATTTTTTATTAAACTGTTGTTGAACTCAAAAAAAATTGAAAAGAATTTTTTTATGTTTTCATATCTCATTAGTACGACTTTTCTTCTAGCTTCATGCTGAGAAATTTAAGAGCAGCAAGGACCACAGTAAGTTGTGACACTACATTATCTCTCTAAAGTCTTCTTCAAGCATTAAGTTCTAGGGACTCCCTGAGAGGAACTGCCCACTGCGGAGCTCCCCCACAAACTACAAGGGTTTTTTTTTCTATCTGCATTCACACCGCCAATAGGAATGCCAAAGTGACATAAGCCGACTGTCGGTTCATACAGCAATGTCAGTTCTGCGTGACACACAACAACAATCTCTTGCCCCAATCTGCTGGTTTTCAAAAATGGCATTTTCTCCAACCGCATTGGCTCATGAGTGCGAGCGAGTGCAAGCCTTACACCTGTGTCACTCAAGGTTCTTCTTGAGTACCTACTCAAAAATCGCAAAAGTCCCTCAAAACAGCATTCAGGCCCTTACACAGGCCAGGTCAGTGTTAGGCTGTCGTTGGGTGTCTGTCACCTCAGTTTTTGTGGCGTGTTCTGCGCCATTGGTGCTTGTCAGTTCTTATTGGCTGTTTTTCAGTTGTTTCAGCATGTTGAATCATTGTCAGAAACAGTGGCGCCCACCGTTGGCAGTTTAGCTCAGTGCAAGAGATGAGAAACAGAGGAGAGGAAAACAAACAAACGACTTAAGTAATAGGTGTGAGATCAAATCAATCCTGTTATATTAGGCAAGATGATTTCTTTCATCATCAAGCTCTTTAGCAGAAACGGTTTGTAATTGTGTGTTTGTTTACTGACATGTAGTAAATACCATTTGTTCTTTCTATATTGGGGTGTGTTGTTAATAGGCTTAATAGCGTTTTGAATCCGTCCTGTCTGTCTGCCGGGTTTTTTGAATGATGAATACACACTACCACAGCCTACTGGTATGTAAAAATATTTCTACTCACACAGGTGCAGGATGTACATACGAGTTGGCTGTTGGCTGTAGTCTTTACGGTGTGCTCAAGTACAACTGTTTGGCCAAAACACAGCTAACGTGAGGCGGCACAACAGTCCCCCTTTATCGCCACTAGTTCTTTGATGTTGATTTGGTGGGTGTGGGTCTTTCTAAGAACTACAATCGTTTCTAGTTGTTGCTGTGTGGACACAATTGTAAAGAGGGGTTCTTAGACCTATGAAAAACTTCCTCCAGTTCGAATTGCATAATGACGTTATTATTCGGCACGCTAGAAAGGGCAGCGATGCTCTGTCTGTCTGTCGATTGTTTCACCACTTTTGTCCAAAGTGAATGTCCAAATACTGAAAGTACTGAATTGAACTGTCATCCAGACAATCATGGTAAAAATCCCACTGAATTTGGCGATCACCTGGCTTATACTCTAACACCAGCAGCAGGTCAAAGTTTACATTTATTGTGTAAAATTGCTTAACATTTACTCAACAGATTGGCACAAAAGTTTGCACACACATTCACGGTGCCGAATGATGTATGCCGATGATTTGATGATCCTCTGACTTTTTCCTATAGCGTCATCATGAGGTTCACATAAGTGATTTTAAGTGAAATGTCTCAACAACTATTGGACAAATTAAATTTGGTACAGACATTTATGTTTCCCTCAGGATGACCTGTTGTAACTCTAGTAATCCCTTATCTAATGTCATCTTCTGGGTAACATCTCTGTTTGTCCAACACTTTGGTTTCTGACCAAGCACTTGAAAAACTGGTGACACTCCTCTCAGCCTCAGCTGTCCTTTGTGTTCACTGCTAATTAAGAAATGTTAGCATGCTAAGATGCAGAAGTAGGTGGTTAGCATGCTGTGGTTAGCATTTAGCTCAAAGCACTACTACTATTTCTTGAAGGATGAAGTAGAATTTTTTTCTGGCACTCCAACCCTTCTCCTCATGACCTCTTCCAGCTCTCTGTGCTCCAAAGGATTCTGAAAACAGCCTACCAATTCAAGTGGACTACGACGCCTATGATGCTCAGGTGTTCAGACTGCCTGGTCCTTCACGAATTCAGAGGAGTACCAATTTCAGGTATCTCACTGCTTGCATAATTCTAAATTATGCTCCATTAACTGAAGAGGACAGAGTTATCCTTCCTAGTAAACCTTGTGAACGTTCTGCCTGTTGAACAATAGTGACTGTGTGTCTTTCAGGATGGGTCGAGACAAAGAGACGAGTGGGAGGAAGAGCTGGGGCTCGGTGGACGTCAGTGCAGGCATAGGCGCGTCCCCTCCTATTCGCTCAGGAGGTCCGGACGAACAGCGAAGCCTGGCGTCTGATGATAGTCTGGGCCCTGTGTCCAACATGCTGCTTATACCCCGCATGCCTCCTGCCCAGTATGAAGTCAGCAGCTCCCTGGGATACACCAGCACCAGAGGTAACTCCTCCAGGAACACTTACTAAGGATGTGATAAAGTGTGCTCCATCTCTTTCCTCTCACCATCCCATTCTGGTTGTCTTGTTTTGTTTTTCTGTTGGTCAGAGTTGTTGGAGAAGATGATGGACTCTCAGCGGGACTCCAGTGCCCCGGGCAGGTTCACAGTGGGAAGTGCTGAATCCACCCTGCACATCCGTCCAGGAGGTTACACCCCACAGAGAGCACTCATAAACCCCTTCACCCCATCCAGGATGCCCATGAAGCTCACTTCCAACCGACGACGATGGATGCACACCTTCCCTGTTGGTGAGGGGACACACAGCCGTGTAAAAACAAACACATGCAATCAGCAATTTATTGGAGCTAGTTGAGGTGTGAGCTGGTAATCCTGTATGCATGATCACCTTGGGTGATGTAGTTTGTGGTGTTAAACTGTAGTGCATTAGGGGCCGTACACATGCCGCGTCTTGAACCACCTGGAAGGTGCGAGGTCAGGTGCTGGGTGCCACTCTTGTGCCTTTTCTGTGCCAGCTTTCAAGAGTGCAGTGGCAGGTTACATCTGAGGTTGCTAAGCAATCTCATCAAGCACTGTATCGTAGCCTGTTCACCTGAAATCCTGCGAGCAGAGCTGATCTTCTTCCAGGTGCTGTTTGTGTGAAGGCCTATTGTATAGCTCTGGTAGCCCTGCACCAAAATGAGTAACTTCTCCTCCATATTAACCACAGACTGATATTTACTGAAGAAGGGAAAGATGTCTGTCGACTGTGATTGGTTGGTCCTTGTCAAATGACATGCGTTGCACGTTGCTGTGTTACAAAAATTGAAATCAGTTTATCTTAGGGTACAGCCATTGTGCCTTAAAAAATAGGTGCTGGGGATCACGTGTGCATCACTCTGGCATCACTTTGGTGTTTGAGTGCACCTGCTGTGGGTCTACATTGAAAACAAGGAAATTGAGGATGCAAAAAACATGGCATGTGTACGGCCCCTTATACAGAGGGGTGGTATTAACCCTACCCTTGTTGATATACATGTGGTGGACAAAATAAAAGAAACACCAATATAACACGGTATAGTTCATCAGCACCACAAATTACATCATACAGTTTAATTTAGACCTCCTTAAAACAGTTCCAGCAGAAACCCCAAAACATTATGGCATGATTTGGTGATCCAGTGGGCAGAGTTTGTTGCAGGATAGTTGTAATAGATTAAATTAGTTTTAGCTAGCTGTACCACATAAACTGGCAAATGAATGTATAGAAGCAGGTAATAAATCAATGTAATATGCAGTAGTAATTGTGATATTTGATTCAAAATTGTCTGAAATGTAGTCATTTTAATGTTGAGATATATATTCCTGCTGTGTTTTTGAGGTCTTTAAAGGATAGTTTTACAATTTTCAAGTCTGTATGAAAACAATATTCACATGCCCATATGTGTGTTGAAACAGGTTTTGCTTGCTGAAATCATTCTGCCTGTTCATACTGGCCTTTAAGTGATCTTTTCCTAACATACTTTTAATGGAAGTAATGTAAGACAAAATCCCCAGTCCTCCTCCTGTGCAAATATATTCCAAACTTCAACCGCCTGAAGGAGTCAAATCAAGTGAGAGATACTCACACGATTTGTTTAACTTAGACGGTTGAAGCCTTATACAAACCTTAGATAAACTTTATATGAAATATATTTCTGCACAGAAGGAGTGGATTTTGCCCCTCATCACTTACATTAGAAGTTTAGAACCATGTAATGGCAACAGGAAGAATGATTACAGCAAGCAAAACCTGTTTCAATGTTCCTATGGGCACCAGATTATTCTTTTAAGACTTGAAAAATTGTGAACATATCTATTAAAAGTGACATTAGCATTACATCAACATTTGGGGTTTTTCTTTCAAAAGCACCAATAGCGATCCCCAAAATTAATTATGCCACAATATTTGAGTTTTCAAATATCACAGTAATAATTCCATCTCAGTTTTCTCTCTATAAACAATTTCTCAATTGAATCTCCAGAATAATGTGCTATATGCTGTAACAGAATATTTCATCTTTATTGCCCACATTTATAATTACCACATGTGAGTAGATTACAGTTTTATGGAGCATTTAGCTTCATAAATTTGTATGTTAATGAGAATGTGTTTGACATTATCAATAAAAAAAATAACATGTCGACATAGCAATATTTGCTGTGTCATGCATTATGCTAGTGATTGATCATATTTGCTAAATTATTTATAGAGGTGGTGTCTAAGGATGGCAGTTGCTGCATTCTGTTATTTGGTCCATCCAACACTGTGTTTCTGATCATGATCAACTAAAATCTGATATAAAATCTCCAGAAGATGACTCCTAATGTTTGTTTACACTAATCTTTCAATCTTCGTGACGCTTTTTGTTACAAAGTAAAGTGCAGATTTTTCCAATGAAATTCCCTTTGGAGGTTCAGTCCTCAGAAGAAAAACTGAAATGTTTTTGGTGACTCCTCAGTGTTTTCTCAAGTGCCACCATCACAACTTTACAAAAGCTAATGGGATGATTAAGAATTAGTGAACACTGTAATGCCAACATCAGACTGTATGTGAACTGTTGTTCTTCAGGTCCTTCTGGAGAAGCAATCCAGATCCATCACCAGACCAGACAGAACATGGCTGAACTCCAGGGCAGCCAGCAGAGAGATCCTGCACATACCTCCGCTGAGCTGCTGGAGCTGGCCTATCACGAGGCCACCGGAAGGTTAGACACGGCCACCACAAGGAACTAGAATAAGAAATGTAGCTTAAAGCATAGACAGTGAGATAAATGCTTATTATTTATCTTTTTATTGAAGGCGAACTGCTTCCAGACATGCAGGGGAGAATGGTGTTTGCATTGGTGGAGGGATGGAAGAGTTTACAGGAAGTCCAGGGAGCAACTACAGTGGTGATGTGTTCTCCTAAAATATACTAAGTATTTTACCTGTGCTTTATATGTATATATACGTATATGTGTGTATATATTTATAAGTATATACTGTATACTGTAGCACTACTTGATTTGCAGTGACAAAAGAAGCACACCAGACTTGTGGCATAAAAGCATCTTGGTTATTTTTCCAATTATTGTAAAACTTCAATTGGAGGCGAGCTTCAATGAAACGCTTAGTCTCAAACTTACTAACCAGGTGTTGCTGCACAGGTCTCAGATAGATGCCAGATCTGGTTGCCATTGACGCTGCGAAGCAGCTCATATTTATAGACATTCTCTGGCTATATAAAACCTCTTAAAGCCCAGTGGATCATTGGCTACCTGCTTGAGTTAGTTCTAGTGCACACATACAAATACAAATGTTAAACTTTTGTCAATATGGACATGCTATACATCATTAGCTCAGTTACATACTCCACAATTCAGTCACTTTGCCGAATTTACAGAAGCCATGAGCAGGTAATGTTAGGCTACTGGTATTTTGATGCGGGGTGCACTCTCTGTCAGTGCACGAGATTGGTGTATGTTGGAGGTAGATAAAATAAATAGATTTGTTATTGATATGTATTTGATAGCTTAATTTTTATACAAGTAATATCCATACTGGTTTAAATAGCAAGGTTTTATAGTATTTCACATCTTTGCTGAGCAAGAGTTTTTAGTGAAAGGAATTAAAGGCCATCGAGAAATAAAACACAGTGTTGAATTGGGTGATATGTTCTTCAATAACCTGTTGCTTAAATTGTCCCCATAAAACGTTTGATTGACGTTTACTGAAACTACAGTGGTCGGCTGCTTTAGGAAATTACTGAGCCTTTTTAAAAACTGAACTATATATTTGGGAACTGTTATCAAACATGTATCTTCAGGAATCAGTGGGCTTGGGGTTGAAAGCCACAGAGTAGGGGAGTCAGAAAGTATTTGGAGATGGACTAAAACACTTTTGGTTTGGGTTTTTACATTTTTTGACAAGAAGGAAAATATAGAATGATGCCAGACTTATTTTTTTTCATTTGAACAAAGAAAGCTGTATAAAAGAACTACAACAATTAATGAACTGATTGATAGAAAGAAATTATGCCGAAAATGCCATAAACGTGCAGGTCTCAGCTTCTCACTTGTGAGAATATGATGCTTTCCTTTGTTGTATATGATAATAAATGAAGTATCTTTACGTTTAGGAAAAAATCATTTTAACACTTTGCCTCGAACTGTGGAAAGCTGCCATGGCTGCTTTTAACAACTTTTAAAAATTGGTATGGATTAACCAATTAATAGATTATTTGAGAAAAGTTTGGTAAGATCAATCAGCAATGAAAATAACCATTAGTTTAAAACTTGTAACTGTGCTGCTCGTTCTTTGTTTTAACTGTGATCTCTGAACAGGAACTCTAACCAACCGTGGCTCCACATTTGAAGACTTTTCCCTCGGTGGTTCTGATCCAAGTGAGTCCATCTTGCCCCTACGAAAACAAAAACATGTCAGTTGATCAGTAGCAAACACTGTTACAAAGCCAGACCTCAGGATCGGGTTGATATTCTCAATCACCAAACTGATGATGACAATAAACCTTCAGTGGTGTCTTTAACCTGTGAGGGTTTATTCAGCTTCTGCAGGCAGGTTTCTCTGGGCGTCTGTCTCCAGGGTTCACAGGTATAAACGACTCTCAGAGGTCATGTGACTTGGGGCTACTCCTCTTCCTCCCTCTGTATACTCTCTTTCTCTGTACAACTCTTTTCTATCTCTTTCTCTGGGCCTTCTGTTGATCTCAATACTTTAGATAAGATATTACTAGATCTTAAAATCCTCTCCTTAATTTGCCCTCCCATAATTTTCCTTCACCATGACCTGTTTGCATTCAACAAGCCTTTCGTGTATATCTCATTCTTGCATGGCAGTATGCATAGTGTATTTCTCCTGACTGATTGTAGATTGGTGCTTTTCTCAAACAAATCTCTCTTGCAAACTGTATTTAAGAGTTGGCTCCCCATCGTATGTTTGCATGATGTGATTTCTCTGCTTAAATTCACGCAGTCACTTTACAGTTCACACCTTTGCTGAGCTCAGGACACAATTTTCACTTGCTTGTGAGCGATGCTGATCACAGACTGACTGTCACAGGGCCACAATCTGCATGTTTGATCACTGCTGTGCCACAACTACAGGCCCCTCAGGAATCACCAGCAGGGGCAACAAGGCCAGTAAAAGTAACACTTTCTGTTTTTTTCCCCTCTCTTCTACTTTCTTTTTCTTTTGTTTGTATCTTCATCGTCACTCTTTCTTTTCCATCTTTCGATCCTCATTCTCCTCCTCCCCTCCTTTCTTTACTTATCACCACACTGTGCTTTCCCTTCCTCTTTATATCCATCCCCTCCCCCACCCACACACATGTACCTCTCCACTCTGGGTACATGCATTTGTCTCTGCTGTGGGAATTTTTTGTGTGTGTGTGTATGGTGTGGGTGCTCCTGAAGCCCTGCTGCTGTCTGCACCCCCGACAGTGCCCAGCTTCTGCTGCACAGTGGGGGTGGACTGGAAGTCTCTGACCACACCGGCCTGCCTGCCCCTCACCACCGACTACTTCCCCGACCGCCAGACACTACAGAATGACTACACTGAAGGCTGCTATGACCTGCTGCCACACAGTGACCTGGAGAGGTAGACAACAACCTGTCTTTAGAGTAGAACTGTCTGTAGCCAATCACTTTGTGCTTGCAAGTTCTTTTGCCCTCTTAGGCTACAAACAGTCTGCCCTATCTCCCTGCTGGTGTTTGTAGTGGCTGTATGCAGCCTAATTAGAAGACTGCAGGTGCTACTTGGGGCTGAATCATCACCTTCACATCATCATTCAGTAATATTTTTAGTAAAAAGGCACTAGAATTGAGCATCAGTCAGTGCAGGACAGCACTGTTCATTATAACTAATACTGTATTTGCATCTTCATCATAAAGTACTATCAGGTAAAAAGTAAGATAAGCAAGTAAAGGCTATTTGCTCATCTGTTTTCATGCTTCTGTCTCTTTCTCAGGCGAGAAGATGAAGCTCCGGTGATGAGTGCGTCTCAGGTGTTTGAGGAGTTTATCTGTCAGAGGTTGATGCAAGGCTACCAGATCATCGTTCAGCCCAATAACAGGAAGCCACAGCCGGCTGTGGCCACTCCACTCGGCAGCAGTCCTCTTTACTCCAGAGGTTGAGTTATGTTCATTATCATCAGTTTTGTATTGACAATTCCTTAAAAAAATTCAGACTGCCCACTGTATTCTCCATTAAATATAATGGCATATTATTCATAGGAGTTAGTTTGTGATTATTAAGTATGACTTTTGTGTGAAATCTGGGTATGAATTTCTTGTTGTAGCCTGTGATTGTTAAACTGCCTCATGTTGTAGTCGTTTCCCACAATGCCTTTCAGCAGCTTCATGAAGTTGTTGCATTTCAGCCATGGGATGAACATGTTTGAAGTGAAGTTAGCTTGATATTCACTGTAAAATAGATTTCCCAGCTTTAATACCAGCCTAACTACACAAACAACTTGAATATGTATTTGTGATAACTCACAGAGAAACAACATTCTATAACCTCTGCTGTAAGTATTTAAGAAAACATATCTCTAAGTCCTTAAAGAAATGTTAGAAAACATCAACAGAGCCATGGTGACAGTTTGTGTCCTCCTTCCTCTTGGGGTTTCAGGTTTGGTGTCACTGCGTCGAGCTGAGGAGGAGGAGACAGTTTACTGGCTCAGCATGGGCCGCACCTTCCATAAAGTTTGCCTCAAAGACAAGATTATCACTGTCACTCGCTACCTGCCAAAGTGAGTACACCTGAAAACCCAAACACAGACAGAACTCATTCTGCAGTTTTGCTATATTTAACCTCCCAACTGGATAAAGGTATCTCAAGAGAAGTTACAGATATGAGTGGGGACTCCTAGTGTCCAAATATAATACACATGCATCTGTTAATTATCTGTTGCATTATTGTAGGAAGGTTATATTTGTTATAATGGAAAAGCTTATACATTAGAGAGCTAATAAGGCTAACTGCCAGCATCTGCCTGTCCAACAGAAAACAGGCCAACCTTGCAGCACTCTTCAACCCCATCCTCTCCTTCAGTACTCACCAGTGAAAGTAAACCCCACATTAGCTTGGTCCGCTTGCCATTTCACCGCAACACATTTGTGTTTTTTTGACGCTGTGACCACATTTTTTTTACGGTCTGGCACCTGGTCACTACATTTTTATACTGACGCCTCAAGCTCATTGGCTAGGGGCTATACGCCACTGCCCAAAGTCTGCAGCCCATAAATGTCTCGAGCGAAACAAAATAAGAAGAAAATAAGAAATTACAGGCAAGGAGCAGGTTCTCTGCAGATAAATAACGCCACAGACTTGTAGTAGGTCATGTGTGTCAAGTGATGATTGAAAGGGTTTACTGCTGTTTGAGTCTATACGCGGTTTTTAAGGGAATCCTGCATAGCATATCTTTACAGGACACATACATTTCATTTTCTTATCAAAACCCATCACAGACTCAAACAGGAAAGCTGCTACTGCTGTAACTCAGCTGTGTTTTTAGGTACCCGTACGAGTCGGCACAGATCCAGTACAGCTACAGTCTGTGTCCTCCACACTCTGATGCTCAGTTTGTGTCCTGCTGGGTGGAGTTTGGCCATGAGAGGCTGGAGGAATACAAGTGGAATTACCTTGATCAGTACATTTGCTCTGCTGGCTCTGAGGACTTCAGGTACACATTAATACGCAAACACAACATGCATAAAAACATTTCTTACTGATTTCAGAGTTTAGACATATGTATTAATATTTTTTATGGTCAAATTGAAGCCACACTACACTTTGTTATAATTTTTTTTTCATTATGTTTAAAAACAAAACTACAGTGGAGTGAGTATCATTATCAGACGCCATGCTCTACCTATCTTCTCCTCCACAGTTTGATCGACTCTCTGAAGTTCTGGAGGACCCGCTTCCTCCTGCTGCCAGCCGGTGGAGCTCGGCGGGTGGCAGATGGGGAGGGGCACTGGGATGTGTATGGGGAGGGGGCAGGTGCTGGGATGGGTGGCAGTGGGGACTGGGTCCTCCTGGATGGCTTCATCCGCTTCCTGGAGGGTCTTAACCGCATTCGACGACGCCATCGCTCTGATAGGATCATCAGGGTGAGGCTCTTCTACTTCTACTACTAAAACATTTCACAAAAACAACTTTACAGTTGTTTGCAGTTTGAATTTACACATCACTGTTTTATTTCAGCAGTTGTAGCATGTAATTTGTGAGGATTTGCTCCTTTTCTTTATTTTATGTGATAGTAAACTGAACAGTTTGGGGTTTTGGACTGTTGGTCAGCCAAAACAAGCCAAAATGAAAAACATTACTGTGAAAAATTGTGATTTATTTTATTTTATTTTTTTAGTATTTTCTGACAAAAATTTAGTAAAAAATTGGCAAAATAAAAGATAATTCATGTTGTAGTTCTGTTTCATTTAATGTGTCTCTGGTATCAAAATCAACTTGCATAATCCTGCTTGACTTTCGCAGACAGCAGTGTAGAGCTGGGTGTTGTTTAAAAAATAACGATACCAGTACCAATACCAGTAGCCTGAAAGTGATACTGATACCAGAGTATTTCTTTTGATACCTTTTTTCTATTTCATTTGATACCCTTCATGTCAATAGAAGCATTTAGTTATGTAAAATGCCGCCAGACGCCATAGGTAGGGATGTTCCTATCGACTAATTTCCGGAATGTGTAAACTAGACTAATCTAAAACTAACAAACAAACAAAAAATACACCCAGAAAATAGTTGAAACCTCGTTGATTTTACATGTCATCTTTGTCTCCACCTCACTATTTGCAGGGCGGGATCAACAGGCAAGCGTTTTTGTTTTGTTTTTTATTCTATCTGCCATTTTTAACATTAGTAGCTAGAAAGACTTGACATTTCAGTGCAAAGTATGTCAGTTTGTAATTTAAATGTGTACATAATTAAATAAAAATTGTAATGATAACTTTAACCAGCTAGTGAGGGCAGCAACATTTTATTGAGTAGTCAACTACTTGTGCACATCTCTAGCCACAAATGTGTAGTAGAGCCATACTTTTGAACATTTGGGTGGCATCTCAGCATACTGAGCTGCCAACCCTATGAATACATCTTCACCACACCACAGACTGTATGGGTTGAAGCTGCTGCAGTTGTGGGCCAATTACACACTGCATTAAATTGAGTAACACTTTTGGTGATTGGCTGCAAGCAAAACCATGCAAATAGTCTTTTTTCTACATCTGGATACAAAAAGGATCAAAAGCAGGTGCCATTTGTCTAGTGAAGTTTTGATAGTACTTAGTACTGGGTTATTTTGGTCGATACCTTTAAGGTATGAAGTACCGATACCTTGCTTAAAGCAATGGGACATTTAAAAAAACGTGTCACGGCTGCATCTTTAAAACAATCCAGCAGATTACTGTTACAGTTGCACATCACACATAGGCATGTAAATGAAGTCCCCAAAAGATTTTGCACTCTGTATTGAGAAGTATTTGGTTGCAGTCATTAAAGGATAAGTCCAGTATTTTGCACTTTGAGCCCCATTCCTGGGTTGTTTTTGATGAAATAGAGTGGTTAAGACCAAAATCTTGATGATTGCTCCTTCTCTGACAATTTGAGAGAATTTGGCTTTCCCCTGCCTGGCTTAACAAGGCTGTCTATGACCATGTGTAAATCTGTCCCAAAACCACCTTAAACTTTCGTTTTCAAAGCCATGAAACTCACCGCGTGGTCAGTGGTGTTCGCTGATGTTCCGACATAAAAATCGTAGCAAACGGTGGTTTCCATCCGTGTTTTCGCGATTCATCTCGATTGTGGAACTATTTTTTCAGCTGCCTCACACCCGTGTGTAAACTTCCGCTTGATCGTTCATTTGACCCTGAAGCGTTATACACTCCAGCCCACTTGATGGCGATAATGCTCCTTCACGTGAGTGTCGCCAACCGGCAGGAAACCATTGCAATGTAATGGGACACAGAAAGAAGCAGAAGAAGAAGAAGGCTGGCGTTGTGCTCAAAGGCATCATATTGCGAAGGTTGTTTACAAGCGAGTAATAATGGGCAAGTTCTGTGTGGTCAGCGACTGTGGGGGAATTCCTCCGAAGAGGAGGAGCGCACACAGCACTGTCGAGCCGGCACTTTCGCTGAGCTAAAAGACTACAATGACTACAACCTTGTCGTAAACAACCTCTTTTCCGTTTCCGGTGGCGGATAACTACCAACGGACGATGAGGCTTCCTATAGGAAATCAATGCATGGACAATAAATCATCACGGAAACCACAGTTTGCTACGATTTTTATGTCGGAACATCAACGAACACCACTGACCACTCGGTGAGTTTCATGGCTTTGAAAACGAAGGTTCAAGGTGGTTTTAGCACAGATTTACACATGGCCATAGACAGCATTGTTAAGCCAGGCAGGGGAAAGCCAAATTCTCTCAAACTGTCAGAGAAGGAGCAGTCGTCAAGATTTAGGTCTTAACCACTCTATTTCATCCTAAACAACCAGGAATGGGGCTCAAAGTGCAAAATACTGGACTTATCCTTTAAACTAAGCATTTTTCTTGGACAACTTAATTTACTTGTGAGTTGTAGCTGTCTACCCACTGCACACGGGCCAGTCATCTTAAACATTTGCTCTGTTGACGTTTATATTTACTGGTGCTAAAATGGACTCTTCCGTCTGTTTGTTTTACACTTATAGCAGAAGGGCACACCGATGAAAGGACTGCAGGTCACCAGTCCTCTCCCTCCGTATCCTACCGAGCCAGTGGTGCCCCCACAGGGCAAGAAAGGCACATCAGCTTTGTCAGCCTTACTGGAGATGGAGCAGAACCAGAAGTGGGTGCCTACTGTTACTGCAGGCCAATGTGTTGTTTGCATTGGAGCCATTATTCTCAGTTTTAACTGCATTGTTTCTGCTTCCTCTCAGGACACTGGAGGAGCAGCAGCAGCAACAGCAGCAGGCAAAGCCCTCAACAGCCATCAGTGACCCTGCAAGTGTTGCCACTGCTCCCACTTATGTAGACAGTCCCCGCAAGGTGAGCAGTTATACTATGTGTGTGGATCAGAATATGTGTTTTGCTTCAGGCATTTAGCTTTTGCTGACACAATTAAAAGTTTTTTTTTCAATCATCCAGAAATACTTGAATAGAATGGTTCTTCTTCGCTGGTGCTTCGGTGTGGGGCTTTTGCTCTTGTTTCTCTCCTTCCATCTGCATTTCCCCTTCATGCTCTGTTCTGTTCCTGCTGCTGGGCTTTGGGTGTTTGATCCTGGGTTATGTTCTTCCTGTGTGCTGACAGGATGCTGCCTTTATTTTGGATTTTATACGTAGCCCTCGCTCCTCCTACATCTATCACTCTCAGGTCAGTAACGAGGTCGCTGGGCATCACTCAAGCTGTGTGTTTTTGGTGTATGTATGTGTGTGTGTGTATATGTGTTTACATGTGCTGTAGCTCCTTAAGTTCATGCTGCATTACTGCATGAGCATGGTGTGCAGAAACACTACATGTTGTAAATGCATGATGTTTGACTTGCAGTGCCTCATCAGATCCCAGTTTTTACTTTTATTGTGCTTGTACTTTGCTCAGTACTGTAGTGCCTGCAGGTAGGTAGTGACACTGACAACTCTTACACCAGAATCACATTTAATCCATTGTATCTTTATGATTATTCAACCTGTTGGCAGTTCCCCACAGCTGAAACATTTACACATAAAACCAATTCAGTGAGGGTAACTGTTATAATATCACCATATAAACTACAAATTTAATGCACTGACAAATATGTTAGTGTCATGAAAACATGCTATTTTTTTATGTAACCAATAACAAAACCCTTGAAATTGTGCCTTATGTCAGCCCTAGTTTAGCCAATAGAAAATGTCATGTAGCACCATTTTTAGGTATAGGTGAGCTCGGCAGATGCCTTAGGCGCTACCAACTGGAGGGTGCAAGAGCATTTTTTGTAATTAATTTTAATTCTAAAATTCTGTTACAATAATGTCCAGTGCTTTATTTCATTGTTTAATAAATGTACTGCTCACTGATCCTGAGGATCCTGACTGGAGTTGCAGGCAGACTGCATCATATAGAGAAAATCTCAGCTGAGGGCTCACACTCAGTGTCATAATATCACTTAAACTGTTGACAGAAGCTGCTTATTTTGTTAGCACACACTTCATTTGCACACACTGCTGCAGTAGATCAGGTGGTTTAATACTTTCCATGCAAACTTCATATTCTGAATATGGCCAAACTGGATAGCTACTGCAAGTTTGGGCGCAGGTGTGCCCTCAGCTTGAATCACACAGTTGTTCAAACAAAAGACGTAATAGTTTAGTAAAAGTTAAAATGATCTACATCCTGAAATTAGGATGACCTGAGCGGATCTTAAGGCTTGAAATAGAGACCATTTTGATAATAAAGCCAGATGTTTATTCCTGGAATGATGCCTTCAAAAGCTTGGGCCCACTTGCAGTCTGTTAAAAAACAGAATACATTTACCGCAGCAGATTCAGTTAATAATGGAATCCCGTTTCTGCCCGTGTGATGAGCAAAAAGATCCTGCATGTCATTATAACTATACTTCAGTATAGTTATAATATAGTTCAGTATAGTTATACTTATACTTCAGTAGTATCTCAAAATAATGACTCAATATTTTGAAATGCTGAGTCATTATTTAGGAAAAAAAATTATTGTAACTAATGACTTGCAGGATTTTTATGCCTCTACGCTGGCGTCAGCCGTGACAGGAGGCATTATTTTTCAGGTTGTCCGTCCCACCATCCATCTCTTCGTTCGTCTGTCCCATCCTTGTGAATGTAATATCTCAAGAAGACCTTGAGGCAACGTCTTCAGATTGGGCACAAATGTCTACTTGGACTCAACAACAAACTGATTAGATTTTGGTGGTCATAGGTCAAAGGTCAAGGCCACTGTGACCTCATTTGTGTCATTCTTGTAAAAAGCAATATCTCAAGAATGCATAGAGGGATATTTCCGTTTGTTTGTTTGTTTGTTTGTTTGTTTTCAAATTTGGCACAGATGTTCACTTGCACTCAAGAATGAACTGATTAGATTTTGGTGTTTATAGGTTAAAGGTCACTGTGCCCTTGCATCTGTCTCATTCTCCTAAATGCAATATCTCAAGAAAGTCTCCCTTAAATTTGGCACAAATGTCTACTTGGACTCAAGAATGGACTGATTAGAATTTGGTGGTGGAAGGTCAAAGGTCAGGGTCATTGTGACCTCACAAAATATGTTTTTGGCCATAACTCAGGAATTCATATGCTAATTATGACAAAACTTCACAAAAATGTCTAATAGATATAATTACATTTTATATCCAGAAGGTCTAAGGTCAGCTTCACTGTGACACCATTGTAAGAGCCAAATATGTCATTCACTTAGTAAACCTGAATTGTATTTACTATGGATGCACACTGGATAGCACTGTGTTGATATTTAGAACATTAGGTTATAAAGGTAGGAACAACATTGTCGCCGTCAGGTGTTTCAGCCTGGAAGAGCAAAAAGTTTGAAACACTGTGGCAAGGGATAATCTGTAACGTGTTGTGTTCAGTTTGGATAAAGGAAAAAAGAAATAGACATTTATTCAACATGTGTTTGGTGGTGTGAATAAATTCGATAGTTGTTCTGCAACTGGAACCTGCAGTTTATTGTCTGAACTCGGCACAACCAAGGAAGCCGTGGTATCAATTGTGCAAAGCACGTCAGCCTGGCCAAGCCAGGTGAAACATCCATGTAGCTGCAAATAGTAGGATTAGCTCCTACAATTTTAAGATTCTGCATAAAACACTTTCCTGGCCACTACTCAACATCATATCTCAGGAACAGAAGGGGAGACACACCTGTTAGGTCAGATACTGAATTGGTGACACTAATCTTGGGTGTCCACCTTGAAACTGTGCTGATTGTATAGATCTCCTGTGCTGCAGGGGGGAAGATGTTTGTGAAGCATCCATGTTTTCCCAGGCATGAATGTAAACCATCGGTGTAACTTAAGTGTGGTGCGGAAGCATACAACAAGGTGGGAATTCTAGTTTTTTAATCACAAAGGCAGCAGTGGGCTTCCATAGTTAATGCTATGCCTCAGTCAGTTGTGGCTTTTTAGTGACCTGCAGTGCTACTGAAACTGAAATGCTGAGGTTGAAGGGAGTCTTTTTAAACCTCAGACCTTCAGCAGATTCACAAAATACTTACTACAGGACACTATACAAAATGTTATAGAAGATCATCAAAGGAAAGCTGTGATGCACATTATGTTAGTGCAGAACTATCAGATGTGATGATAACGCCTTCATGATAATTCCTTCACCTGACCTGTAGAGCAATTTAAAACACTCCAGAGACCCAGATATTGTTAGAATCATACAAGGATAGGAATAACTAAAAAAAAATCATAAAAAATATTTAGCCAAAGATTGATCCCATCAGGGGCGCTATTAGAGGTCTGGCATAAGGCACCAAAATTACCTGCAACGTCATGCTGCAATCAATAAACAGAGCTACCCTGACTGTTTAGTGACCGTGAGTGGCTCAATTCCTAAAATTGATGCTCTCAAGTTCTAGAGAGTAATATATGTAGTGTGATCCTGGTGTAACTAACATGTACTGTAACACAACTGGACCCAGATAAACTTCTGAGGCCGACTCATGTTTCCACGCATGACATCAGGACAGGGTTGGTAAAAGGTCTGTTTACTGAAATTAAAGAACAAAACATATTTTCTTCACTTCCCTCCTCTGTTATCTCTCTATTCAGATGGTTTCTTTATCCAGGCTTTGAGATGTCTGTCTTTGTTGTTTTTCGGCTCCAATATACAGTGGAGGTTTTTGGATTTTGTTTGTGGTGCTCACAGTATTTAGAAATGTCATTTTAAAAGGTCTTTTGAGAAACAGTGTCTTTTGTTCTCTGGATAAACCACAGGATACACATTTGGATAGTTTCTCTGTGGATTATCCAGAATAGCAGCAACACAGTTTCCGGGAATCTGTTTCCACAGTTTATGTTTCAACGCAGTGAGCAGCACAAACAGAAATCCATTTGCCTCCACTGTGTTGGTGTGGCTGCAGATATCTCAAAGTCAGGTATCTCAGCCCTGGACAAGGAGAAACATCTGCATGGCTGAATACCACCAGATATAAGTGAGAAAATGGGCTTTTCAGTAATCTGGGAAAACACTGCAACATAGGAAATGAAACAGCAAATTTAGTGATGTTCTTCTAACTGTGCAGTTGCCTGTGGAGGCCAGTGAGGCTGCAGATAAAGGAGTCCAGCCAGCAGTGACAGCTGGAGCAGCAGCACAGCCTGCAGCAGAGACTGCAGCCAGCAGCAGCACCTCAGACACCAGGTAACCTTTGACTCTGTGTACTGCAGGGACACTTGTAAAAAAAAAAACATCTAGCACATAAAACTGATAATAAAGAGATTATTGTAGTAGTTTAATTCTTTAAACATGGTTACCACATCTTAGCTAAATAGTATCTTGGATATTTTTATTTTATGACATGAAATGTTAAACTCAGTTAAAATGTTCCAGTAAATATGCTCAAACTTAGACCCAGAGAGAATAGCTGATAACTTGATGATAAATTATGGATAACCTGTCTAAACAGTAACCTGTGGTTTAGCACTGATCAGTAATCTTTTGACAGTGGGCAGTGTGCAGCGGGAGCCCTTTCTCTGTCTTCTTCCTCAACACTCTTGGAGATCCTGGAGGCTGTCAAACATCCCACGTAAGATGTTCTGTGTGTTTTTGGAATGGTGGGGGACTCAGGTCACATGACTTGACTAAAGTCCGACTCGAGTCACAAATTTGAGGACTTGAGACCTGTTTGACTAACACTGACGAAAGACTCAACTTGACTTTGACTTGGTATTCATGACTTGAGACTTAGAATTGAGACAGATGACTTGAAAGGACTTTATTTTTGCATTAAATGTTGACATTTTATATTTAAAAGGTAGATTTGTTTTTGAAACATGGATGGGTGATTTCTAGTGCAATGAGTGCAACCTGCCAGGATATAGCAGACCAGCAGAGGCCGATGCACCAGGCAGCTATCATGGAGGGGGCTAGTCCAAAAATTATTATTACAATTTGGATTCAAGGATTATGTTTTCAATGATGGTAGTAGAACGAGAACATTGGTACGCAATGTGTGCATCTCAAAAATCAGTGACACAACAATTACAACATCCAACTTCATCTATCACTACGAAACCCACAAAGAAAGGTATGTGAATGTGTCTTTTTAACTAATTTATCAGCTCATTGGCTATCATTGGAATTTAACATGACTTTACTGGTTAATTGCTTGCCTTATAGCAGGGATTTGACTTGTGTAATTCTCACCACAGTAACGCGAGACTTGCTTTTGAGGGCTCTTTACATATTTGCAGATGTGTCTTGCAGAGTTACAGCAAATCAGAAAAAAATCAGCACATCCTTTCAGATGTTTTCTCTTTTACTGACTATAAAGAAAACAAGCTACACAGTGTTTTCATGTGGCTGCTGTGACCAGCATGTAGTTATGTAACTGATGTATTTTATATTTATTAAAGATATATTTTAGTAAAAAAAAAATGGTCATGAATTTGCTTGTTATCTTATGTCAATACAAGTGAAAACTAGGCTCTTGGCTTTGGATTGACAGGATTCTGTCTTATTGTATTTGATTCAGTTGTTTGTGTCTGTGCTCTGTGTTATTACAGGACAGGCATACAGCTGCTCCCAGAGCAGAAAGGCCTGCCCCTCAACTGCTTTATAAGTGCAGAGGTCGTTCATTGGCTGGTCAACAATGTGGAGGGCGTGGCCACACAGGGAATGGCAGTGGATGTCATGCAGGTAGGATCTGTGTGTCCCAACTTTCCTTTAAATTGATGAAAATAGCTATTAGAATAAACTAGAATAGCTATTTCTTCCTGTTTCCAGTCTTTATGTTAAATTAACCAGCTGCTAGCTGTAGCAAAATGAGCAGCTATTGCTTTAAAGGAACAGTTCACCTCAAAATCAAAATTACATATTTCACCTCTAACTTGTGCTATTTATCAATCTAGATGCTGGATCTTCAGTAGAGGATCCATGACCCCCAGGAGGGGGCGGTGGCTAGACTTACTTTGAGTTTTCTTTGGTTTTTTTTTGTTTGTTTTTTTCAAAAGTTCAAAAATGTCTGAAACTCACATTAACATGAATCCAACATATCATTAGCAAAGATAAATTTGCCCATTTAAAAAAAAAAACTGTAATAATTTACTGTAGCTTTAATGATAGGCTAACTGTTACCCATGAATCCCCATGCAGTCATTTTAGCCAGCTAATGCTAAATCACTGTGCAGCACCTGTCCATAACAGCAAAGCAAACTAGTTAGCTAACAGTTACATACTTTTGAAACATTTTGGCCAATTAGCTGTTTACTATTCAATTGTATGGATCTTCTTGTGAGCCACATTAAATAATTTTGTAACTTTTTGGGCAAGAGACTCTGACACACCATCCTCCTCAGAAATCACTGGTGAAGGTGCAGAGGGTGAGGCTAACGTACCTAGTCATGCTACAACCACTGCTGACTTAGCAGCTACAGCCAAGTGCAAACATGAGAAGACCCAAAAATGCTTAGGGAATTATCTAAAGTGCAACTCAGTTTTATGGGGGTCCCTTCTCTCTAAGCTAGAAAGACAACCTGTCTAGGTTGTGTTGAGTTGCTGAGTGTTGGAGATATCTACCGTAAAGATGTCTGCCTTCTCTCCAGTATAATGGAGCTAGATGACACTAAGCCTGTGGTGCTCAAAAAAATACATTTGAAAAACTCAACAGCAATGTCTCTTTCCAGAAATCATGACCTGCTTACTCAAGATAATCCACAGACCTTGTTGTGAACAGTTTCATGTAGGAACTATTTTCTTTCTACCAATCTACATCTGCCCACTGTATCAGCATGTAGAAGGAAGTGTGCATCTACTGCTAGCTCACCTAGCACCACTGAGCTATCTAATATTACAGCTCAGCCAAGGAGGACGCCATTTAATATTTATATATCGCGCTTTCATGAGCACGAGCCTCTCATCCATGAGTGGTTCCATTATATTGGAGAGAATTTTAGATTTTGGGCTGAGTTGTCCCTTTAGGAAAAGACATCTGTGGTATTGTGAGGAATTGTATCTGCTCAGCTGTCTCTGTTTCTGTCTGTTTGGTTTGTACAGAAAATGCTGGATGAAGGTTTGGTGGCCCACGCTTCTGGAGATGCCATGCGCACCTTCGTCTATGGATTCTACTTCTACAGGATAGTAGGAGAGAAGGATGGTGAATGGATTTAAAATGCACTCAGAGGCCATAGGGGTCACTGCTTTTATCTCAATACATATCCAGTTTTGCACAGGCCTGAACTTGTATATATCTTTAATTGATGTCAGGTAATTAGAAAAATTTGTAATTTTTCTCATGTAGAGGTTTTAAGTCGACATTGTCATGACATTCTTGGCTGTCCTGTCCTCTGCAGGCCAGACCTCCCAGCTTCCCACCACGGCGGCTGGAGGCTGGTCTCCTGCAGCCCTGGAGGACTTTGCTCTGTTTCAGAGGAAGTGGTTTGAGGTGGCCTTTGTGCTGGAGGAGCGGAGACCTTGCGACCTCCCAGCGTTCCTCCTGCCTTGGCTGCCCAGCCGGCCAGCCTCCTACGCAAGTAGGCACAGCTCCTTCAGCCGCAGCTTTGGGGGACGCAGCCAGGCCGCCGCACTGCTAGGTACACCCAGCCCGATTCTCCAGGCCCAGCCCACACCGCAGAGGAGCCACAGTCTCCTCCAACATCCAGTTGGATGCAGATCATACGCAAGTCCACTTCAGAGAGTTGCCAGTATTTATATGTCACATGGGGCCGAGAGGGTGCTTTTGTTTAAGGGCTCTTGGTCTTAATTGGCTCTTCAACTGCTGCTGATGATTATTTATGCATACATTAGGGCAGTACAGTTTGCCCTGCTCAATCTCTGTCCTTCACATGACATAGGAAAGCACTAAGCACCCTCAAGTGAGCCCTCAAGCTTCCATATAACATTCATCCACATTAACCCAAGGCTCTTTGTTTTTGGTTGCAAATGTTTGGTAGTCAAAATGGAAATTTACTTTTTTAAAGGCCTTTTAGGCTAAATGTTGTGTCAGATTTTCTTTTGTCAGTAGCTGTCCATTTCAGCCTCATATTGATAGATTCAATTAAATATCAGTAAAATGGCAAAATTAGCTTTGACAAATAATTTCAGCCTCACGACAAACAACTTTTCAAGTGATTTCACTATCACTGACAAATTTCCAATGCTAGAATAAAATCTTGAGAGTTTGATCTCGATTGGTGTGCGCTCTTGATTGTTTGGTGTAAACTCAGTCTGAGCTGTCTTAAGTCAGTATTTTTCTCAAAATCATCCATGTTTAATATTCCATGTCTCGAGTTTACGTCTTGGCTCATGCAAATAGTGAAGAATAGCTGCCCTCTCCCCAGCACCAAACAGAAAGCAGACAGTAAATGTGGAGGGGACTCAGAGGAGGCACAAGAACATGAACAAGTCTTGATTCTCTTGGATTGTGGAAAAGGAGGAGAAACTGGTGGAGCTGTGAAGTAAACAGGAGTCCATGTTTAAGTCGCAGTGTGTCTGATCAACCAACCAGCAATTAGTTTAGTGAGAAATCCTAATTTTTGAAAGGGTTCACCACTCATCCTCACAGTCTTCTCCAACTAAAATAGCCCAGCTGACCAACAGAGGCTGGTTTAGGTGGCAAAATCCAAAATGTAAAGTTTGTATGCAGTCTTATAGTGTGTGACTAAAAACTCACATTGTCTTTAGAAGTGAGAGAGTGTCACACTTTAGTCTTTTAAAAGTATTTTAGAAGTATTCTCAAAGTCTCTCAGCATATGGTAGACACAGGCTGCTTCAGTCCATCAAGTTAGTAAAAATTACAATGGTTCCATTCCAAAGACAAATTTAAATTTTCAAAATAGACACAGATAAACTCCCCAGATTAAAAACAAAGTCAAATAAACCAAAAATGAGCCCCACATGTACAGAACCAACACATCCATACCACTAACCATTTCAACTTTGGTTAAGAAAGATTCATCATTTTCCAGCTCACACAGTTGGAATCTTACTATCACCCCAGACCTGCTTTCATGTAATAGTTAATGACATCATATTCGTCACTCTCCACCATCATCATTTCTTTGTTGTGTGACAGAGATACTGGACCTAGCTCTCCTGACAGTGGACTGTAGATGTGCATTGAACAGCTGGTGGTGTGTTCTCCAGTGTGTAGTGCATGATGAGTGTGTCCTCTAGCTGTAGTCCCATCCGTCCACAGTGGCTCTGTGGCCACATCGCTGATCGATGTGATCAAATTTAGTTCCACCCCCACCATCCAATCACTGCATGCTGTGTGGTTAGTGTGTAGCGGATCCAGGAGCAGTCTCAGGTGGTGTGGTGTTTTAGCGCATGCTGTGGTGTTAGTGGCTGTGGTTCAGTAGTGCTGTGGTGTGTGATGTCCTCACCTGTCGCTCTCCTCCTGGCTCTTCAACATAAGGCACTATCACAACACAGCACGTTGTGACAGTGTTTCTGCTCAATTCTTGCTTCATGCGACTGCTCACAGCTTCATTTGTCACCTTTGATCTCAACATGTTTAAATATGCTTGCTTTCCCAGTTTGTTCTCTGACACCTTGGACTGGTTTCCTGGAATATTCTTAATGTGATGCTGAAATCATTCATTAGACACTGACCACATTTGAAGCTTATTAGATGTTCTAACTGCTCTTTATTATACCAGGAAACCTCTCTTTGAACTGGGATAATGCAGACATTAATGCTGTTTTAACTTTATGTGGGACTGAAGGTACTTTAGTCTCAATCCATGCTCACCACCTGCTCTTGCTCCTCCCTCTGCCTGCCCATCATGCCATCCATCTCTCCTTCTTTTGCTTCCTTTGCCTCCTGTCTTCCCGTCTCTCCACCTCTCTCCCTCCCTCCGTCTGTCCCCAGCTGCTACAGTCCCGGAGCAGAAGACCGTCACTCTGGATGTGGACGTTAACAACCGCAGTGACCGAACCGAGTGGTGCAGCTGCTATTACCATGGAAACTTCTCCCTCAACTCTGCCTTTGAGATCAAGCTGCACTGGATGGCTGTGACTGCTGCAGTGCTCTTTGAGATGGTAACTATGTGTCTTTTTTTTCTTGGCTTGATTGACATCACATATCACATGTGAAGAGACATAAATAGACTGCTGAACCCACACACAAATCAAAAAACAAAACTGCCATTCCAATCTACTCCTCAAGTTTGTATGGAAGCCCATTTCTGCCAATTTCATAGAAAAAAAAAAAAGATCCATGAAAATGACAAACTTTCTTTAGTGTCTCAAAATAATTACATTGTCTCACAAAATAATGGGTCGGTAATATTTGCTTAATATCTCAAAATACTAACTCATTATTTTGAGAAGGTTTCTCATTATTATGCGATATAAAGGCTGTTTTCATGTTAGCTGCTATTGATTCATATTGTACCCAAGCACCCCCCCACTCCCCTGCCGCTTAGCTTTTACATTAGTAATGTTGTCTGTACCTGAGCAGCTTACAGTGCTCTTGGCTGGAGGTTGAGCCACTGCTGTCGAGCACAGAGCAAAGGTCAAAGGTTAAAGGCGACAGAGAAGCCAGGTCTGGGTCTGTCTGTGGCAAGCTGTGCTGCTGTCTGATATAGCCACCACTATTCAATTTTAACTGTTTAATAGACTTGCACTGATTAATCGGCAGTGCTCGGAATCGGGCCGATTTTCACGTGATCAGCCATGACCGGTGACCGGCCGGTCAGTCGAAAATATGCTGATTTAAAACGCTGGTCAAATTCTCGTTGCGCCGCATGACTGACATCGTGTAACACCAGCAGCGCACACACACGCATATGTGCAACTCACTCCTTGGGCGATGTGAGGGAGGGGACCTCAGGGTCCTTTGGGTAGGACAACTATGGAGTAAATGATTCCGGCCAGATAATCAGGTTTGAGAGGATACTTTCATTTTCAGTGCAAGAGGTTCACAAAACGTGTGTGTGTGGTTCTGAAATAAACAAAAGGAAAAATAGCTTCACACTCAGTTCTTACAAATATGCAGAGTGTTTCCCCTATATGCAACTAGCAGCTGCTGAAATATGACCACCGCTGCTGAGGGTTTTGTTTTGGGGTTTTTTTTCGTCTCAGCTCTTCATAAACTAAAGTTATTTTATTTTGCGAGACCGCCGCTTCATATAATAACATAACAATATACTATTTATGGTGTTATACGGTGAAACGCTTCACCCTATAACGTGAAGACATATTGTTATAATGTGAGACTTATGTTTGAATGAGGAAACGGTGTGCAGAGAGCGGATACATTGAGGAATATTGCTCATTGACACGAATGGTTTTAAGTTGTACTTCATGCTTGGGTTGACACATGGCGAGATTCCGCTGTTAGGAGCAACATGGGCGACTTCTCACCTTAATCATTCACGCACACACATCAAAAGAGAGCAAGAGGAAGCTGTTAATTGTCCGTGTTAAACCTAACTGCAGAGCTCTCACTGCTGTACTGTGCCACTTCAAACTGACGAGGCATGTGTCCGCATGTGTGGAAGATGCGCGTGTCCGCTTACAGCGCGTCCTCAGCGCTAAGGGCTTTCATACAGGCGACCTGTGTCACTGTTTTTGTTTGTTTGAGATGATTATTGAAAAGCTGGTTCTATCTTGGTTAAAATGTTCTAATAAAGGAAAATATTGTAATATCTTATGTGCTGTAAAACGGTTTGAAAAAAAAAAAAAGAAATCGGAATCGGCCATCCAAACACTCTGCAAATCGGAAATCGGAATCGGCCCAAAAAATTGCAATCGGTGCAAGTCTACTGTTTAATAACCAGTTAGAAACTCCTTGTAGTCATGTTGTAGTCAGTCCTCTTGTGTGTTTTGGTACAGCTGGTATTCACACCTGATGTGTTCCATACTTGAGTACACATAAACCGTACTGGAATCACCTTTTCAAATGGACTTGGGCACAGATCGGCATACTGTGCCTGGGTACACCAAACAGACTGAAATTTGAGGTCAAGTGTTATCAGATCCAGGCGCAGGTCTCCGATGTGAAAACCCCATAAGTCATTATTTTAAGATACTTCTTAGTCTTTATTTTGAGAAAGTGTCTCATTCTAATGACTTATGAGATGTTATGTTTTTCATCACCGTAGCAGAAATGGGCTTCCATAAGTTCATGAATAGTGCAGCAGCACTCAGATACTTCCCATTCAGAGTTCTCTGAAAAGACGAAATGAAGAAAAAACTAGTATGGGTTTGGGTCTGACGGTCCAAAGCCACTAAAGGCTTTATACAGCTGTTTTCACATATACAGCAGTGCTCCCCAGCACCTGTTACCACACTTGGAAGTGTAAAGTCAGTGGTATTCCCCTCCCTGCCGAAAACCGCCACTATGATACCTCCAGGTGCTGTACTGATCAACAACATCTTTGAAACACACCCAACATTCTCAGTATGCAACACAAGAGGAAACACAGAGGCTTTTTTAAATGGAAAAACAACAGT
Source organism: Cephalopholis sonnerati (assembly GCA_019142605.1). Classification (NCBI taxonomy): domain Eukaryota; kingdom Metazoa; phylum Chordata; class Actinopteri; order Perciformes; family Serranidae; genus Cephalopholis; species Cephalopholis sonnerati. The sequence continues at coordinate 37,232,464 of JAGQAX010000010.1, forward strand.
GGAATTATTTTGTTTGGTTGGCAGCCAGTGACACGGTACTGCAAGTATTGAGGAAATGAAAAATGGTTTGTATTACTCATGTATGAGCAAGAATCAGTGAAGCAACTTGAACTGAAACGGTTGGATATTACAAAAACAGAATGATCCTACACACTGTAAAATCAACCTCAGACAACTAATAGAAGGCCATTACAGCTGCTTTCACAGTGTCTCATCTTATTAGAATCTGTGGTTGTATCTTAAACTGCAGTACATAAAAGATGAAGAATAATATTTCTGAACTATGTATCTGAAATAGAAGCACTAGGCAGGGAAAAAAGGCTGAATATTTTTTAGTGATTTTTTTTTTTTTTTAGTGATCATCAAGACTCTTCTGTAGTGGAATTAACATCATGTAATGCATGCATGCTCTTATTGTGATGGCCCACCAGCAGATGGAGACATGAACTACAGTACTTTTCTATGTATGTAACATTCATTTATTGTGCAAAATAAGAAAAAGCATGTTGGCCTATTCCGATATCGATTACATGCCAATATTGTTGTGCATCCCTACTAAATATCCTTAATCAAGAACAGTCAGCTAAGAGATATTTAGGAGAGTGATTTGTCCCACTGTGTCAAATACTCAAAAAAAATATATATAAATAAATATATAACAAATATAAATATAATAGAAAAATAAATATAAATATATAAGAAATGATTAGGATTTGTATTATTAATATTTGTAAATCTATCATTTTATGGTGTGCTGTCTGAAGAGGTTTTGTTCACCAAAATGTTAATTGGTAGGAGCTTGAGATGAATGCAAGTCTGCCATGTTCATAACTGTTTGTGTCTGTTTCTAACCTGTGTGCTACAGCAGATACAGACAGCGACAATAACGGCTAGGACACTGACAATGATTGCCTCAGCTTGTCCCGGCAAAAAAGAACACCGTGACAACAGTTTTAACCAGTTATTATCTGTCAGGTTCAAGGGTGGCACCGGAAAGCAGCGTCCTGCGGCTTCCTGTTGGTCCCTGTGCTGGAGGTTCCTTTTGCACTGACCTCATACCTGTATGGAGATCCACTAAGAGCCCAGCTCTTCATCCCTCTGAACATCCACTGTCTGCTGAAGAATGGCAGCGACAACCTGTTTGAAGGTATACAAGCTGCCTGCCTGACTGACTGACTGTCTGACTGACTGACTGCTGTGTTCATGTGTGGCATGTGTAGCTCAGTCACAACATCTGTTCACTTTGATTCATCAAACAGGTTTTGAACCAGAGACGTACTGGGACAGGATGCAGCTCTTTCAGGAGGCGATACTCTACAGGTTGTTGTTGTTTTATTTCATAACTTATGTTATATTTGTGCCTTACGCCCCAGGACATGATGGGACATTTCCAGCACAGGAAAAGATTTTTTTTCCAAACACATACATTAATTTTGTAGACAAATTACAATCACTAAAATAATTTAATTTGATCAAACAAAAGTGTATTTTCTTCTCAATAGATGTATTTGTGTGTTTGCTCTGATCCACATGCTCTTAGCTTATGTATAATTACAGCCAATCAGAAAAGAGGAGGAGGTCATTGCTGATTGGATGTTTTCTCCCCAGTGTGATAGCTAGTAGTATTATCGTAGTATTGGTTTCTTTTTTTTTTGATTAGCAAGGAAGCACTGGGGGACTGTTTCAATTTCAGCTTGTAAGTTAGTCTGTACTTTATTAGCTTGCAGCCCAGCTAACTTGTTAGGTAACTAGTTAACTTCTGCAGGAAAAGCGGTAGCTAAGCTAGGTGTTAGCTATATAACCTGATAATTACCAATTACACAAGCCAAAGCTTTATAATCATGCAGCTATTTAAGTTAAAAATATGGAACTCAAACTGATTGTGCCTCTATATAAATGTAAGTAATGTGGAGTCTAATTTATACAGCTGACTGGCATACTAAATACTACTAACCACCCTATATTAGCTTGGGGCAATATGGAGAAAAGCAAATTTTACACTAGTTTTGACCAAATACCTCGATATTGATATTGTGACAATATTGTAGGGTTGACTATTGGTGCTTTCACAAAATATTTACACAATGATATTTTTGATAAGTGATCATCAGTAATGTGGATATAATGACTAAGTGGGAAAAGGCAAACATTAGAACACCAAGAACAGCCTAGTAAGTTCAGAAAATTACATCACTTGATTGTAATGGAGCCTTTAAAACCAGGAAAAGACAACACTTAGAATATTACAGTGTCTAAAATGTAAGATGATATCACAATATTGATATCATATCGATATACTGCCCAAACCTACCTTAGAGCATGCTTTTAAAAGAAATGTATTACACCCTATTCAAGAAAATAGTATCTTATATCTAATTAAATGTACAGGTAGTATTAGAGGTGGGGGAAAATCAATACAGCCTCATACAGCATATCGCAGTATTTTGCGTGGCGATATTGTATCGATACATGGACGACAAATATCAATATTTCATTCTAGAATTTAAACATGTTGCAAATACAAATTAAACTTTTGGTAGCTTACTAAAATAATAAAATCATTTGCTTTTTCAGTCCACTTGATACATATTGGTGCAATAAAAATGATTGAAGTGAGATAAACAGACTGAAAACTTTAATTTATTAAGTAAAAAAAAGATGTTGACAATATTTTTTTATTACTTCACAGTTGGAAAAAAAAGAGTAATAAATCCCAGTATATTACAATTCATGTTTTCGCAATACTCAGCATATTAAAAAAGATTTAAAATCCCTATAATACTGTATCGTGGCGTAAGTATAGCAGTAAAAATGTATTGGTGGGCCTCTGTTGATTCCCACCTCTAGGTGCTATTAAAGCTTGTTTTATTAAAGGGAATACATTAATGATTATATTGCCTCAGCTGTGTAGCTGGAATCATCAAGTTTTCCAACTAGCTCAAATGAATTCATTAAATTTCATAATACTAAAAAATTAAATGCAGCACTTTTGTTTTTGCTCCCATTTTTCACAGGCTTATGTTAAAGATCTAAGACATTTTTCATGCATTTATTAGATATATTTCTCTTAAATTTTGCTCATAAAATTGTTAAAATCCGTGTCATTGTGCACTTCTCCTTTTCCAAGACAATTCATCCATCTGACATTTGTGACATGCTGATTAAACAGCATCATGACTACACAGGTGTGCTTTGGGATGTTCACAATAAAAGGCCACTCTTAAATGTGCAGTTTGATCACACAACACAATGACACAGATGTCAGGAGCAGGAACTGCTCACCATCGAACACGTCTGGCACTTCATAGAAGTGTTCCCTTCAAAGAGTAATCTCGTGTGTGACTGCAAAATGTCTACTATTAGTTGTGTGAAATCCATAGTTCACTGCACATTTTAGAGTGTCCTTGTATTGTGACCATCTCAAGGCACACCTGTATAGTCATGATGCTCTTTCATTGGCATCTTGATATGTCACATCTGTCAGGTGGATGATTTATTCTGGAAAAGGAGAAGTGCTCACAGACAGTCTTGTAAGTCTTGTGTGCATAGGAAAGACGTCTTAGATCTTTTGTTTTAACTCGTGAGAAATGTGAGAAAAACATAAGTTTTGTTTATATTTTTGTTCAGTGTGTATTTTGATTGATGATGCATTCTCTATAAAATTTATGACCTTGTAAAATTCTTTCTCTGTGCCTAAAATCCCATGCTCAGAAGTGAGGCACAAATATAAGGCCATAGTAATCCTTACATTTAGGATGTGAATTACAAAGTTCTGTGTCCTGACCAAATGTTTCATCTGTAAATGTTTTGCTCTTCCTACCAGATTCGGCTTTGTGCATGACAAGTTTTCTGCTTCTGCTTTTAATTTCCCCTCTGAGAACAAGCCCCAGTACATCCACGTTACAGGTTTGTCTCACCACAGCATAAAAACACACACAAACTTCTGTTTCCTGGAAGCCCACGAGCCTCAGTCTGCTTGTTTTCTGTCAGGCACCGTGTTCCTGCAGCTGCCGTACTCCAAGAGGAAGTACTCAAGCGGGCAGCAGCGCAGACGCAGAAACTCCACCACTTCCAACAGCCAGGGGCCGTTCGGCGGCGAGGAACGGGTCGGTTACTACTGGGCCTACAACACCATGCTGACCAAGGCCTGGAGGACGGGCGTGCTGGGAGACGAGAGGCTCGCCGATCGCCTGCTCAGAGACTTTACAGACTTCTGTGCCAACAAGGACAACAGACTGCTGAACCTGTGGGACAGCTGCCAGGAGAAAATGAACGCCAGCGCTCCCTGACAGGAGAGATGAGTGCAGGAAAGCAAAATGTAGATCACGAAAACTGTTTTAACTCTTTATTTATCCAGCTACATGTTGGACTCAGAGTTACACACTGTGTTGCTGCTGTTCAGGAGCAAACAGGTGACTGTGACAGGTCTGCTGCTCTGACTGACCAGATTAGAATGTTTTCTTTGGATGTTCACAGTATTAAATGCTTGGTCTTGGCGTTGTAAAAATCATGCCTTAATGTTGCATTTTGTTAATTCTGTTTATTTACACAATATAAATAATAGGTATATTCATTTTAAACGCTTAGTTTTGGACCAGTGAAACAAGAACTCTGCCTGTCTGTTAAGCACCAGACAGTTTTAGACTTCCACTGGTTTTCATGTCAAATCCACCTGACACCGTTCAACTGTTGAAGTTTTATGTTGCATCTAATAAGCAACCACTTCCTGTCATTTTCAGACAGTTGAGTCACAAGCAGAGTTATAATGGGACAGGACGGATCTGTGGCTGAATCATCTGAGTTGGCCGTTTGTTTTCCAAGTGTCATTCACAAAGCAATGTCCCACCTGTCTTGTTAACACAAGCAGGGAGTGTCTGTTCATCTGTGTGGGAGGCCAACTTAACATCTCCAAGAGGCAATGGCATGCTCGTTTTGTAAGCTAGGTCGTGGTGTCTTATAAAACTAGACAACCTAAGGCATCCAATGGTATCAATCGCATCAGCATGGCTGGTCGGGAAGGAGTTTAAATAACACCCCAAAGTCAGCCTGAATTAAGTGAGGGAACAACTGGCATGGTCATTTTCAAAGGGGTCCCTTGATCTCTCACCTCAAGATATCTGTATGAAAATGGGTTCTATGGGTACCACAGACTAGCGATACTAAACTTTCTTTGCCCGGGGGCCACTTGCAAAACAACAGGAGGCTAAGAGGCAGTTGATAAGAAATCCTTAATAATATTTATCAGTATATATGATAAGGCCATGGTTCTCTGCTGGAAAACAGTGGCTTGCCCCCTTCAGGTTGGGACTGAGTTACTACCCCATGCAAGGGAGTTCAAGTATCTCGGGGACTTGTTCACAAGTGAGGTTAGAATGGATCATGAGATGGATCGGCGGTTTGGTTTGGCGTCAGCATGATGCAGGCGTTGTGCCAAACTGTTGTGGAGAGAGCTCAGAGTAGAGCCGCTGCTCCTTTGTGTTGAAAGGGGCTATTTGAAGTGGTTCGGGCATCTTACCAGGATGCCTCCTGGATGCCTACTGTTAAAGGTGTTCCGGGCACGTCCAACTGGTGGGAGGCTCCGGGGCAGACCCAGAACAGGCTGGAAGGATTATATATCTTGTCTAGTCCAGGAACACCTTGGGGTCCTCCAGGAGGAGCTGGAAAGCGTTGCTGGGTAAAGGGACGTCTGGAGTACTTTGCTCAGCCTGCTGCCCCTATGACCAAGCTTCAGAAAAGCAGTTGAAATTGGCTGGGTGGATGGATATGATAAACTGATTGCCTCTTTTCAATCTTTCCATGTTTGCTGTACTCACTTGTCTTAGTCAGGAGGCCAATCCAGTCACAGCAGAGCTGCACAGAACAGGTGTATGCAGGGGCGTTTTTAAGATCTATGGACATTCGTGGCTCAGCCTGGACCTGTGGCAGGGGGCGTGGGGGATCCTTCCCTGGCACTTTTTTTGATAAACAAGGTCTATTTTGATGGTTTTTAAAGTGTGCCTTGGCAACTTATTTACATTCAAAGTACAAAAAATCCCAAGTTTGAATCAATTTATTGTCATTGTGAATTAGAAAATGGTCTGCCATAGACTGTTGAAATTATGGACGTAGCTACCATGACATCTCCCATTGGTTGTGGACTCCTTGACGCCTTGAATTTGGCATTTTGGCCATCACCATCTTGTTTTTTCTTTGGAGCCAGAAGTGACTATATTTGGGCAAGAGGCTGGAGTTGTGCAGGGGAGAAGGGTGGGCCTGACTGAGAAGCCAAGGACACTATCAGCAGACAGCCCGTGACTCAAAGTGGCCTGCCCTTAATTATGCATCACTTCAAGCTTTAATAAAATGTAAATGGGTGAGCCACAACAAATTTCAACCCCCACCCCCAGTTATCAATGTTGAATATAGCTTAAGAGACCAAAACTGATTTGTACCAGGCTGCAAACAACACAAAGAGAATAGACCTGTTTAAAAATGTGGGTTTTCAGGTAGGATTTGAAAATGGATAATGAGTCAATGTTCCTGATGTCGGGAGGGAGGGAGTTTCAGAGGCGCGGGGCAGAGCGGCTGAAGGCTCTGGACCCCATGGTGGACAGACAGGCAGAGGGCACAATGAGGCTGAAAAAAGCACAACCTTTCAGAGACGTCTTATCCATGTTTGCATAAAATATTTTTAACTTTTTTTTCTTAATTTGTGTTGGTTTTTCTTCTCACAATGTCAGCATGCTGTTGCGTGTTTCACTTTCCTGTAAAACTGAGTAAATAAGTAACCATTCAGAACTCAAATCAAACGTGGACACATTTCGAGTTGTACCTCATGAAACTTGTTTTAATGAGTGTCTCTTTATAAAACAACCCCAAACACACATAGAATCACAGAAGTCACCGAGGCAACAAAAACATAAACAGGAAGTAAAAACATAAATATATATGTAATCAGGATGAGAGATTATCACGCAAGTCACAGAGAGCTTTGGCACAGCGCTGGTTGGACATGACAAACACTCAACTCAACTGGAACTGAACACGTTTTCCCACAGCTCCCAGTCAAACATCAGTGTGTGTTTTGATCATTTACCAGTATACCTCCCTTATATTGGTATTCATACATTATATGAGCACACATAGCATTGATCCCTTTAAGTTAATTTATATCAAATGTATTTTCAAGTTTCTTTTGATTATATAAAATGTTCTTCATTTTCATGTTCCATTTGGTCTGGAAAACCTGGAACTGAGTTAGCATTTGAGCACTCGTGGTTCCCTCATCTCAAAGTCAATGGGTTTGAATGGATATTTGGTTGGATGCCTGAAATAAGGTCTGTAGTTCACACAAGCCTATAAGACTTTCATGTTTTGCTCTACAACATAAAATACATCAGTGAATACCCCACTCCTAAATTTTGAAGCTTTTATTTGTCTTGAAAAAGACGTTTGCTAAAAGGTGGCTAAATAAGACTCCAGACGTCATCACGCCTACACGGCTTTACAGCTTCATTGTGGTAGGGATGTTAAATCATGTGACCACAGTGTAGTTCATTTATAGCCTAACGTTAGCTTTTTACTTCTGGCGATTGCATTTAGTCTTCAATAATCATGAAAGTGTTAATCAATTGTGAAGATTATCTCACTGAACAAAACATGTAAGTATCAGAAACATTTGTTTGCCAGTTTATATTCTGCAATAATCCAAAATCCAATGCAAAAATCCCAAAGACTTTTTGACAATGGAACCAGGGCAATGCTAACTTCCAAGTTGGCCTACTGGCCTACAGAAAAAAAAATCAGCCCTGGAGCACTTTATTTGAAAAGACAAAACACTGTACAAAGAAAAATGATTCAGATAGAAATATGATCATATCATAATGAGTTGTTCCATGAGGCTAACATGTCAAATGAGTCAACAGCCGCCTCACTATCTGCTGAAATAAGATGAATTTACTAATCCCTTAACTTATTCCCAGGTAGGGATGGGACAATATCATAGATTGTATAACATAATGGATGTAGCCACCGTAACGTGACGTCCCCCATTGGTTTGTGGACCAGAGTTTAGGAGCCAGAAGGGACCATATTTGACCAAGAGGGTGTCACTTACAGTAAAGCTAGCTGCTAGCTTGGTTTACACAAAGCATTTACAGCTATAGTTAACTGTAATGTAATAATGCTAGTTCTTGCTAGTGGAAAAACAGGCTCAAAACCATTAAAACAAAATGTACTTATCAGAAAGACTTAATATCCAACTCCTTCAAGGTTTTTTTTTTTTTTTTTAGCACAACCAAATTTTGAACAAGACTATTTTAGTTACACGTTACACTTAACTTCCATGGACTGAAAACACACTGAAATGGCGAAGGCAACGCCTACGCCTGTTACACCATGAATGCGTTGTCTCACCAATGTTGTCGCTGTGGCAGCGATTTGTCAACAGACAGCACTTGCCTGTAACAAAGAAGCCACACCCATAATTATGTATGCGTCTAAGTCTTACTAACATTTAGTTATATAAAAATTCACACACCGTACAGTTATGAAGGTTGAAATTAGCTACAGACACCAAAACTGTTTTTGTACCAGCCTGTAAACATGTTTATTTCTGCTGTAGCATCGGGCATTTTAGTATGAGTGTCAATGAGGAATGACTTGCTCTTGGAGCCATCCTCAAGAGGACATTAGAGGAACTGCAGCTTTTGGTCAGCACAGGATGTTGCTACATGGAGGATATATGAATTTATCGCAGATCACGATCAAAAACACGATAAGTTGATCACGGTAAATTTCCATATTCGGGAATATAATGAGCGTCATGTCCAGCAGCAGCCACACAGACTGCTGGGCAACCAACAATAAAAGAGACTCTGCAGAAACAAGCTGCGTATGTACCAACCTTAAAAAAAAAAACCACACAAATGACCCATATCGAGCACATTTCATATGAAAAGATATAATGCTGTTTCAAATAATTGAGAAGCTTAGCTTTTCAACATAGTTTGTTTTTCACTAAAAAGGATGTTTGCTAAAAGAAGTGTGTCCTATCTTAAGAAATACAAGTGTGTGTTTCTTGACAAAATGTAAGGTAAAGTGATTCCAGCATGTTTAATGCCATTTAAGAGTTTTAAGCATAGTTTGATGATTTTCTGGAAAAGTTTGGCCAGGACAAACTTGACATGAAATATTCATATCGTCCCGTGCCTATTCTGAGGTTGTGTTTCCTGCTGCAGTAACATTCAAGTGACGTTGTTGAACTTTTTGTTTAAGGCCTTATTTCTCATCTTCTTAACCATCTGGATTTCAGACTCAGTTTTCATGTTTCCAGTGACAGTCTGTGTAAATGTAGTGGCTTATCACTGTGTCCTTCTTACAGAGGAAATATAGTGTAATGACCTGTTAATTAACCACCCCATTTAGAATCTCAGGAATGATTTTGGAATGTAGTTTTCTGTCACATCAGCGGCAAGTCCTAACTGGATTTAAAATGGTCCCTGCTTCTTTGGTGTTTCTGAGCTTGATCACTTGAATACATCTCACACTGTAGCTGGTTTTCCTCATCATCCTGTTGACTCTGATGTCTGTCAGTGCAGCCACAGGATAGTAGTTCCCTTTTGAAGTGATCCACTTGAGATGAGTCAGGTGAGGTATCTGCCAGGGACAGGTCAGTCTGTTCCCAGTGTTTCCTCCTAATTCTCCACAGACATGCTGTGGACACTGGATCTTGTTTTCTCATCATTTTCCAAAGTTGTGTATAATTGTTTACAAGCTGTAGCTGATGTGGTACCCGTGGAAAATCATGAAACAAAATCAACCCGTAAAGCATTCGCAGCATGTTCCTGCTCACAGTTCTGTGGTTACAATCCTGCAGTGTATAAAGAATCTATAGTATTAATGATCTATTATTCTTAATTCCACTCCAGGTTTATCTGCGGGCTGTATAGATGTTAGCTATCGTGTAGCTGTTTTGTGTGTTGGTTGGGTAATCAGCTACCTGCTGATTAGTAACAGTCAATCATATTTATACAGGTTACAGTTTGGTTATTCTAATCTGGCCCTTCTCACTATCACTGCTGATAAACTCATGCCAGCGCTATTGATTCAACACAGTACTGTGCATTTAGAATCAGACAGAACAGTAAGTGAATTTTAGAGGCAATTTGCAAGATGCAATTTATCAGGAATTAGCCCAGGGTGGCAATAATTGACTCCAAGGTGCGTCCCCACGAAAAAGGTGAAAACCCATCAATAAAGTGCTAGAGTCAGACCAGCCACTGCCTGTTGAATTATTCATCATATCACTACAATAAAATTAACCTATAATAACCAGATTTTTGTAATTACCATGCTGCAGTGAAAGATTTCCTGGAAAATGGTGGGAAAACAAGATCTATGTTGAAAATGGCCAGAAGTGTCAGTTAGGCATAAAATAAGAAAATCGCCTTCTCAGTTCCTCTGGTTTCCCTGCTCACTCCTGTAACTTTATCAGAAGTGCTAAATGTGCCACATAAAGTGCACCAGTCGAGCAGCCAGTCAGGGATCCCCCCTGCTGCTCTTCCCTGAAAAACTAGAGATGAATCTTAAAAAGAAACAAAAGTGAAAGCACTTCCTGTCCAGCTGAGACTGGCCCAGGGTTTGTGTTTCCTTGATGTACCCTGCAGTGTCAGTTGGCGGGAAGGTGGGGGAGGGACTGTTAGTTGACTCTGGCTGCATCATCAGAGATGACTGGCAGACCACCTAGGCACACACACACACACACACACACACACACACACACACACACACACACACACACACACACACAGGAATGTAGTTGTTGAGCTAGAGCTAAACAGTAATGACATTAAAGTGCAGCTTTAATAAGTGAGGCTGAAAGCTATGCAGATATATACAGCACAAACTACACATATTCTTGTATATACTCACGTGGTCTGATCTGGATTGGCCAGATGAGGATGGAGCAGAGCGTCAAAGCTGCAAAGATTGCCACGCCTCCTGTTACTATGACCATGACGTAGTGATAGAACCACACACAGGCAGGACAGCACACCACAGTACTGAGAGAGACAACAGAGTCATGTCACAGTCTGAGACAGAACTAGCAGATGACTGAAAATACTGAGCTCCTTTAAAATCTCACTCCTCTTTTTCCATCTCTTTTCTTCTCACATTTCTGTGTTGAATCATATCTCACCTTAACATGTGTACACTTTGACTTTTTATTTTAATAATTCATTTGCAACATTTTCTTCTTTAATTATAGTTGTATAATGTACGTATAATGTATTGCACAGTAATTATTGTAGCAGTAGTTTTGTTTAAATGCTGTTCAACATGCTTTGGCAATCTTGTACTTAAAGGGACAGTTCACCCCCAAACAAAACTACATATTTTCCCTCTTACCTGTAGTGCTATTTATCAGTTTAGATAGTTTTGGTGTGAGTTGCAGCATATTGCCTGTAGAGATGTCTGACTTCTCTCCAATATAATGGAACTAGATGGCACTCAGCTTGAGGAGCTCAAAGTGCCAAAAATACATTTGAAAAACTCAACAGCAATGTCTCTTTGCAGAAATTATGACCTGGTTATTCAAGATATTTGACAGATCTTGTTGGAGCAGTTTCATGTAGGAACTATTTTTTTCTACCAAACTTCACCTGCCAACCAAATGACAGTGCAGAAGTATGCATTTACTGCTAGCTCATCTCGCACCACTGAGCTAACTAACATAACAGCTCAGCTGAGTAAGGCATCATTAATGTTTATGTGTCACCCTTATGCACACCTCCTTCTGTGTAGTGATACGGGTGTAGTTTGGTGGACAGAAAGTAGTTCCTACATGAAACTTCTCACAACAAGGTCTGTGGATTATCTTGAGTAACCAGGTCATGCTGTTGAGTTTTTCAAATGTATTTCTTTGGTGCTTTGAGCACCACAAGCTGAGTGCCATCTAGTTCCATTATATTAGAGAGAAGGCTGACATCTCTACGGCCGATATCTCCAACATTTGGCAGCTCACACCAAAACTATCTAGACTGATAAATAGCACTACAGGTAAGAGGGAAAATATGTATATTTGATTTTAGGGCAAACTGTCCCTTTAAAGGAGTACTCCACTGATTTAGTATTGCACTTCCATAAAAGCTGGGGGACTTGTTAGGGACAGATTAAAGAAGAATTGTCAAAAAAAATAAATAAATAAAAATCACAGCAAGAGGGTTCCTGGTTTGAACTCGGGTGGGGGCTCAAACCCTGGGGTGGGGGTGCCCCTCTGTGCAGAGTTCTGTGCATGTTCTCCCTGTGTCAGCATGGGTCTTCTCTTTGGGTACTCCGGCTTCCTCCCACAGTCCAAAGACATACAAGTTAGGTGGTGACTCTAAATTGGCCGTAGGTGTAAATGTGAGCGTGTCAGCCTCATGATAATCTGGCGTCCTGTCTAGAGTGTACCCCACCTCTCACCCAATGTCAAAAGGATAAGTGGTTACGGAAAATGAATGACTGAATGAAAGGTCAAAGTCAAGTTTGTTCATTTTGTCTATAGTTTAAGCCGTAAAAATGTTAATTCTTACATTTACCATAATGTAATTCAATAGCATTATTTGTAAGATGTTAGTTGTTAGTCTGGTGCATTCATGTCCACCTTAGGATGAACTTTAATAGCTTTGGCGATGCTCTGACTTCTCATCTAGCACTATCATCACGTCCACATTTTCCTTTCATCCAACACTATGGTTTACGACCAAATACCTGCAAAACTAATAACTTTCCCACCAGCCTCAGTTGTACTTTGAGCTAACTGCTGGTCAACAAATGTTAGCACGCTGACAGATAAAACCAGACTCCCCGGAACGCCGCTTAGCCTTGCAGCCATTTTTTCCCAGTGGCCACTCGCAGTATTGCAGTGAAAAAAATACCTTGCAGCTCAAAAAGCCTTTTTCCCATAAACCACCATTATAAAGGAGACGTCTGTAAAACTGTTTACAAGATACCCCGAACTGTAAAAAAGGTCAATTATGACCTTTTCAATTATTAATTTTTTTCCATGGAGGTTTTTTATTTGTAAAACCTTTCTAGAACCAAGAAAAACAATTAAAAAATCTCTGATATCGGGGGGCGCTATCGAGCAGCTAATGGAGGACGTGAGTTGTGTGAGCTGTGCAGAAAATTTGATTAAACTCCTTTTTTTTGGCGCCCTACATCGATAATACGATACAAGAAAATAACCTAAAGCACCACTTAGAAGTTTCCAGCAACTTTTCATTTTTTCACTCATACCTTCCCTTCGTAAATGGGGAGTAACCTACGTAAGTACAAGTTCACGGGGGAAGGCCACTGCTAGCAAGACAGGCACTGAAGCATCTAGCAATATGTCTGAGCCAGCTGAGCAAACCGAGATGATGGACATGAAAGCCGAGATACTTTCCTCGCTCAAGATGGAAATAGCTGGTCTTTTCCAAACAGAGCTGAAGAACACCCTGGCTGTGGAATTTGGTGTGATTAAGTCAGAACTACAAGTGGTCAGGACGGAAATCTCAAACAACACTGCTGTCCTACGTTCCGACTTGGAAAGAATCAAAACGACAGTGTCGGACATGGAGCGAGGCTTCTCCGCCTGCTCAGACGATATAACATCTCTGCAGGACACCGTGCACAAGCTTGAGAGAAATATGGAAAGCCTACAGGAAAAATGCTAGGACATGGAAGGCAGAATGAGGAGGTCACATATCCGTATACTGAACGTGGCTGAACAAACTGGCTTGAGCTCGCCATCCTCCATCTCGAAGTTGATCAAAGAGACTCTGAAAATGGATAAAGAAGTTCTGATTGACAGATCCCACTGGACTCTCCAACCAAAGAGATCAGACGGCAAACCTCAAGCCATAATTGCAAAGCTGCACTATCATCAAGACTGCGTTGAAATACTCCGCCGGGCCAGAGAAGCCGGCCCTCTGCAGTACAGTGGAGCTACCATCTTCATATTCCCTGACTTCCCACTGAGTGTCGCTCGAGCAAGATCAGTGTTTAACGATGTCAGAAAACTGCTGCAAGGACGGGATGGCATCCACTACGACATCCTTCATCCAGCCCCGCTCCGTATCACACACAACGGGACTGAAAAACTGTTTCAAGCTGAGGCCATGGCGTATGTGAAAGCAAATATTCTCTAGACAGCTCTGCACTCAGTGAACTACAAGAGGGACCTGAAACTCACTTTATACTGTGAACTGTTCCTCTCCCCTCGTTTGGTTCACTTGTTTTTCTCCATAACCTTTATTTGGTGAGTACATGATTACCATATCCATATCCAGGGGAGATAACAACAATCACGCTGATAATCATAGTAAGAATTGAATTTGTTATACTAATAACTTAAACCATTGGCCATCCCTGTTTTATAGCTATACTCAGGAATATACAACAACCAAGAAATGCTAAGGGGTGCTGAGTCACTGTTTAATTTAATTGTATTTCTTTATCTTCTAAGGACGGCTCTGCTTTCAGTGTGGTATGGAAGGGCCTAGAATTGGCCTTATATATCTTGTGAATTGTTCCTCCCCTCTTTTTTACTTTATTTTTCATTCTTACTTTGTCCATGACCCTCATTTGTTGAGTAGGTGACCATGATATATGAACACTATGTGGAAAATTGGAATAATAGAGGAAAAGGACTATCTAGGGGAGATAAGTGTAATCAGAGCCACTTGTTGCTGCTGATAATCACAACCAAGAATTTAATCTGTCATATTAACTGTTCAAATCACTAGTTATCTTTTTTTTATCTTGTTATAGCTGTACTCAGGAGCATAGGATGACCAAGAAATGACATGGGTTGCTGGGTTTTTGTTTAATTGGCGCCACCCTTTTTTAAATTTTTAATATTCTGAAAGGATTTGTTGGATTTAAACAAGAGCGGAGCAATCTGTGTAAGACTAGTGTTTCCTCACACAATCACTTAATGTGTGGTTATTTGTACGAGGGGTCTAGTAGTCACTGTGTTCCTCTAGGTGACAAGGGTTGGGAAACCATTGCACCAAACTTTTACTTTATGTTTTTTCTTTTTTCTGCTTTTTGTTTTGTGTGATAATGTGTTAGTGGAGGGGTTTCTCTTTATATATGCTGAACTGATCAAGACCATCAGATACTACTATATCTCAGAATATATGTCCTCTATAATAGATCATGGCTAGGCCACATCTAAGTGAGAATATGAATAAATCAGTTGTCAGGTCACTTTTGCTAGTTGGAATGTGAAATCTTTAAATCATCCTGTAAAACGTAAAAAAGTACTTTCACATTTGAATCAACTCAATGTGGGGATCGCTTTTCTCCAAGAAACCCATTTGAACACCTTTGATCAATCTAGACTAAGAGGAGGATGGGTGGGTCAGTTTTACCACTCCAACTTCCATTCCAAATCTAGAGGAAATGCAATCCTCATTAATAAGAATGTCCCATTTGTCATGTCCGGAGTTGAGGCAGACTCTGCTGGTCACTACATAATAGTGGTAGGCAGATTAAACAACACCCCTGCCATTCTGGCAAATGTGTATGCACCGAACTGGGATGACAGTACTTTCTTTACTAGTCTTTTTTCATGTTTACCCAACATAGACACACATCACCTTATACTTGGAGGAGGTATGAAATGTGTAATGTCACCCACTCTGGATCGCAATTCACCCAGAACTATGACCCCATCCAAAGCAGCGCAGACAATTAAACTATTTCTGATGACTGACACTTGGCGCTTCCGAAACCCTACAAGTAGAAGTTACTCTCTCTGTTCACCAGTTTACCAACATATTCGCGCATAGATTATTTTTTTTCTAGACAACAAATTACTTTCACTAGTCAGGGAATGTGAGTATCAGGCAATAGTAATATCGGATCATGCTCCACTATTGATGACTTTATGCATACCAATCATACACTCAAACTATTGCCCATGGCGCTTCATTACATTACTCCTCTCTGATGCAGAATTTGTCAAGCTTATATCAACTGACATAACTGAGTATCTAACACGCAATCAAACCCCAGGAATGTCATCCTCGGTAATTTGGGAATCAATGAAAGCATATCTTAGGGGACAAATTATATCATACAGTGCCCATATCAAAAAAGCCCAAAATGAACAGCCCAAAAAACTAACCAAGGATATCCTACAACTTGATGCAGTTTTGGCTCAGTCTCCATCACCTGATCTGTTTAAGCAACGATTAACTCTTCAAACTGAATTTAATCTCTTGTCCACAAAGCATGCTGAAAATCTCATAAATAAATCAAGACATAAGATATATGAATATGGTGAAAAGACTGGGAAGTTTTTGGCTCACCAGCTACGTCAAGAAAATGTAGATTGAGGTACAAATGCGATAAACAACGAGATGGGTGCTAAACATACAGACCCCCTAGAGATCAATCAGTGTTTCTACAGGTATTATTCAAAACTTTATATCTCAGAATCTAGTAATGACGAGTCTCTGTTTGACTCTTTTTTTTAGCAGTCTCAATACTCCCATAATTGATGAGGAAACTGGCACAAATTTGGAAAGTCGATTTTCAAAAGAAGAATTTATTATTGCAGCCAGGTCCATGCAAAATGGAAAATCCCCAGGGCCGGATAGATATCCCAGTGAATTCTTTAAAAAATTTGCCAATGAACTTGCTCCTATCCTACTCTCGCTCTATGAAGAAGCACTTATCTCCGGCTCACTACCTGATACAATGAGACAAGCAGTCATATCATTAATCCCCAAAAAAGGTAAAAATGCCCTAGAATGCAGCTCATTTCGACCCATCTCCCTACTAAATGTTGACAGTAAACTGCTTGCCAAAATATTAGCCTGCCATTTAGAAACAGTTTTACCCTCTATAATTTCCGATGACCAGACTGGATTTGTTAAAAATCATTATTCATTTTTTAATATACGTACATTAATGAACATCCTTTACAACCCCACTCCACCCGACACTCCCGAGGTGCTTCTATCACTTGATGCTGAGAGAGCATTTGATCAGGTGGAGTGGGATTACATCTTCTATACCCTAAAAAGATTTGGATTTGGTGCAAACTTCAGAAATTGGATTTGTGTTCTCTACTCCCTCCCCACAGCAGCAATTCATACAAATAATAACCGATCTCCGTCTTTCCATTGTGTCGTGGGACCAGACAAGGCTGCCCTTTATCTCCCCTCCTATTCGCCTTGGTAATTGAACCATTAGCGATTGCGATACGTGATAACATCTCGATTAAAGGCATCCAGAGGAATAACACTGAACATAAAGTATCCCTTTACGCGGATGATATGCTCCTGTACTTATCTGAACCATTAAGCAGCCTACCACAAACACTTGCCTTATTAGATACATTTGGAAAAATATCTGGTTATAAAATAAATACACAAAAAAGTGAAGTCATGCCTATTAATCCTGCTGCTAAACAGCTTGGGTTCAGCTCACTGCCCTTTGAAATAAGTAAAGGTAAATTTATGTATTTGGGAATCTGGATTACACACAATTTTAAACACCTTTACAAAGCTAATTTCACCCCACTTATAGAAACCCTGAAAAATGACTTGAGCACTGGAATCTGTTATCATTATCATTAGGAGGTAGGATTAGCACCATTAAAATGAATGTGCTACCTAGGTTTTTGTATCTGTTCCAATGTATTCCTATCTTTCTGACAAAATCCTTCTTTCTGCTCATAGATAAATTGGTATCCTCATTCATTTGGAATAAAAACACTCCATGAATACATAAGAGTATCATATAGCGACACTGTGAACATGGAGCGCTATCCTTACCTAACTTTCAATATTATTACTGGTCAGCTAATATACGCTCTATGCTATTTTGGTCTAACCCATCACAAGATAGAGGCCCAAAATGGTTACAGTTAGCAAACTTGTCATGTGAACCTGCCTCTTTACATGCTTTACTTTGCTCCAAGCTTCCACTACCTGAACCTATATCCAGATATTCTATGAACCCAGTGGTTAAGCACTCCTTGAAGATCTGGGCACAGTTCAGACCAGCATTTTCACTTCATAGCATATCAATCAATGCCCCTATATCAAGGAACAATATGTTTAAACCCTCTATTATAAAAAGTTCCTTCCATACCTGGACCAAGAATGGATTAGTTACATAAAAAGATTTATATATCAATGATAATTTTGCATCATTTGAGCAGTTGAGATTGAAATTTGAAATTCCTAACTCACACCTCTTTAAATATCTGCAACTTCGTAGCTTTGTATACTCAAACTTAGCTCACTTTCCATTATTACCAGCCAGCTCTCTCCTTGGCTCTGTTTTGGAGTTCAGTTCCTACTATAAAGGGTTTATCAGCAAAATTTACATGTCACTCAACTCTCACAATTTAGAACCTCTGACACATCTAAAAAGACAATGGGAGGAGAATTGGGCACATAACTTTGTGAAGATACATGGCACTCCGCACTAGATAAGATACACTCATCCTCAGTTTGTTTAAGACATAAGGTAATACAGTTCAAGATTGTACATAGACTGCATTGGTCTAAAGCGAGATTGGCAAAAATTACACCAAATATGGACCCTAACTGTGACCGCTGTGGAACAACAAAAGGTACTTTATCACATATGTTATGGCTCTGTCCAAAATTAATGGATTTCTGGCAATCTATATTCAATTTTTTTTCTGACTTGTTAGAAAGACCAATCTCCTCCAACTTTCAATCAATGGGTCAGAGATCTTCTGCACCATCTGACTTTAGAAAAAAGAGGCTGTGCCCTCAAGTTTTACACTATATGGCAACCAGTCCTAGATCAGGTAGAAAAGATATATGCCTCAGATATTTCAAATGTATAGATTTAACCCCTCCTTTTTTTCTTTCTTTCTCTCTTTCTTTTTTTCCCCTACTTTTACCTAATTTGTGTTCTCTGTGTATTTATAAATTGTATATCACATTTATCATTGAACTTGTGATGTGGATGTGTGGTGGTGCAGTGGGGTGGGGATGTTTGTTTGTGGGGTGGAGTGTGTTGAACTTTATTGAACTGCATCTCAAACTGTATTTTTAATAACTTAAAAAACTAATAAAAAAAAATAAGAAAATCCTCTGATATCATCAAAATATTAAGTGTATGAGCCAAGCAGGAACTTGCAGGTGGGGCCAGCAGAGAGGCACTACTGTGCATATTTAATTGGCTGCATATCGTGTGAGTAAACCTGGAAGCGAGAAACTTTTTTGGTGCATGCGCTAGGTGAGTAGTTCCATTGGACTGAATGACTGCATTTTGGCATCCAATGTCTAGGTATTATTATACATCAATGGATAAATCTAAGAACATGGTAAACACCATACCTGCTCATAATTAGCATTGTGAGTGTTGTGTGTGTGTGTGTGTACTAACTGGCAAGGATGCAGAGCCTGAATGATCATCACAGCCACTCCATTAGCCACTTTATCAGTGAAACTCATGGCTCCGTACACAAATGCTCCACTTTGCTGCAAAGATGGGTCTACAGTTAGTGGATGATATGACAAGACACGCAACACATTACTCTCTTTCTCTCTGTCTCACACACACACACACACACACACACATCTTACCGTCTGATCGCCGATGAGCTCAGCAGTCATGGAGAGCGATATGACCAGGACGGTGGCGGACCCCGCCCCCAGCAGCACAGCAGGCCCATACACCTGCTGACCCATCTTGTCATCCAACAGCACCCAGTAGGAGAAGGCCATGATTAGCAAGAGGCCTATGAAGTAGGTGAGCTGGACCAATCGGAAGAGATACACACAGTGTTTGACAGGTAAGTTTCTTTTTGAAACCCAGCCCTGCTAAAAGTCAGCACAACACTTCCTCTTTCTGTCAGCATAGATACAGAATCAGATCTCCTGTTGAACTCACTCAAGTATTAAGATTCAGTGAAACTTTACAGTAGAATGTGATGAGGAAATACTGAAGCAACAGAGAACCTGTCAGGCAACTCTTTGGCTCAGCTTGTGTACTCAGAGCTCTCAACTCAATTCATATATCCGTGATCATGTATTAGGCCATATTTAGTGTTTGTGTTGTACAGGACTACATTATACTGAAATGGGTTTCTAATATTTTGTACCTTGATGAATTTAAATGGAAAGGATTAAGTTACTAACAGTTTCTCCTGCCTTACCTTTTTCTAACTTTTTGCTCTTTTCTAACTCCCTTTATTGAAGCCCCTGAAAACCTGATTTGAAATTTAAAGTTTTTCTTTGTAAGATTACATATTCACAATTTAATGAGTAGCAATGACAAAAACCTCCTTAGGTATTATTCATGAAGAGTTTAACACTTAAAAACTGAGTGACTCTGAGGACTGATTTGGTGTGGTTTGATTTGATTAGGAAACATAATTTGCCTGTCTGTTCTCAGGTTTTAAACACAGCAAGTATCTGTAAATGAGTGGAGAGAGGTGAGCATCAGTGTTTAAGGAATAAAATAACTGTTGATCAGACATTCTAGTGTGGTCAAAAATTAGCCTTTCACGTTCTTATTAGAGTCAGTCACTTAGCTGTGGGTTACACCTCAGCCCTATGTTTTAGCCTGTATTTGTTTGATTATTTGCAGATCAGCGCCATAAAAAGCCATGCTGCATTAGCTTCAAGCATTTCCTGTTTGCATTGTAACCATGGATACAGACCACAAGTACTGGACTTCAGGGCTGAAGAAAAAAATATTTCATAGGACAGATTCTTAGATTTTTTTTTTTATGATTTCTAAACAAATTTATAGACAATTTTTCTCAATGGACATCACAGATCCTGAGGTCACTGGAAAGAGTTGATTCCAGGAGTATGTGTGAGACATCTACGTGATATCTGTAAATGACTAAAAACAAAGGTTGTGATTTTTTTTTCATCAGTTGGGATGAAAGGTTTAAAGCTATAATATGTAACATTTTCACACTATAATATATCTAAAACCAGACCTATGTTATATATTTTGATGAGTTGTGTACTTAGATTATCCCAAATGTTTCAGACAATGTTCAAACCCAGAGAAATCTGTAATTTTATTCAAGGTAACAGTATATTTCATTTGCTCGCCTGTCACTAGCATCATATCCCCTTACCCCTCGAGTTGCTATTACTTCTGGGGAAACACAGGAAACACCAGATGGATCAGAGAGTGAGGAAGGTAGTCACTGTGCCACTCTATTGTTTGCCATCAAGCTAATGAGTTTTGACCACAGATAACAGCGCCAGGCTATGACATGATTTTGCTTCGGTGTTAGCTGCAGTGGCTGTATAGGTGATCAACTCTACCAGGACTCACTGCTATTTCATCAGAAGAAAATGACATAACTAAACATAACATGAATATAACTTTAATACATTTCCTCATCCACAAACGTGATTTCTACCTGAGTCATGTCAGACTTCATTCCTAAAAAATGGAGGTTAATCAACAATGAAGACAACAACTCCCATGATCCCACGCTACTCCACAACACAAAAGACAAAGTCCATCTCTTGTTGCTGTTCTGATTGAGAGACCCTTCGCAGCAGAAATTACATACTGCGCATTCAGTGGTAATACTATTTGTTGGCACTGAAAGAGAGGGTGTATTGGGATGGATGGAGCTTTTACATGATGCTTTCACTGAGGTATATTCTTAAAGGTCATGATTAACTGTAACATATAACGTATTTCAAACTTGCTTAGTTTATTACAAATGTAAAAACAAATTCAAGTAAAGCCGACTTTGAAATTTTCTGCATCTGCCTTCATACTTGAATCAACCTAACATGGGCTTCCAACCGTGATAACATGGTGACTACTAATCAACTTGGTCATGGCCTAATTATTGCACTAATTCACAGTAATTCTGGATTAAAGGGACATTTCAGCCCAAAATCAATTACTTATAGTGTTTTTTACCAGTCTAGATAGTTTTGGTGTGAGTTGTGGAGTGTTGGCGATATCGGCCATAGAGATGTCTGCCTTCTCTCCAATATAATGGAACTAAATGACACTCAGCTTGAGGAGCTCAAAGTGCGAAAAAATACATCTGAACAACTCAACGGCAATGTGTCTTTATAGAAATCACAATCCAGTTGCTCAAGATAATCCACACACCTTGTTGTGAGCAGTTTCATGTAGGACCTTTTTTATTTCTACCGAACTATATCCGCCAACCGTATCATCATACAGAGGGAAGCGTGCATCCACTGCTAGCTCAGCATGCACCACTGGGCTAGCTAACATGACAGCTCAGCCGAAGAGGAAGCCATTAGCCTCTGGCACCCCGCTAGGATGCTGGTGTCCTCCAGGTCTTAGGGACTATTTTCTTTCAACCGAATTACACTCGCTAACTGAATCACCATGCAGGAGGAAGTGTGCATCTACTCCAGACAGCATGAGATGCAAGCATTAATGGCGTCTGCCCTGTAACGTTAGCTAACTCAGTGGTGCTAGGTGAGCTTGCCATAGACACACACTTCCTACTGTGCTTTGGTACGGTTGGAAGGCGTGGTTTGGTAGGAAGAAAATAGTTCCTATTTGAAATTGCTCACACCAAGGTCTGTGGATTATCTTGAGTGACTGGATCATGATTTCTGGAAAGAGACATTGCTGTTGAGTTTTTTAAATGTATCTGTAAGTGTAAGTGGACAGCTGAGTCTTGTCCTGAGGAGCTGGCTCTCCTGTGCTGTGCCATGCGCTTGTGGAGCGGTTGTTTAGTTTCACCAATGTACAAATCTGTGCAGTCCTGGCTGCACTGAACTGCATACACTACATTACTCTGCTTGTGCCTGGGTGTTTTGTCCTTGGGGTGGACAAGCTTCTGCCTCAGTGTGTTACTGGGTTTGAAGTGCACAGGGATGTGGTGTTTGTTGAAAATCTTCCTGAGCTTCTCAGATACTCCTGTGACGTAAGGAATGACAATGTTGTTCCGCTTTTGTGTCTCTTCCTCTCTATCTGCTTGGGGTCTCTTAGAGGTTTTGGCAAAGGCCCAGTTGGGTTAAAAACTTATCTGACAGGGAGCTCACCCAACCGGAAAAGGATGTCCTGGCCAAAGGACTGAACTTTGCAGTAACACCAGAACAGATACTGGTGGTAGATCTTATCACAGCAACGGAGTCAGCCATCAGAAACAACAAGTTGGCAGAAACTGAAGCAGAACAACTAAGATTAAAGGTATCAGCTGCCCTCGCTGGAACCAAAGCACCCCCTTCCAACCTCACCATTGAGGAAAGGAAGGCCCTGGCATCGCTGAGGAAAGACCAGAACATCACCATCTTTCTGGCGGACAAGGGAAGATGCACAGGGGTCCTGCACACAGTGGACTACCATGCAAAAATCACTACTTTACTCAGCGACACAGCCACATATGAGACTCTGAGGCGGGATCCCACCAGTGGCTACAAAAGGAAGGTCATAGACTATCTCCAGAAACTGGAAAAGGACCAAGTCATTGACAGATCACTATATTACTGACTGTACCCTGGGGAAGCCATCCCATGCATCTACGGACTCCCCAAGATACATAAAGAAGGAGCACCACTAAGACCCATCATCAGCAGCATCAACTCAGTCACCTACAACGTCGCCAAACACCTAGCAATGACTGCTGGTTGGTAACACTCCACACCACGTCAAGAACTCTCAGGATTTCACAAACAAGACTAGAGAGATAACACTGGACTCTGATGAAACCATGGTATCATATGACATCACTTCACTTTTCACTTGCATTCCCACCAAAGAAGCAGTTAAGACAGTGAGGAAACGCCTGCTACAAGACAGCACCCTTCCCAGTGGACCAATTTCACCCCAGACCACATTTGTGACTTGCTGGATCTCTGTCTGTCCACCACGTACTTCAAGTACAACAAGGGTTTCTACAGACAAAAGCATGGCTGTGCTGTGGGCTCACCGGTGTCCCCTATAGGGGCCAGCCTCTACATGGAAGATGTGGAGAAGGGAGCTCTGACCTCTTTCACAGGAACTGCCCCCAGCCACTGGTTTAGATATGTGGATGATACCTGGGTCAAAATCAAGACCAATGAAGTGGAAACCTTCACGGAACACGTCAACACAGTGGACCCCAACATCAAGTTCACACGGGAGGACATCAGAGGTGACAGTCTACCCTTCTTAGACTGTGCAGTGCACATTGAGGAGGACAGAAACCTGAACATAGAGGTATACAGAAAACCAACTCACATGGACCAATACCTGCTGTTCGACTCTCACCACCCGCTGGAGCACAAACTGGGGGTCATCAGAACCCTGAACCATCGGGCTGAAAATGTGCCCACCAGGGCAGAGGAAAGGTGAAGGAACAGAAACACATCAGGGAAGCGCTTAAAACCTGTGGCTACCCCAACTGGGCCTTCTCCAAAACCTCTAAAAGACCCCGAGCAGACAGAGAGGAAGAGACACAAAAGCGGAACAACATTGTCATTCCTTATGTCGCAGGAGTATCTGAGAAGGTCAGGAAGATTTTCAACAAACACCACATTCCTGTGCACTTCAAACCCAGTAACACACTGAGACAGAAGCTTGTCCACCCCAAGGACAAAACACCCAGGCACAAGCAGAGTAATGTAATGTTTGCAGTTCAGTGCAGCCAGGAATACACAGACTTGTACATTGGTGAAACAAAACAACCACTCCACAAGCGCATGGCACAGCACAGGAGAGCCAGCTCCTCAGGACGAGACTCAGCTGTGCACTTACACCTACAGGAGAAGGGACACTCTTTTGAGGACAGCAATGTGCATATCTTGGCCAGGGAAGAAAGATGGTTTGAAAGAGGTGTAAAAGAAGCCATCTATGTCAAACTGGAACGACCATCGTTAAACAGAGGAGGTGGCCTCCGACACCACTTATCACCCACCTACAATGCAGTCCTGGGATCCCTCCACAGACCACTTCGCACCCATTCACACCTGGTCCCACCTGACCCTAACGACACACATGATGGTCAGGTGGGTCAACAACTCACATTGTGAACCTAACGACTCTGAAACTAAGAGCTCACGTGACCTTAACGACTCTGCCAGGGTTCACACCCACACAGAGCTTAAAAGCCTGCAACTCAGTACCAGTCAGTTAGAACTGAAGAAGCTTCTTGGATGAGAGGCGAAACGTCTTCAAGAAATGCAAGCAAGTCCAGTTGCCTACGATATAGCACTTAGCATTACCATGACCTGGACGACTGAGAACCTTCACCGACAAGGCTTTAGGAAAGTTCTCAGACCAGCTTTGAGCAAGGAAGGGACAGCAGCTTTTACCTGAGTGAGGAGGTGTGGTTGACCCTATTGCTAGGTATGATACATTGTTTTAACAGATGTGATTGGTTGTCAGAGACATGCCCTTTTGTGAGCCTGCAAGGTGTGGACACCTAGTAGAAATGAAGTTAACTGCTGACTGTGAAAGTCAGTCTTTGTTAGTGTGATCACTCTACTGATGGAAGGTCATCATTGCTGCATTGTTGCATTTTTCGTAACAGTTTTTCTCGTTCTGAGCTGTTTTAAGGTCTAAGATGCTCTGTGAATAACTTTTATCTTTACAAGGACCTAGTCTTAACTGTAACTGGGGAAATTCTAAGAAAACATCACAATTCTAAGAGGTTTTTTTTTTTTTTAGAATTTCATCACTAGGAGCAACACTTTGTACTGGGAAGCTTTGTGAATATGGCCCCTGATCTGGGGTGAACTATCGCTTCAATTGTGAAAGTAGCCTAATAATCAGACTTAATTTCCATTTTGTTTCCATAGGAAAAAAAACTAATGTGTCAAGTGTGTGTACTTACACATTTTCCAATAAGCTTAGTGACGGGCTTCATAATAAAGGAGGACAGGAAGCCACTCAGGTACATCACTAATGGAATGGTTGCAATGAATTTCTGTTGGAGGGAGAAGGAGAAATGGAATGAACAAACACTGAGGAAAGAGTTGTCCTTTTAGCTATGATACAAATTAACACTGATGATGTGGTCACTATGAACTGTGTTACCTTAGGCAGCCCCAGAGTGTTGATGAGATACATTGAGATGTAGGTCTGAGAGAGATTGACCATTAACCTGGTTGACATGTAGAGTAAGGCCACCTATAGAGATACACAGTACAGACAGATCTGTCAGCCAGGTTTGCCGCAGACAGTGAGAAACATTTGACACAAGACAACATGTGGCAACTGTCAAGATGTTGAAAGAGGAAAAGCTGATTGCAAAAAAAGCTTTTTCTGTGCCAACCTGTCAGGTCAGTAGCTGCAGGTGAAGTTCAGGTCAGACTACAGTGTGTTTGTTCTGATACTAAAAGAGTCACATCTGCTTTTACCTGTACAATCTTCCTACCTGGTAAAAAGAGGGCTGCTGCAGCCAACATTTCCACTGCAGAGGAGACGTGGAGGTCTTGGGGCGAGGAAGCAGAGGCCTCCGCTCCCTCTCCTCCTCCTCTTCCTCCTCCATCCTCTCCCTACTCCTCCCGTCCTCACCTCCAGCCTCCCCTCCTGCTCCAGGCCTCCTCTCTTTGATGCCCAGGTGGAAGAGGAGGGAGAAGAGAGCCCCAATGCCCAGCACGATCAGCGCCAGATTCTATAATCAAACATAGCATAGCACTCAATAAGGTTTATTATGATCTGTTTTCTTTCTTCTGTCACTTCCCCAAACTGTGTCAGACTTGCCCGGGACATGCAGAGCCCAAAAGTGTATATATAGCACCCCAGTTTTAGCGAGACTTTGGTCTTGGAAACTTTCTAGTCTAGTCAATTGTTTTCATTGTTAGTCTAATTGGTATCTTTCCCTTTTTCTTTACTGAAATTGGCTGTAATGGTTTTTAATAATTTTATCCTGTTTTATCTTTTATATTTGGGATTTTATTTTATTTTAGGGTTAGGGTTTTATTTACTTTTCAGCCTTTTGTTTTTTTTTTTACCAAAAAGCACTCTGCACTTTGTTTTTGACAGATGCTATCTTAATACAGGTACTATTGTTATTATTGTTATTATTATTATTATTACTTCTCTAACCCTACTAAAAATCACATTTAATTTAATGTTCTATTTTACATCTTTAAGAAAACTCTCCTTTACTGATACTTCTACCACAGTCAACTGCGGAATAAAATCATCACCATAGCTACAACATGGAGCTGTCTAAACAATATAAACTCCACAGCAGTTCAAGCCACAAACACAGACGACTTCGCACCCATTCACACCTGGTCCCACCTGACCCTAACAACACATATGATGGTCAGGTGGGTCAACGACTCACATTGTGACCCCAATGACTCTGAAACTAAGAGCTCACATGTGACCCTAATGACTCTGCCAGGGTTCACACCCACATAGAGCCTAAAGCCTGCAAATTCGTACCAGTCAGTTAGAACTGAAGAAGCGTCTTAGATGAGAGGCAAAACGTCTTCAAGAAACGCAAGCAAGTCCAGTTGCCTACGATATAGCACTTCTCTGCTCATTCATTCTTAAAGCATAACATTTATATAACCAGCCTACTCAGCATCTCTGTCCTGCTATAACCAATCTACTCAGCCTGTCTGGCAGATGCACATGAGCACTGTAGCATGTTAGCGTGACCCAGCATGCGCCAGCATCATGCAACATTGTAGGTGTGTTTGACTTGAGACACTGAGTGTGCTCACAGGATGTAGCATTATATGATTGTTTAAGCTGAATACAACCTTTTTTTTTTCACTTTAACAGCATATAGTAATTCCAACTATAACCCACAAGGACACGATCCTTAATTTAATGCCACTGTTGTACATTTGAACTGTTCACTAACTGCTAGCCACAGCTCAGGTGTCATCAGGCATCCCACATCCTGCCCACATCCTGACACGGCTGGTGAGTGTTGACATTTACAACATGCATCTTTACCCGATTGCCAGCTGGGTGCAGACTGTTACCACAGTCAGGTCTGCCTTCCTGCAGCTACAGACACACCTGCAGCTGCTGATTTGTTTCCTTTCTCTAGTTTCATGGTGCTGATAAAATACTTAATGCAGCTACAGTGTGTGGACCTTTCCTTATGTTTTAATTGCTTTCCTTTTTCCTCTTTTACGTCATTCACAACCGTTTTTTATGACTTATTCATGTGACTTTTGTTTTTACTTAGTAATAGATGCAACTTGAAATGTGGCAAAGTACAATACTTGTGATAAAAAGTACTTAAGTACGTAACTAAGTAAGTGAAGTTACTATTATAAAAGAAATACTCAAAAAGTATGAGTAAAAAGCAATTCATTATTTGTACCCCTGATTCCGGCCCTCAGTGTTCTGTTCAAAGGGCCCTGGTATGCTAAATGGTATTGTTCACTGTCAATGTCATGTGGTGATTTTCAGTAGCTCCGCCCACTTGTTAACACAGTTGACTAGGACTCCCCCTCACCCTGAAGACGGGGATATCTACTGGTCCAAGTGCATCACTGAGTGGGTCTTCATCCCCTCCGGCCTGGACGTGGAACAGCAGGTAAGCCACTGCATACACTGTGATGTTGGCTATCACTGTGAATGCGTACCTGCACACACACACACACACACACACACACACACACACACACACACACACACACACACACACACACACACACAAAGAAGAGGCTGTGTATTCAGGATCTGTGGATTACCTTGCTACATGCACTGTCTATGTGAATAAAACATACCGGTATGCAGTGAGTTCTACTTTAGCGTGCTCACAGGTGACCAGCTCTGGAATGAGAGACAGGTGGGAGATCTGGGTGGCGGCCCAGCCGAACTGAAAGATGATGATGAACGGGATGAAGTAGATCAAACTGGCCCACTGGGGGGTGAGTGAGCTACAGCCCAGACACTGGTTGAAGATGAAGGCAAAGGACAGCACCACGCTCAGTGTACCTGGATAACACACACACAGAGGGCACAAACAATGACTTTCAGTATACTGTTTGTAAAAATACACCTATCACTCTTTCTTATTCACTTGAGTGAACTAGTGTAAGATGGCATCAGTCTTGTTCACACACATCAAAGTGATTAATTGCAGCCTGAGAGTAAAATTCACAGCTTTTGCCCCCAAACTAATTTGGAGCACACTAATGCTGGCAGGACACTTTGACCACTTGAGCATTTTGTCTATATTTGACAGCACAGCAAAGGCTCCCCTGCTCATGGAGCAGTAGCTGCCCCAAGATACCACTGGGATAACTTTTGCGCCTACATTTGTTATCCTCATTGAAGACCACCTTTCAAAAATGTGTTTTTCTTATTGTTCCTACACTTGGATTTTTGGGCTTCACTGTGCAGAATGACGTATGTGCAGAGCTTGTTCTCTCATTCATCTGCTAAGGAGGAAAAGTTTCCCTGTGCTCACTACTCTGACTTCAGTTATGGGTTTGTTGATTCCCATTTTGAAGCCTTGATGTCGGCATTCTGGCAGTCACCATGTTGGAATTTTGGAACAAGAAGTGACCATATTTTGAGGAGAGGGATAAGCTAACTATAACACTAGCTACTAGCTTGGTTAGCACAATGCATTTACAGCTGTGATTAAAGGAATAGTGTATAGGATTTAGTTGCATCTAGCAGTGAGGACTGCAGATTGTAACCAGCTAAAACTTCTCTCATGTGCCAAGCATAAATTCCCTCTTTGAAATCCTTCTGTGTTCATTGTCCAGAGGGTTTTTCCCACAAGCTGAATCATCTGCAGAGGTCTCTTTTTCCCCATACCAAACAGACCTGGCAATTTAAATCAATAAAAACACTGAATAAAGCAGTTTTATATTAAAAAATCAGACTTCTTCTATCTATGGTGGCCGACAGGAAAATGTGAATGACTATCTAGAGCAAGTGTTTTGTTTGTGTTTTCTGGGCTACTGCAGAAGAACATGGTGGGCTCCAGAGATGAGGGCCCGCTCCCGATGTACATATAAACAACTCATTCTAAGGTAATAAAAATACAATGATTACAATGAATACAATGGAAAGAAAACATACTTATTATGTTATATTCCATTTCTGCTAATAAAATATCCTAAATCCTATAGCCTGGTTAAATTATGCTGATGATGTGGGCTCAATGTTCTGTTTCGCACTCCGCATCAGTCTGGACTCGCTGCTGCCCCAATCACTTTCCAGAAACAAAAATCCAATTGGGGCCAATCGGCCATTTGCACAGTAGTAGACAACGTAAGCAGCCAATCAGGGACTGCATTGCATAACAGTAACAGCAGCTCCAAAAGCAACAAGTGCTAACTCTAAAGTTAGTAAAGTGAACACATCAATGAGTGAAGTTATTGCGAGTCAAATAGAGTCATTACCAATAATTACACATTAACAAGAGTATGCACTCGCTGAGTTTCTAAGAGGAAAATATGTTTTCACTGTTCTTCTGACTGGATTTGGTAAATGCTTAATTTATCAACTGGCTCATCTGGTGATGAAGAAGATGTTTACTAGTGTTTTGTTTCACTGCTTGGCTGAAGGAAATTGTCTGTCAAGGCAAGTACCCCCACCCATTGAAAGTGTTTGAGGCAGCACCAAGTCCAGACTGATACAGAGAGGTGAGACAGAATGTTGAGCTCACGTCATCAGGATGTTCTTACCAGGCTATAAATTCTACACACTGGACCTTTGTCTGAGATTATGCTAATTGTAATGCTAATTTTCACTAGCAAAAAACAGGCTCAAAACCATTAAAAGAAGATGTACTTACCAAAAAAAAACCCTCAATATCCAGCTCCTGGAGGGTCTTTAAGTACAACCAATGACTGACCAAACTGTTACTTAACTTTCATAAAATGAAAACACACTGAAAAAGCAACAGCTAGTGAGTCTGAGGTTACACCATGGATACTTTACCTAACAAACGTTAACACCATGGTAGCGACTTGTTGACGGACAGTACCTACCTGTCACGCCCTTAATTATAATCAACTTTAGGCCTTGATAAAATGCAAACAGTGAGTTACAAAATCCAGCCTCCGTACAGCTGTCATGAACAGGGAAATAGGGTGCAGCAGAAATTAGTTCTAAAACCTGGAAATTAGTTAGCATTTTATCACTCACAGTTCGCTTGTCTCAAAGTCAATGGGTTTTTTCATTGGGTTTTTGGTTAGACACCTCTAATAAGGTCTGTGGTTCACACACGCCTAAGACATTTTCATGTTTTGTTCTACAACATTAAGTATGTTAGCAAATACCCCACTCATTAACTCTACAGAGACTAGAGAACATCAAGACTATGAGCCACACCGAACACGGCTTTTCAGTCTTGTTATGATGGCGATAGGTCATGCGACCATAGTGTAGTTCACTTACAGCCTAACATTAGCTTTTTACTTCTGGCAATTGCAATTAGGCTTCATTAGTCATTAAAGTTGTGTTCATATGTGAAGATTATCTTGCTGACTAAAACTTGTAAGTATGTCAAACATTTGTTTGCCACAGAGCTTATTTTTGCCAATAATCCAATCGATAATCCCACAGGCTTTTTGATGAAGGAACCAGGGCAACACTAACTCCTATGTCGGCTTACAGAAAACCGTTATTCCTGCAGCACTCTATTAGCTATACAGACCAGAACCGTTTTTTTTTGTAACAGGCTGTAAACATGTTTATTTCTGCTGTAAAGTTGGGCATTTTGACATGGGGGTCTTTCAGGATTAACTCGTTCTTGGAGCCAGCCTCAAGTGGCCATTAGAGGAACTGCAGTTTTTGGCACTTCTGTGTTGGCTCCATTTTCCAGGTGCTCATCATATTTTTCATACATCACTAGTTTGAAGCCAAGGATGGTTTAGTATGCAACTTAGACAAGTGTGATGTAGAAACCTCAAGGTCACATATACTGAAAATTTGACTTTACATTAAAAGAGGAGACATCTATTTTTTATATAGCTTAGTTTCTTCAGTGAAGATGGACACACCTTTATAGCCTGGCTTTTATCTAGTGTGTTTTGATTTGTCCTTCACTTTCACTGTTTCCTCCTCCTTCTGTCTTTTATTGTCAGTTTTATTACATTATATTCAGTTTTATTTTGTTTTATTTATTCCTTGTAATTATTTGACTCTTATGTTCAGCACTTGGATGTGCATTTATTAAGTGTGATTGACTGATTGAGTCTGATCATGTGCTTTTTAAAATATTTAACCAGGTAATTTAATTGGAAAAGCATTTTAGACAGAACAGAAAGCAGAACATGTCTTAGAGCAGTGGTTCCCAAATTCACTTTACTTCAAAATAAAGTGTGTTTTTTACAAACTTGACACATTCGAGTCACTTGTGGTCTATTCAGAATGGACCTGTGACCCACTTTTGGACTATGACCCACCATTTGGGAACAACTGTCTTAGAATATGTATGGAGTGGATCTTTATTGGTGTTGTGGTTTTGGTAGAATAAAAATGTATTTTTTTTGATGGTATATCCATTTTATATATTTAGGTCTAATATCATGCTTCTCTATTTAAGTTCAGCAATGTTTAGCTGCTATGTTACCCTTGCTAAAAAGCACTGTCTGACAGCTGTGACGCAAAAGCTCTTGCCTAACCCAATATGAACTTGTAGACAATTTATGATGACTCTTTGCTCGTGTGCGTCGTGTGTGTGTCATGTGGATACCTGCGGTTGTCAAATCATTCCACTGTGATGGAAGAATAACCTCAGGATCACTCTGTATCCCCCTCAGACCACTGTCATTGAAGAGTCTCGTAAAACACTCTGTCACTTAAATGGATCAATAAAACATATGCTTGGGGTGCAGTATGAGAGCATAGTCCAAACACCTGTTTCATTAAAAGTTACATATTTATGGGATCATGTTCGTAACAGCTGACTGTCAGAAACAAGGAGCCACTTCAGGACAGGACGACAGGCTGCTTTCTTCCCAATTAACCTTTTACCACCCAGGATACTATCACTATGTAGAACAGGTAGTAAGTCACAACTTACATAAATGTGAGCACGTAGTATGTATCAATTTATAAATAGTTTAGAATCTGCATTTTGCCCAATATGGTCATTTTCAAAAACAAAACATAGTGACATAAATATGACAGTTGTTTCCCTTTCTTGGACCTGAAAGTTGATTTTAATTTACCAGTGTTGAAGTCAAGACCAACTAAATCAAGACCAAGTCGTGACCAAGACCAGAGTGTATCAGGACAGAGCCAAAACTGTTAGGGGTCAAGACCAAGGCAGGGCAAGACCCACACTGCATGATACACTTATGTATGATCAAAAGGCACAGCAGAGGTAAAATTTATGTGTGGGATTTTTTCTCTGTTTTCTTTGAGCAAACAAATACAAACACTATTGAGCTCAAATCAACATAACCATCTTTATTCGACACAGGCAGTTTTGTGATATCCCCGCAGTGGTCTTGACCAGTCTTGAAATAAAATCTCAAGTCAAGACAGAGACAAAACTGAGTAAATATGCGGTCGAGTCCTAGACGAAGCCGAGACCTGCAAAAAGTGATCCTCAGACCGAGACCAATCTTTAGTACTACAACACTGCAGTGTAACCTGTAAAAGACAGCTGAATGTGGATTACAAATTCTGTCTGTCTGTCTGTCTGTGTATCCTTCAGACTTACCAACTAAATGCCATGTCTTCCTTTTGCCGTAGTTGCCACAGCCGGGGGTTCGGTCAGACTCGTAGCCAATGAGAGGCGTACAGATGCCATCAGCTATCTGCCCAACCAGCAGCAACACACCTGCACCACAGGGAGACATCACCATATAAAATAATAATTAATGTGGGACAATACACAAAGAAGAAAGATGCATGACAAGGGCAGACACTCACTATATGAATTCAGTATAAATATCAGTAGACAGAAATGTAAATGTCTCATGCAATCCAGACTTACAGTTTTTTTTTAAATTATATTTTTCATTAGTTTTTATTATGTTTTGTTGTTTTCAGTTGAGTTTAGAGGTGGGGAGGGTGGGGTTGCTTATTTCAGTTTATATTGGTGAAAATGTTAAGTTTTAGTTTTGTTTTTATTACTTTCAGTATTGGTTCTACTTTTTTTGTATAATTTGGGGAGGTGGGGGAGGGTGCACCAGTCCCTCCTCATGCCTGTTGTGTTGATACATTTCACCTAACAAACAAAGACTAAAACTGAAGACATTTTCTATATATATTTTTTTAAATGTATTGTATTTAGCTTCACGAGAACACACTGTTGTTTAGTTAGTTTTCATTTACTTCTTAACTCTACTTTAAATTTTTATTTCAGTAAACTAAAATGTTTTTTTTTTCTGCAACTAGTTTTAGTTTTTAGTTTAGTTCAGGTTCATTTTAATAACTTCCATGCAGTCTCCGTGAAAAAAAAAAGGTTCACAAAGATTTCCAACAGGGTCATTGTGTAGGCCAGCCTGTACTGCACAGATGTTATCACATATATACAACATGTGTATACTTGTATGAACAGACAGATACACAGACTGATTGATTGATTGAAAGACAGACAGACATAGAGCAATCTCTCTCTCACACACACACACACATACTTTTTTTTTTTTTTTTTACACTTGATACCTATTATTTTGTGTAAATCTAGTTTTTTAAATAGTTTCTTTGCTGAGACTAAACAAACTTAAATTACTTATACAGCAGATCTCTACGCCACTCTCTCTCTCTCACACACACACACACACACACACACACACACACACACACACACACACACATAAGTGTTCACCTCCCTACAGCTCACAGTCTGCTTTTTATGTACTCCTGTACTCCATATTTTTTGTTTGTTTTTTCTTCACATGTAAACACACATAGGCTACATAAACGTGTTTATGTGTAAACATATGAGACATCTTAAATTAAGTTAACTTGAACTGAAATTGACAGACAGACTAACCTGCATATGTGTTTTGGAATCCCAGTACTGAGTGGTAGAACACCAGTAGGTATGTGAACCACATAGAGGCACACAGGTCGTTGAGAAAGTGTCCCACCGCATAGCAGAGCCTCCTGAGGGCCGGCAGAGACCTCTCTGTGTCCGACATTGTGGCTCGCGAGACACAAAACCGTTTAAAGGAAAGTGTCGGCACGCGGCTCTCGTCAGGGGTAAAATAAAGTTGAATACACTACCGGTATGACTAGACGAATATTTTCCACTCTGGGAGAAGCTGAGCACAGCTGAATGACGACAGGCCAGTTTTCGGTTCCCTTTTTAACATGTTACTTTCTTTGAATAAACTTCTCATGAAGCGTGTCCACTCACTAAATTGAATGTTGCCCGCGTAGGAGGCAGGACAAAAAGAAATTCCCTCTTCATCTCGGTGTCAGATTCCCTGTAATCAGGTGACAGTGGAGAGATGTGTCAAAGCCAGGAGGAGCATCAGGGGACGAATGAAAAGCGAAATAGGACCACAGCACAGGACAATAATACGGGTTTCATCGCCGCACTTTTCCCCTCACATCACATTTAGACACCTGATTAGATACTATGAAAAGTAAGCAAGGTGTTGCATCTCAGCCTTCTGTCAGGTCTAGTTTAACGACGTTGCTGAGTCAAAATCCCATTGAACTTCACCCCTTAATTAAACAGAAATTCCTCGGGTGCCTGTTCTTCTTCGTACATTTCTCCCTCCAGCAACAGCGTGTAGTGTTCAATCCACCTCGGTACGGAAAACCCCGAACCGCTCCCTCATTAACCTTTAGCTTACTGGCTACAGGCGTAGGACACATCTGGCGACTAAAAAAAAAAACAAAACAGATGTAAACAGCTAGCAGACCGGCGATGACGAGCTCAGCAGAAAAAGCAAGAGGGATGGACCAATAAGAAATCTTTCCTGCTCCTCTCAGCCAATAGTGAAAGCCTCGTGGGTTCAAGTTTGTCATGTGACGGCAC
The DNA here is from genome assembly GCA_019142605.1 of Cephalopholis sonnerati. Classification (NCBI taxonomy): domain Eukaryota; kingdom Metazoa; phylum Chordata; class Actinopteri; order Perciformes; family Serranidae; genus Cephalopholis; species Cephalopholis sonnerati. Next base: position 37,268,309 of record JAGQAX010000010.1, read on the forward strand.
ATGACAGCCAAAGATCGTGTATGTAACAGAGCGATATCCCAATTCACTTCCGCTGTTACGTAGTGAACTAAAGATGTTACATATTAAAAATGTATATGTATAAATGTATATTTTTCAGTAAATAATTTTCGAAACTGTGATTTCAAATACAACAAAGCAGAGTTTAGTCATTGCAAAAAAAGCACAGTACTTGCTGTGTCCTGTTTGTTACACAGTGGTATTGCCATTGTATAAATGTCACAGCACAAGTTCACACACATCTCCAGCTTCCTTTCAGCAGTTTGTCATCCTTGCTGAAGAGCACAAGTGTAAAGTTATTAGAAAGCTACCCTACAGGACAACAGCTGGAAATAGTGCTGAGATGCACCAGTTCAGTATCAGACCAAATGTCTCCCCTTCTGTTACTGACATATGGAGTTGAATAATGGTCAGAAAATATTGTGATGTCACAACGAAGTTGACCTTTGACCTTTTGGATATAAGATGTCAATACTTCATCATTTCATTTCCTCAGACATTTGTGTGAAATTTTGTCATAATTAGCATATGAATTATTGAGTTATGGCAAAAAAAAAAAAACATGTATTGTGAGGTCAAAGACCTTTGACCAACAAAGTCTGAGCAGTTCATCCGTGCATCCGTGTGGATGTTTGTGCCAGATGTGTTGAAAATCCCTCCAGGTGTTCCTGAGATATCGCATTCACAGGAATAGAAAGACAACCAGACCAGACAAACAACGTGAAAACATAATGCTTCTGGCCACGACTGTTGAATGGGCATACAAAGGTTGAGGCAGAAAAATCATCTGGGAATGTTGAGTCTGGATTATATCGTAGATATTTAGATGTTTTAGAGAGGTTGCTACATTTGACACCACTTTTTTTTGACGAATTGTTCATTACTTTTTTCTTTGTAGATGCTTCCCTGAACTCTTAACTGAACTGAACTGAAGAAGCTTCTTGGATGAGAGGCAAAACGTCTTCATGAAACACAAGCAAGTCCAGTTGCCTATGATATAGCACTTATGATTACTATGGCCTGGATGACTGAGAAGCTTCACCGACATCTTCCCTGAACTCTTAACCACTTTCCAACTTCTCTTCATTATTATGCCAGTGATATTCAGTCACAGCATATCCAGTTCAATTGGGCATCAAATTTAGGATGTCACAAATTTAATAATAGGAAGTTTGAGACTGTCCATTAAATCTCTTTTCTATCCTGTGCTTCAGTGTCTATATTAAGTAAGAAATAATGCCACACTTTTTCCTGCAAATACATCAAAATCAGGTTTGTCTCTTACTGACCTGGCTGTTATTCACACTCATCAGTAACCCCTCTCACATGGTTTGTGACTTAATCAAAGCTCACATTTATCATTAACATCCAGTGGCTGCAAAATGTGGCTGCCAGAAAAACAAAGCTCACAGGACACTCAACTTCTGCTTGACTCTCCTTGCACTGGTTGCCCCTTGGTATTAATGTTTCACTGGACGCCTTAAAATAATAAAAAGCTCGACCGGTAGCCCTGTAACAAAATTTCCCAATCCAAGATATTTAATCATATAGCACACAGTAGGTCTATGCACAGTTTCACTAATAGAACTGGTTAGGTGTATTTATTTATTTTCTTCTCCTTCCTATAACAGCCCTTTTATTTGCAGCTTGTGGCATTTTCAGCCCTACTAGCTACAGGGCTCTAGATGGCAGTGTCAGTCAGTTGGTCCAGAGTGAAACATTTGGATGACCACTGCATGGATGGATTAAATTTTTTTTAATTCCCTTTTCTGTCAGTTTAAGACACTCATGCCTTCTCATAAATTGATGTTTCATTATATATTTGATAAAGCACTCACCCATAGCAATTTTGAAAAAGGGCTGCGTGTAATATTACTTAAAGGGATAGCTCAGATTTTCAGTCAGTGTATTACCTGCAGTGGATGGCGGTCCACATGCCCCCAGTTTGGAGAAGCAGGCAGTTAAGCAAAGTATTGCTGTGGACGGAGACTGCAGCAAAACCACCATTAAAAAATCAGCATCAGTTGAACTGTTCGCTATTTTTAGAATATTTTCAGTGCTTCACCTGCCCGACCAGTGCAGCACCTGCTGCTCCTTCATGTCAAAAGGGTCCAGTTTAGGTGGTTCAGGTATCTGATTAGGACGTGTCCTGGACGCCCCCCATTAGAGGTGTTCCGCACATGTCCAACTGACAGGAGACCCATAGGTAGACCCAAAACACGCTGGAGGGATTACATATCTCATCTGATCTGGGAACGCCTCAGGGTCCCCCAGGAGGAGATGGAAAGCGTTGCTGGGTAGAAGGATGTCTAGGGTACTTTGCTCGGCCTGCTGTCCCCACAATCCTGCCCCGAAGTGGATGAAAATGGACGTATGGATCAGCACGGCGCATTGCCATCAGACAGCCCTTTCTGATGGGGAACTAAAACCGTTATCCATGTTGTCTTTAAAGGCAGACAGCACTGACAAAAACAGCAACTTTACTTTGCAGAACACAGGAGGTGCTGGTTTACTGCAGCCCTGACTGTTTGGTTTGTGATACTGTGTGACTTTGGTGATGTAGAGGGATAGTTAGGATTCACCAGAGTCACACAATAGCATAAACTAAATGATTGAGGCAGCAGTAAACCAGCAGCTCCTGTTTTCTGTGAAGTTAAAACTACTGTTTTGTCAAAGGAGTTTGGTGGCTTTGAGGAGAGCGATACAACTGCTTCAGTTCCCCACGTTGGCAGGGGCTGTCTGGTGACAATGTAAAGCAGTGAAAATATTATAAAGACACTTAAACTAATATTTTTTAGGTGGCTAAAGTGCTTTTTACTGCTGCCCCGTCCACAGCAGCACATTGCTTAGCTTCCATGGTGGTACTACTGCCTGCTTCGCCAAACTGGAGACTATGGTTAGGTACCTCATACAGTCCTACTTCAAATGATCTGAACTATCCATTTAAGGTCAACAGACACTTCAGCATACAAACACCGAACAATGAGCAAGGTACTGACACTTTCCTGACAGATCTGTACCCTATTTTATCAATTTTTCTCTAGTGTGGCAGTTTGCACTCTGTAAGGAAACCACAATCAAATGATGAGGGACTGACAAAACCTTTCTGATACAGAATCATGCTTCAGTTCAGATTCTCCAGACCAATGTACGGACCTGACTGTATGATCTTACTGTATTTGCAAAGATGACCAAGTTAGATGACACACTGAAACATAGGCAAAAATATCCTTTCAACAATGAAAAAAATTTGGTTCATGATTCCCTTAAATAAAGATCAGCTTTTATTTTGTTTGGTTGTTTTTTAATGGAGTTATCCGACTTTCCATCCTCCAACCCAGAGAGACAGAGGGAAAAAAAAAAAACAAAACGGAAAATTAAAAATACAAGTTAAAAAAAATACATTTTGAGGAACACACTCCAAGCTACGAAACACAAACTTTTGGAACTCCAAAAGAAAAAAAAAAAAGAACAGAAAAAAAACACAGGTTCCAAACTGTAGACAGTCTTTTTAGTTAAAAATTAAAACAGGAAAAGCATAATTTTCACATAAACATCTTTTTCAACTTCTGATTCTGGTGGTTGTGAGGTTTTTCCTCTGAGGGTGAATGTGTCTGAGGAGTACACCAAGCCCAATCCGTTGCAGGAAATAGACCAAGCCGCTCATGGTGTACTGCCTTTGACCCTAGGGAATAAAAACTTTATAGACTATGTGCGAGAGCTGCATCTTTTTGTCCATGAAGTCTCTTTATGATGAGCTTGAGAAAATGTGCAGCGTGTTTGTACAAGTGTATGTTTTGTGTGCGTGGTCCGACAGTCTCTTTGCTTCCCATCCTTTTGTTCTCCTCTCTTCTGCATCTCCTCAGAAACACACTTCTCTCTCCTCTGAACCAGTCAGTAAGGAAGAAAAAAACAAAAACAAAAAAAGAGAACCAGCCAGTCTGCCAGTAAACCAGCTGAATCCAGTCTGTCAGCCAATCAGCTTGCCTTTTACAGTCTATCAGCCATTTGTTTGTGGTCACTTGTTTCCCACAGCAGTTTGTGTTAATCCAGTTTCAGTTCAGTTTGTGACCATAAATACGTGAAGACTCCTCTGCTGGTACAGCTAGTCCACAGTTAAAGCTCCGAGGTGGAACAGCAAACATGTTACTCTGTCTGTCTGGTTGTTCCAGAGCAGCAGAAACCAGTAGATCAGCTTAGCAAACATATTCTGCTGCCCAGTGGTCCAGCCAGTCCAGTCGACCCAAGGTAAACTACAGGACCCCCAACAGCAGAGGAGGAGGGTCAGAGGGGGACTGAGTAGGGAGGAAAGAGAGGGCTATATGAAGAGGGCTAGAGAAAAAGAGAGAGAAAAAAACAAAAGGAGACCAGGGTTTCTCTCTCATCTCTCATTTTCATTTGTGTCTCTGGAGAGCTTTCCTCTTCCTCCTCTTGAAGAAACAGCAGCACCTGCAACACACAAACCGTCATTAACAGATTTCAGATACAGCTTCTGTCCTTCAAATAGTCTTCATTTATTATCATTAATATTTATTTTAACTAACAATGAACTTGTGAAATAAACATGTCAACCCCACTATGAGCTCTTGTACATGGAACCAGTAACAAATACAGTAGACTGCTGAGATATAAAAGGGAATCAGTCTGGACTGATGTATCGATTCAGTAATCAACGATCCTATATGATCGATGCAAAGTGAGAGCATTGATACATATAATCATATTTAGGGTATGCCTTTATTTTGAAATTCCCAAGGCAAGTCTGTGTTACCATTTCCATCCAAGCACACCTCGTTCCTCAACACTCAACCACTGCTCGCCCCAGGCAGATAATGGTAGGTAGTCAAGAAGACAATGAGGATATTTACTGATATCGTCACACATCGATCACACGCCCCTGAATTGAACTGAATCAAAGGCCTATTGTGGCAGACTGTGATATGAACAAGACTGTATCTTTGTCCAAGGAATCAATACAATATTGTGATGAAACCTGTGATTTACACCTCTTGTGGACAGCTACATGTATTTTTTAAATCAGCTTTTTATAGTACGGGTGATGGCTCCTTACCTACCTCCTACCCCATCTCAAATGGTCATGACAGCAAATAATTATAAAATATAAAAAAATAAAATAAAAGCAGAACAGAAAACAGTTTCTGAAGAATGAAAGTGTGAGAGAAAATGAGAGAGAACAAGCAGACTTTTTGCACTTTCAGCATCTTATTTGTGCAAAGTCTACACTTCCTGAAGCAATACTTTGTAGCAGTCATTTGTCAAGTAAAACTAATGACCAATCCACAGGAAGTGAGAATCGACTGATTATTTACTGCAAAATTCTGCATTTGTAAGATTACTGCAATCATTTTTCTTTCATATGATAGCCGATGAAATAAATTAATTGAAAAATGTGTTGCTTGGCTCTAATCCAGCCACTCTGTCTGCAGTCACCTCTCTGTAGCCTCATTCAATGTCCCCCCTACAGCACCATGTGACTGGTTACATGTTACAAGTAATGGCCTATAAACACTGGAGGCTGCCGTGCCACAGACGCAGATGAACACAGACTGACTCTGCTCTGATCAGTGAGTGGAACAGTGTGTCTAACCTAAGACAGCAGGTATAACTGTAGTTGTTAAACTTCATAATCCATTCACTCAAGATGCAAAAACAAGCAGAGTTTTTGTTGTTAACATTCTGCCATTTGTAACACTAGTAACTATAACTTCAGTTGTGTGAGTGGGAGAACTGAGAGAAGAGGAAAAGCGAGTGAGGCTCCACCTGGGCATGGCGAGAGATGTGACGAGTTTATCATAGTTTAAAAACTATAGACACAGTTGATTACTGACAATACAGATATTTCATTTACCAGATGCATAAGCGCGAACTTGCTGATGTGCATTCAACCCATGGTGGACCCGTTGATATGAGACAGCTGTAATTCTGTTTCTGTGAGTAGAGACTTCATTCCACAGTGTAGTACATAACCAGAGAATTATACACTAACACTGGGCTTTATGATCAAAGAAAGTTTCTGCATTGAAACTTCAGTCTATACTCTGCCCCTCTTTGTCTCAATTCAATTTCAATTTTCAATGTTTTTTTTCTTTTTTTTTTTGTGGTGTGTCATTTCAGTGTCACAGACGGGCCGGAGAACAGGTCAGTAAATACTAGCACCATAGAGGCCTGTGAAAACTTTATGGTGGTTACTTCTTTTCATGTATCTCTAATTTATTCAGTCTCTCTTTCAAACTCAGCTAAGGAGCTAAAATTAGTGCGTTCACCCAGGTGCTGTGTGTCAATGAATACTGATTAGAGCCGGAGCTGATAAAATCCGTAACTACTGCAGATTCATTTAACCCAGGTGTGAATGCTGATCGTAAACGTTCCTATTACATTAAAAAGCCAGATGTTGGCAGGAGTTAGTGGGTGTTTTTGCAGTGGGAAAAGGGGCTTTACACATACCAACATCAGAGACAGCAGACTGCAATACGTACAAAGAAGATGGAAGAGCAATGGCTATTTTTTTAAAGACAGAATTGAAAAGTTTTCCTTTTTAATTAAACATAGGATAATTAAAGGTATTAAACAATGTTTTGTGTTAGGGTTGTAGAGTTTGTGTTATTCTAAATTTTGACACTAGATTTTCACATTTACTGCAAAAACATTTCTGTTCCAAATATTGGTTATCGGTCTCCTTGATTACTAATAATCAGTGTTGGAAAAGGCCCTATTGGATGATCCCTGACAGGAAGTGTTGGTGTCAGTCACAGGAGCAATGTGGCTTAGGTTTGTTGTTGGTCTAAATCTAAACTTGGATATTTTTGCTTCTATTGCAGATGGTAAAAGTAAAAGTTGCAGGTGTTGACATGTTCTCCACATACTTTATATGCTATTATCACTTGTGTGTGTATGTCCTTACTTGGTATCATCAGCCACTTCCACCTCTGCATTGGCTGTGATTGGTGCGTTGGAGTGTCCTGCAGTGGGGTCGTCTGTATTCAGCTCCCCATTGGTTGAACTCATCACCTGGAGGTGAGAAATGGAAAAGAGCGGTGAGTGCAGCTGTGCCAACACCCGATGTTGGCGGGACAAAATTAAAGACTTGTATTACGTCCACACTAAGGCTGATAAAACTGAAAATGCTGTTTATGTGTGAAAGCAACATGCTTCTACACTAGTGTTTTCAGGTCATTTTTGAGATGTTCTTTTCCTGCACCAACACACCAAACCTATAGAAAAACAGATCAAAGTCATCTTCTTCTTCTTTTCACTTGGCACAAATGTGCCTATGAGCCAAACAGCAGAGTGACAAGCGTCCACCTGTGTCCTGCTCTCCATCTTCACCAGAGAAAAGACTGTTTTTAAATGTAGCCAGCTTTATGTGGACATGGTCTAACAGTCCACGAGAGCTGTGACATCAAGGGAAGCTTCTCACATGTATAGATACAGGCATTATCAACATTCATTTTGCTGCCATGCAAAATAGCGACACCTCTACTTGATGACTTATAATGAAAAGCAATGGTTACTTTGTGGCCTTGAATTTGTTCTTACTTCATGCTTAACAGTAGCAGCTCTGACATCACATACCTGCTTGTGCAGTTTTGCTGCAGCTGTGTTTAGTTCCCTCAATTATTTCACCCATTGTTCCTTTGTCTTTTAAATATTCACCAGAACTTCAGTGTCCAAGCCATGACTGAGCTGTGTTTTTTTAATCGGCTTGCATCTACTGCTAGCTCACCTAGCACCACTGTGCCAACTAATGCTCCACCTCAGCCAAGGAGGATGCCATTAATGTTTACATCTTGCAATATCACGAGCATGTCGTCCATGAGTAAATGCACACTTCCTTCTGCACAGTGATACAGTTGGCCGGTGTAATTTGGTATAAAGAAAATAGTTCCTGAAGGAAACTGCTCACAACAAGGTCTGAGGATTATCTTGAGTAACCGGGTCATGATTTCTGGAAAAAGACATTGCGCACCACAAGCTAAGTGTCACCTAGTTCTATTATATTGGAGAGAAAAGCAGACATTTCTACGGCCGATATCTTCAACACTCTGCAACTCATGCCCTGTCTAGACTGATGAACAGAACTACAGGTAAGAGATAAAATATGTATTTTTGATTTGGGGTTGAACTGTCCCTTTAATGTCAGCTAATATGGGAGAACTACTAGTGCGTCAGAATGCATTAAATCTTAAATTGTTTTGACGTGGATAATGTCACATGTAAATTCTTGTTGACATTTAACTTTGCAACACCACATTTAATTTTGCACTATAGTTTGATCATATGCCAAGTCAAACTACATGTTGCTCTAATGACCACCAGCCCAAAATCTCACAATCAAGTAAGAGCAATGACATTTAATTAACTACATTTGGAGACTAGAATCGAGTGTTAGTAGTGCAACCCCGTATTACCAGAATCAAAGGCCTCACCAAACACCTCCGTCACACAGAGTTTATACATCAAATAAGTATTACACAATTGCACCGACCTTTATGATCTTAGCAAAAACTACCAAGGTAACTTAATCTAGTTGTAGCTACTAGTGCTGCACAGGTCGACCTACATCCCACTGGTCGGGTGGTTTGGGTAAGCTTGTTAAAAAAAATTTAAAAAATTGCGGGTTTCAGGCAGGTGGGTCAATAAGTGACAAAGCAGTGTTCTGAGCATGTTATAAATAAGATAGAAACACTGTGCAGTTTTAGTAGTAGTAATAGTAATTCGACTCACACCTTCTCTTCCCCTCTCTCTGTCTCTTTCACACAGCCAGCAGCTTAATCATCAGTGCTGCCACACTCAGGCTTTCTGTTATTAAGCATTTGACCAGGAATATCTGTAAAGCCTGACATGTTTAAAACTCTCGTGTTACAATATCCGCTGAAAATATTTCTCTCTGCAAATATGAAGGCCTAACATTGTGTCCTAACAGCAAGTGGGTGTGCCCCTCTGTTCTCACTAAATCCATTAAATATGCACTTCTGCAACGTATTCTTGGAACGGATCGCATGATGATATACGAATTAGCACCCCACCAATGACAAAATGTCATTAACATACAGTTATGTATTTAACGTAAAGTTACAGTGGTTAGATTTAGGAGAAGAAACATTGTGAGGACATACCCTTAAAGTTCACACAGTTCTGAACAGCCGACTCCAGGGGAAAGTCCGGGGGTAAAGTCCTTGTTTTTATGACCCATGCACCACCCCAACCTGCCTAATTACAGATGACTTGGGACTGCTTTCTTGTTTATTTCAGTGGTGCAGGCTTTAAAAAACCCTGACCTGCTCATCACTAGTAGCTACAAACACTTATGAAACCCAGCCTCTTCCACCTTATCACCAGTCAGCTTACAAAAAAAAGTCTACATCATGTGGTCTTTACACTCTGTTATGTCAATGATGAAGCAACCTTCTGTCCCCTCCAAGAAAGGCTCCATTATTTTAAATATAAATTTAAATTTAAATAAATAATATAAATTTAATATAAAATTTCTATTACAATAGACCCATGTGAGGGAATTACTGAGGTTGTGAGGAAACAGCCCTGCTGCAAAGACAGAGAAGATCATGCAGGCAGACAGATAGACAGGTAGGCAGACAGACAAGAAGCCAGCAGAGCTAACCCTTCCTCTTAGTACCTGGACAGACCCGCCCAGCCTATCAGCAGTGAGATGGGAGCCCAGCAGCTCTCGATTGGTCACTGGAGTGGGCTGCGACTCACTGCCTTTCCCCTCTGGAGACTAGAGGAGACGGGAAGCCAATCGCAGGATAAACGAGAAGGGGTGAAGGAGGAAGGGAAAGAGGTGGTGGCGGTGGAGAGAGGAAAGGCAAAGAGAAAAGGTGAGATGAAAGGGGGGCTCGCAATGGAAGGAAGAAGAGACAGGGTGGAACAGAGAGAAAGAAGAAGGAAGGGCAGTAAGGCGAGGGAGAAGTGGGAAGACGAGCAGATGGAAGAGAGGAGTGGCAGGGTGAGGAGACATAAGAATGAGGAGAGAGTGAAGAAGGAAAGACAAAAGAAATAGTGAGTTCAGAGTCAGTATTTGGTGGAGGAGCAACAGGAGGGTAAGCACTCAAGTGTGCAGTACAGTGTGAGTGCGCACTGCGGAAACCCCATGCAAAAGGGGAAGAAAGAGCTTTATATTCTGTGTTGCCTCAACCCCACCTGCCTCACACCTGCTTTTTTGGGACTGAATCAAACAGGCTCGCAGTGCATACTAGACCCAGACTGAACTGCATCTGTGTTTGTAATTGTAAAAGAAGGGGTGGGCTGTATAACCAGTGCAACCACTCACTGTAAAATATGCAAAGATATTGACTTGAAAACATCATGTCTTATGGTACAAATTAGGAAGTGAACTGGAAGTGCCAGGTCACAAAGTATTTTAAACATGACACAGCTGAACACTAAGAAGAGGCGGGGGAAGAAATGAACACAGACCATGCTACAAAGTCAGAACAAAAAGGAGACTGTTGTAAAAAGTGCTTTTCCCAAAAAAAAAATGTGTCTGCTGAGCAAATAGTAATCTGCAGAATGTGCAGGGTGTTGCCATGCTGCAAATATTCCATCCTAAACAAAATGTAGAGGTTGGCTTGTGGTTTGACAGTAATTTCAGTTTTGAGCAGCACACCACAAAGCTTGTGCAATCATGTTTTATCATCTTACAAATATTTCAAAAATACAATCTATTTTAACTGTTAAAGACGCAGAGAATTTTACATGCCTTCATCTCATCATGCTTAAATTACTGCAACTGCCTCTTTACTTGCCTGAATCAGAACACTACGGATCCACTCCAGACTGTACAGAACTCAGTTTTCTGGCTTTTAACCAGAACCAAGAGACGTGATCACATCAGCCCTGTTTAAGTCTCTTTACACTGGCTCCCAGTGTGTTTTAGAAAAGATTTTAAGATTTTACTGATTACTATTATGGCTCTTCATGGCCTCTCTCCTAGCTATATCTCTGACCTCTTAGTACCGTAAGGGCTGCTATGTAGCTTAAAGGCCCAGACACAATAAACTGACATCAATGGTGACAAAGGCCGACTGTTGTGTCGCCTCATGTTGCCTGTATCTCGGACAAAAACTTAAACACACCACGACTACAGCCAAAGGCCGACTAGCACATAGGTTCTGCACCTGTGCACAAGGAAATAACTCTCCACACCAGCAAGTGGTGATAGTCTGTATTCGTCATTCAAAAGGAGAAACCAGAGGACTGACAGGACGCATTCAAGATGCTTGTTAGCCTGTTAGCACATTAATAACACAACCCTTGTTGAAGAAGCAAATTATATTTACCATGCCCTAGCGAACAATAACACAAACAACCACAAACCGTTTCTGCTACAGAGCTCAATAACTAAAAACATAGTCTTACCTGACATAACAAGTTTATTGTGATCTCACTCCCTCTTGACTTCAGCTGTCTGTTTACTTTCCTCACTTCTGTTTCTCTTCTCATGTACTGAGCTGAACCGCAAATCAGAGTGATTTCACTTGCCAGTGGGCTCCACCTTCCCTGATGCAGATTCAACACGCTTAATCGGCCAAAAAAAACCCAGTGAGGGTCGACTAGTGCCAATGGTGTGGGGCAGACAGCAAAAACTAGACCAACAGATGCTCAACCGACAGCCCGACACTGACTGATGGTTGTCTGTCGGCTTGGTGTGTCAGGGCCCTTAAGGTCTCAGGCTGAGGTATTTTGTCTGTTCCAGTGGCCCCAAAGCTCTGGATCGATCTGCCCGAGGAAATCAGGTCAGCTGAGTCAGTGATCTCCATTAAGTCCATTCTCAAAACGTACTTTTATCAGAGAGTCTTTCCTGGTTTTACTTGAGTTTTAATTTTCTTTTGAATGGTCTTTCATTCACTTAACTTTTTTTTCTTTTACTATCCTTATCTTTTCCTTTACTGTATTGGTTTTTATACACAAAATTGTTTTTTGATTTCTTTTTTTATTTTTTAAAAACTGATTTTGTGACTTGTCTGTTTTATTTTGCTGCCTTTGTGAAGCACTATGCTCTGTAAACTATAAATTAAAATTACTATTATTTTTTGCAGCAGCTGTAGTGTGAAAAGTGGAACAAATGCAGCACGCACACACACGCCTTATATTGCACACAGCACCAGCTGTAAAGTGTGTTTACATTTTAACTACCAACGATAGACACAGAATGAGAGTAGAACAGTTGTTCCCATTCAAATGAGCGTAGCAGGATGATCAGAGTGGCATTTATTTTCATGTGTGCAGTTGCCATTGCAAAGAACCATGACCTTTGGAGCGAGCTAACTTCCATATAAACTTCCATAAATTGACTTGCGGCAAGTCACAGACACACTGAGGTAAGGTTTTGCAGTAACAACCAAACAAGCTGGGAGGAGGGCATCTTTTGTGCATTGCTCCTTGCACAGGATTGCTTGACTTAATCGTCTCATATTTCTATTGGTTTTTCGTCAAAGATCTCAAACTAGCGAGGCTAGCCAGGCAATGGATAATTATTATCCCAGAATTCTGTACTGCATTTCAATTTCGATGGAAGAAAATCTACATTAGAACCAATATTATTAGGACTGTTCCTGAACCAAGATTCAGGACTTTGGGTGTGTGTGTGTGTGTGGGAGGGGGGAGGGGGTTGCTGACGGTAAGCATCAGAGCTTAGAGCATCAATGCAGCCAACTGTTTCTATCACTCCTCTCCTCCTCCATCACAGTTAGTTTTGTGGTGAGGTCATTCTGAGGCAAGACTTTGTAAAGTTTACAGCCTGCCCTGCTGTTGCTCCTGCATCGCTCTGTGCACAATAACACTGCTAAAAAAAAACCAGTGCAGTGAATCATTCGACGGACAACATGTGAGTCGACTCAGGGTCATCTCGACTGATGATTTAAGTCAGCAACTACTGGTTGATGCAAAAAATGCACACTGAACTGAACTGTACCGTACCATACTGCTTGCTGGAAACAGGGCTAAAGAATCCTGCTTACACTGGGTGGGTACTGTCTACAGTGAAAAACAAAAAAGAACTGAGAAAAGGACCAGGTATCAAAAGTGAGTTGACTCAAGCTGAACCATACATTGGAGATGAGGTTTGCACAGAAGTGCACAGTAAACACAACAGATTGCATGAAAGACTGTAACACTGATCCAGTCCGACCACAGCTGCCATCCTCTCTGAAGAAGCAAACAGACTTATTAAAGCCACCTGTTGACCCTACAGGGGCAACCAACACTCTGTGTGTTCATTTTTTTCTGTTGATCAGTGTCTAAACACATTACTGTCCACTGAGACTCCATTTACATGAAAACATGAAAAAGTCCAACCAATACTTTACACAGGCACTACAATTTTACTATTAAATATCAAGGAAGTAAAAAAGATTAAAAATTCATCAATGAGGATTTCTTTCTAGTCCATTAACTTCAGATGTGGACACCCTCAGTTTGGATCGCTGCAGCATCACGTGCTTATTTGCTGCTTTCTTTAGTGCTGATTATTTTGTATTAATTGACAAAGAATTGAAAAAGTTAACCCTGCAACACAGCCAACCAGCCTTTATCAAGTGGAACAAGAGCTGAGGAGCAGCACTGTGAATGAGAGGCAGAGCTGCTTGGTATGGCTAGCTCTGTGTGTGTGTGTGTGGCTAATGTATACAGAAAACACAGGAAGACTTTTTCACTAGACTGGCACATACATCATTTTTGAGCTGGTACTGACAATACAGACTGTGTTCCAAATATTCATACTCTACTAAAATGGTGAATTGCAACACTAACATGACTCTATATAGAGTGAGTGAGTATACCTGGTTTTTGGTCTGCGGTGCTTTCTCTCGGTTGCTCGTCTGAAGTGGAGTCTCACTGGCCACTGGACCAATAGGCGTGGGCTAAACACGCAGGAAGTGAGGTCAACAAGGGATCAGAGTAAGGAAATACACAGTTGGTTAAATTTCTTTATGTGGACTTAATTATTGAGCTTATGGAAAACTCTGTTGTACTATTGGGGGTAGGAGCCCTGTACAATAAGCTCTTTTGTCATTGAAAACTCATTAAAATCAAATGTAGAAGGGTGAGAGTGATGACGCTGGATGTCAAAATTTAAATCACACCACTGAACTCAAAACTCATATTAGTTTTCTTGAACTTCAACAATGTTTTCTGCTGACCTCACTCACAGTGAGTCTGTTCAGATTACAGTTCACAAAGGAACTTAGACATGAAGGAGGAAGTGTCTTTGACCTTCTGTGGATAAGAGACATTAATAGCATGACTATCAGTTCCTGTTTACACAATAGATCAGCCATATGATTATGTCACTGTCTAACTGACCTCTCAACATTGACCCTGCCCTACACTCAGCTCTAAATGTATATGTCAGCTCTGACAGCTTACTGTGTGTGTGTGTGTGTGTGTGTGTGTGTGTGTGTGTGTGTAGCACGCTACACCCCCTTCACACTAACCAGTGGTTTTCCAGTCCAGTCATACTGGTAGTCAAAGATGTATCCATTTCTGTCAAAGAGGTCCGTAAAGAGTTTCCTCAGATAGTCGTAATCTGGCTTCTCGAAGAAGTCCAGCCGACGCACGTACCGCAGGTAGGTGGCCATCTCTTCTGTTACATACACACAGGCACAATTCACACACACATACACAGGCACCAAAACCACGCACGCACAGATTCACATACAGAGAAAAACGGGATTTGATCAACATATGCTAGCCAGATCATATATGCACAGAAAAAAGCGGTGTGTGTACACAAACCTGGGAAGCTTTCACAGAGGACTTCTATTGGTGTGTCTCTCTTTGTGTCCCCTATCTTCTGATAACGTTCTTTCAGGGTGTCAGCCTAAAGAGGACAGAGACATAGAGGAGTTAATTCATAATGGGATGAATTGATGTAAGACAGCTATACAGAGGTGCTGAAGGGGGAAAAAACAAAGATGACTGGATTGATGAACACACTGCATGACTGATCAACTGCCTCCTCACCTTGAGTCCCTGCCAGGGTAGACTGCCTCGCAGGAAGTACATAAACATGTGGCCTAGAGCTTCCAGGTCATCCCGCCTGCTTTGCTCTGAAACACAAAATAAATAGAATTACTGCCTTGCAATTGTTTGCCAACCAATCAAGTTGCAGTTACAGTTTACATCCATGTCTGTCCTAACTCATATGTAGCCATGACAGTAGACAATGCTTCAAATATGGATGTTGCTGTAAAGAAGCTATGGATTCTACAGATGCCTCACACACACATCTTCAACCCGATAACACAGAAAATCTATTCAATCTGCACAGTTTCAATGTAGACACCCAGGATTAGTGTCACCAATTCAGTATCTGACCAAATGTCTTCCCTTCTGTTCCTGACATTAAATAATGGCCAGAAAAGTGTTTTGGCAAAAAATTATGATGTCACAGTAAAGTTGACCTTTGACCTGTTGGATATAAAATGTTATCACTTCATCATTTTACTCTGTTAGTAATTTATGTGAAATATTTTTTGTAATTACTGCCTTAATAATTGAATAATGCCCAAAAACATGTTTTGTGAGGTCACAGTGACCTTGACCTTTGACCACCACATCAGTTTATCCGTGAGTCCAAGTGGACGTTGGTGCCAAAGTTGAAGAAATTCCGTCAAAGCGTTTCTGAGATACTGTGCTCACGAGAATGGGACAGACACAAGGTCAAATTGCCTGGTGACGACCAAAGTTTAATCAGCTTATCCTTGAGTCTAAGTGGACACTGTCTGAGGACATTCTCTGGTGACATTCTTAGGATATCACTTTCACGAGAATGCAACGGACAGATGTACAACCCCGAAAACATAATGTCCCTGGCCATGGCTGTTACCAGTGCGGAGGCATAACAACAAAGGCTTTAACTGCACTTAATTATGACAGATAATAATTGTCAAGCCTAAGTATGTGTTGAGCAGGCCTGTGAACACAAGTGGGATGAAAAAGGTGACCATTCTGGTACTTTTTTCTGACTTTTTTGAGCATAAGGAATTAAAGTGTAAAGGATGTTAATATTCTTTTTATATATAACTTTCATGACATTCTAATGTTCTAAATGGCTGACTCCATGTCAGCACTGTTCTTGCAAGTTTCAGGGCTGATTTTAAACAGCAGATGGCGTTAGAGCCATTTTCAACCCATGAAAATTTTTGCTGGAGTGAAGTTGTGATCAGTTTAGTTAGAAATATCAATGTTAACACCAGCGCTGATGTGTTTCATCACACTACAGTCATATAATATAGTTCACAGCAAAAAAAAATGTTTAAGCGTGCAGTCCCTCTTTCATAGCCCATAATATTGTTGATCCATTAATCTTTTCAGTTTTTTATTCAGCAAAACGTCCAACCTTTACTGGTTTTGGCTCCTTAAATGTGAGGATTTGTGGCTTTTGTTTATATGACATAAGTGACTGACATTACTGAATAACTCACTAACTGACAAAACTAATTATTTGAAGATCTCACATGAGCTCTGGGAAATTAGAGTTTTTTTTTTACGATTATCTGATATAATAAAAAATAAATGACACATTACTGTACTACAAAAAAACATAAAATAATGTCAGCTCTAATTATTTTCTGTATTTGGCTTTTGCCATGTGCCTCCTTCTTCCCACGGTTTCAGCTTCAACCCCTTCTCTCTTCATTACTTGGGGACAACTGGCCAATGACCCCATCATGTAGTGTCACATTGTTTACCGACACCTGTAACATACATCTGGTGTACGTAAAGACAGAAGAAACGGTCTAGGCAGAGTAGATGACAGGTGTTGTTCCTGGGAGAAATGTGATGAAAAAGCAGCTTTTCTGGAGAGTTAAAGCACATCAAGATGCCGACAGCATGTGGGATTTTACAGAGAAAACAACATGAATGGGTGATGTGATGCGCATTTGACCAAACTTGTCAGATTCTTTTTACTTCCCTCAGAACCTTCTAATGAAAGGCAGGGTCAACAAAATAAAATGTTATTATAAAGATCATTTTCAAATTCATATCACAAAGAAGAATTAAGCAAAAATTAAACCTGACAGGTTTACTGCAGAGGTTCTGTAAGTGCTCACATACACACAGCCTTTACATGGACTTAGACATCTATGGTTGATATGGTGAGAGCCTGTGATTTGCATCACTAGTGGCACATGTGAGCACATATCGCACGAGAAATCAACTCACCTTTCCCCAAATGTGTATTGATGCTCATATATCTAGCAGTTCCAGTCAGACTCTTGTGTTCTCTGTATGGGATGTGTTTCTTGGTCTCTGGGTCGATGTATTCTTTCGCCAGGCCAAAGTCTATGATGTGGATGGTGTGTTGCCGTTTGGAGCCAGGTCGTCCCACCAGGAAGTTCTCAGGCTTCACATCTCGATAGATCAGGCTTCTGGTATGGACAAACTCCATACGGGTTATCTGCAGGAAAGGATGAAGCAAAAAAGGCAGAGCTAAGTAATCTAACAATAAACTTCAACTTTTTTATTTAGATTTAAATGACAAGGTTTTTATGTATTTGTCTTACCAGTTGTATAGCTATCATGAGTACAGTCTTTAGAGAGAAAGTCCGGTCACAGAGGTCAAACAGATCTTCTAAGCTGGGTCCCAGTAGCTCCAGAACCATAGCATTGTATTTACCACAGGGTCCAAAGTAAAACACCTGGGGTACGCCCTCTGGATAAACAGATAAAGACAGAACAGGCATATTTATGCATTAACACTGTACACTGATCAAACATCAACCATCAATGCATCCATTGTGAGACATGACTGCAATTCCCACAAACAAACTGTGCAGAAAAGACTGACAGCAGCTGAAGGCCACCATGCTGTATATCAACCCGATATACTCAGCTTACATCACAATACTGAGCTCAACGTCGAGTTTAAGATACTGATATCTTATCACAGAGATTTAAGTCCCATGTCAAAACCAGCAAGTCCCACATGAAGTCCAGTCATGCTTCCTTCTTCTTATGCTTTCTACATCAAATTTAATGCCATTATATATATTTTAAATTATTAACAGTTAACATTTACAACAGTTAATTATATTGTGTTTTGTTTGTCTGCAGGTCTTTACAGTCAAATGTACCTTTCCCCTACTCATGGAACGTGATTGTCTGTTGTCTAGTATTTCCTGTTGTCAGAAAAATGAAGAGCTGATTTGCATAAAACACTGGTTGTCAAATTATGGTGTAACCCTGGTGGGAGGCAAGCTCCCTTTGCTGGTACATGGAAAGATCTTTTACAACATTTTAAAAATAATAAATTATGCATAATGTTACAAAAATACCTCATTTTGAATGAAAACGTGTAAACTACGAGATCCCTGAAATGAAATTTTGCCTTTGTTGTAATATTTTTGTTTCAGTATCAGCTTGCTATATAGTCATATTCATGAATGTAGCAAAGGTGTACGTCTATGATCAGTTATGAGCTTAACTGTGATGTTGAGGTAGTAAGTGGGGGGGGGGGGGGATGAATGCTTCAAAAACACAGTAATTGTTCTGCTCCAAATGGGAACCACTGGGAGGAGAAATGTGGATCAGGAGGAGAATATTTGAAGCTGCCCTGTTGAAAGTAAAGTGGACATCAATCAACTGAGCACAAGCGCTAGTGAAGTCTCCACAGCACTTGATGAGGGAACTGGCCCTTGCAGTCTATAAGAATTGTGTGGAGGAGTTTAAGTGCCATTTCTAGTGCAACCTCTTTGTACAGCATGGCTGTGGCTGACAACTGTCAACAATAAACAATCTTCTGATTAGGAATAAACCTGCCTCCTGCATAAACTGTCCAAAGCTGAACAGGGTAGGCCTACGTTACTGTATTTTCATGTCTTGAGAACCACTGGCATAAAACTCACCTTTTATTATTTTTATATCAAGTCATTTCAAGTCCAGGTGGAGTCACTGGTCGTCAGTGTTGAAATCAAAGTCTAGTTCTACATCTTTACTGATAGCATTATGTCTGACACCATCAGATTTGTGATGAGCCACAATCAGGTCCAAGCCATGTGACTCAAGTGGACACCTCTGTCTTATGGCATGTCCACACAGGAAGTGTTTAAGACTTATTTTTCAGTTGTCTGTCTCACACGTCTGATGAAACAGATAAGCTCCTAATTTAATCAATTAAGCTCCCTGCACAGGACACACAATGGCTATTTGCACTCTGTTGTAACTACAGCGATCGTATGTTTGTCTCTGCACAGTGCCAAATGCGGGTGACCTACACTCAATACTGTGCCTTAACGCATCCCGTGTAGACACAGACTGAGAGGGGACTGAAACTGCTGCTGCTCTGCCAACATGCTGCTGTGGTAAAGTTTTCACTGCAGAGACCCAGGGTTTATCATCCATTGGCAATTCTGCTGACTTGGTCATGTGTTCCAATTAGAGGCGATTTCTCTAAGACTGCAAGGGAAGCTCAGCTTCCCCTAAAGTGTCAAAAATTGAATGGTCAAATATGTACGGTTGTGTTAACATTTCATTGACTACAAATGTGTTAGAACACGTTCATATTGAAGACGAGTTCGTTCAGAATCAGCTACTTATCACAAATTGACTGACTGTTGTTAACTTCTCATACATTCTCGTAGCGCCGTTTTCTTATACGGTCTATGGTCAATGCATTTGCCCGTAGAAGCTGAGCGTCCATGCACTTCAATGGGACTGTATGGAACAGTTTTTTTCATTGCCTCGAAACTCCACGGTCATTGGATAAATACCACGATTTTGTCCCGCCCCCGGACGCTCAACGTCTCTGGGGGTGAATGGAACTGTGGGCGGGCCTCGGCTGGGCTGGACGCTGAGCTTCCGCATGATGAAGTGGAGTTAGGAGTGACAAGGTGCTTAGATAAACAGGCATTCCAAATTGGAAAACAATCAGGGAAAACAGCAGAGAATAATATGGCACTTCTCTTTTTGGTATTTATTATGCTAAAAAAATGCATCTTAAAAAGTATTTTTGCTGGTTGGCATTACATTTATGCTCCACACAGCTAACTTCATCTAACATGTTGGTTACATGAAAACTCCATCCACTTCCATTATCTCCCTGTAGGAAACCTGACGAAAGAGACAGTGGTTCTTACCTGAACTTCCCAGCTGTTTGTAGAAGCGATATTCTAGGTGGAGCTGGGGCGCCCGCGACTTGATAGGCTCCTATGAAGGAGAATTATGTTTGAATTAGAACAATTCTTTGTCACACAGCAGAAGTGGTAAAATTCATAAAATACAATTCATTATACATATTTGTCTGACAACACTGCTATATTCAGGGCAATCAAACCGACAATTTGTTATTATCCAGGTAAATGTTTGTAGGTACACTGCAAAACAGTTTTCTGTCCCTTTCAAGAGGAAATGATTTTATTCTGAAATATGGATTAGTAATTGTCCTACTCGCTATTACACAAACTAAGCATGCTGCCCTAAAATGCTATGCACTCCACACAGAGAAATTATGTTTACCAGTTTAATAGCCACGTATTCATTGGTGTACAGGTTCTTTCCAAGTCGCAGCTCTCCAAAGTTCCCACAGCCGATCTTCTTTCCGACCCGGAAATTTGGTCCGACCATCAGAACCCCGGAGTTGGAGCTGGCACCCCGTCCACCGTGCCCTGATCTACTCCCCGTCTTCCCAGGCATCCTTTTCCCCTCCTCTGTCTCCCCCTTCCCTCCACCTCCCCCACCACCACCTCCTCCTCCTCCTCCTCCTCCACCACCACCACCTCCTCCTCCTCCTCCCCCTACTCCTCGCTTGTCAAAGTCCATCAGTTTGTGGTAGCCTGGCCTCTCCACGGTTAAGCCGATTCCATGCAACCAAAACAACTACCAAAACAACTGCCTAATGGCTTGACTGTCAGATGTTAGGGTGGTCTCCACTGGGCCAAAATGTAAATTTAACTGGGCTAGGGGTTTAAATTTAAAGAGGGCAGGGACTGAGCTGGACTGAGACAGTTGTTAGAAATGAAAGGAAATAAGCAGATATAAAAGACTAGCGCTTAGTTAGGCAGAACTTAAGAGTGCTTTAGTACTATAAAATAGGTGATGAGGGCTGATGAGAGTGAAAGAAAGCAAAAGATAATGATTGTTGGGTGGGTGGATAGATGACAAAATGAAAGAGAAATGAAAAGATGATGGGGTAAGGGGGCACCACTACCAATCAGTTTATACCCCCTTGTAGGGGCCAGAGATGGTGATGGAGGGGAAGAGGATAATGGCCTGATCAGTCACCATGCGTGGCTAGCCATATGCTAACATGCTATATGAAACTGGGAAGCTATGCTAGCTTCAGGCTCAGACATACCAGTCCACCATGACAACAGCCTGCTGTCAGCACAAAACCCATGCACCCAACCCCAGTGCAGACTTTGACAGCAGTTGAGGTAATCTGAGTTTACCAAAAACTAGTTCAGAGGTTCCCCTTTCTTACAGCTGATATTGGGGTAAATACCTCAGGCATGTGATTTACTGCCATAGATCTTAGTTAGTTGGTTTTAGAGCATGTGATCCCATCAAGCCTGGACCTCTGTGCTTGTCCACTGTCACACAGAAGATGATAATCTGTCACAGAACTGCTTGGTCCTGTAGAACACCAGGTGAAGCTTTGGCCCCTGGGTGTGATGAATGCTGTGTGCCGATGTTTCAATGTACCACCTGAAAGACATGAAAAAAAAAAAGATAAGATTCAAATGATTTCATGAAAGTTGAACCATATGTCAGTATTTAATGTACAGCACAGCAGGGTTTCCCCACACATTCATTTGTCATGGCCTGCCACAATATCAGCATTTGCTGCCACATGCTGGTTTACTATTTTTGGAGCTGGACTGTTCATTAGGAGTGCTGCTGGAATATAGATACTGTTTGGTTATTCAGAGCACCACACTCTCTGAGTACAGAGTGTACTCTGGGCACTGACAGAGCAGTAGAACCCCAGGCGCAGTTAAAGTGAAACTTAACCGTTCATTGATTCATATAGAAATAAAACGCTCTATTTCTTACACTTACAGTAGAAACACTTAACAGATCTAAGGTCTCGGTATATGTTCATAGGGTTTTCTTTTGGTTCTACAGGTACTATACGGAAAGTTTTTGGTGGAAATGAGGCTTAAAAGTTGGCATTCACTTGTCTCTGCAGTAGCTGCTCCTGTAACCCCTCAAACTAACTGACTGATTAATTCTCCCCCAATGACTCAAACTCAACAAACTGCTGCTGAGGAAAAAAACAGCTCATGAAGAGTTCCGCCTGTGCTGCATT
The DNA here is from genome assembly GCA_019142605.1 of Cephalopholis sonnerati. Taxonomy (NCBI): domain Eukaryota; kingdom Metazoa; phylum Chordata; class Actinopteri; order Perciformes; family Serranidae; genus Cephalopholis; species Cephalopholis sonnerati. The sequence goes on from JAGQAX010000010.1 coordinate 37,290,615, forward strand.
CACAAACTGGCAAAAACCTCAGGATTCAGCAAGGAAACCGAATGATCACAAAAGGTTAAACACATAAGAGAAAAAAAACATCAGAAAGTTCACTGATCTGTACAAAAAAGAGCCATCATCACAAAGAGTAAGTCTGTCACAATAATTACATTATTAAATAAATAAGGTCAGCAAAAATGATCAAGGTCACGTCCACACTTGCACCATACTGCCTGATGTGTTTACATGCATGTTTGTTTACACAAGAATGTCACAAATATTTTAGCCAACATCATGCCAGAATAAACAGCAGGGTTTTCCCAACCATTGTAGGACAGTCCAAAGCATTTTTTCATAGCGCCTAAGCTGAATGAGCAGAGAAGAAAAAACAAAGACATGTATTTCATTTACATCTCATTTATATAGGATATTTTATTTATTTATTTTTGTACATTCCAGTTTCTGAATATTCTTAATATTTAAAAGTTCATTGCTCTTTAAAAGGGTGTATTGCATTATTATGCTATTATATTATCATTATATCAGTGGCATATAATGGTCTTATTATTTTTGGGACTATGTTATTATTATTTTTGGGATTATTTTTATCTTCCAACAGAAGTAGTTACCAAAACAAGCCTAACTGAAAACAGGACAACAAGTTGTCAGTAAACCACATACGGTAATACAGTAAAGGAACATTTTGTAAGTTTAAATGTTTTTTTATTTTATTTTATTGCAGGAATCAACCAACATCATTCAGCCTTTCTAACAGAAAACCAGGCCAGATCTTCGTCCAGGAGGACAGGACATGTTCTCTAGTGTTTCCGATTTCCTCTTCTAATAATAACACTCATCCTGGCTTCTCCCATTCCTTCCTTCTCTCCTCTCAGTTTTCCTCAGCACTCCATTTTCCAATATATCCCCTCCCCTCTATTCAAGACCTCTCTTTTCTCCTTTTGCTATACTAAGCTGGTAAATGGCAATGCATGAGTTCACATTTATTTATTAGCATTTTATTATGCAGGTATAAGATGATGCATGTTCTTGTTTTAGAGTCAGATACAACTGCCCCTTTAATTAAAAGTAATCAAACCTTTGTTTTTGGCCAAAAGGTACCTCCCACCGAGCAATCATTATTGGTTTCTAAAAATATATCTTATTTGAAACAAGTCAGGTATATTAATTCAGTGACATGCATGTTTCTCAACTGCAATACTTTTGCTTAATATAAGATATATATACTGTAACTAAGGGGCGATTACAGGCACTTTTTAAAAGTGGCAGATTAAGTCAAATCAATTAACTGACACTCAGCAATAGTACTTAACAATAACTATCTACCAAAAACTAGAGCTACAATTTGTCAGGTCCCGTTTGAAGAATTAACTTTAAAGGAGATTCCTGCAACATGTGAGGGAGCGTACAGCTGATCATATCTATTAATTTAACTTTCCCATATGGCTTTTTGGATCAGTTTCAGAATACTCTGTTGCAAGAAAATTTGTAAGTACTAAATGAGTAATGCAGTATTATAAACTTTAAGACAATTACTCCCAAACTGATTTAATCTTGTTGGCCAACAGCTCCACAGTCTAGTTTTAAAACACAAAAATAATTTCAACAACAAATTTCAGTTAAATCACCTTTCCTCTTTTACAAAACATAATGCCAATGGGGATTTGTATTTTCTGTCTATGGCAGTATTGGTCTAGCATGTCACCAACTTGAAACACTAACGCCACATTTCTACTGGATGGTACAGAAAAGCTCTACTCAACTCAAGTCACCCCTTTTCTTTGGTTTTCTATCAGCCAAGGTTGTGGATAGTACCTGGTAGCACACTTGTTTTGTGGTACCACCTTGATCAAGGTTTGAAGCGAGCTGAGTTGATACTAGAAGGTGGAGTTAAAACACAGCAGACTGATTGGTCAGAGAGAACTGTCACTTGTGTGACACAGGACGAACAGCACATACCCACTATTTTTCAGTAGCCAAGCTATCATCAATAGATCTACTCAACCCCCATTTTTAAAAATGGCAGCTCACAAAACTAGGCCATACACTACAGGTTACAATTAATGAGTGACAGACGTCATTGCTGATGAAAGGATCCATCAAGTGTTGCACTGAAGATAGTGTCACGGCAGTTTTCTGTTAAGTCACTATAGTGGGGTACTGTAAGCAGTGGAAAACAAAACAAAGGGCCCGTCCACACGAAGCCATATCAGGGTGAATACACCAAAGTTTTTAAGGGGTTCAGCCTTTCATCCACACGAAGCCGGCGTTTTCGAGGGTCGAAACCACATCTTTTTGAAACCGGGTTCCAGAGTGGATAAATCTGAAAACGCCGCCTTAGTGTCTCCGTGTGTACGGCCAATACGCAACTTTTGGCCAGCAATGATGTCATAGCCCCACCTCTCTAACCTCTGACTTTACCCTGGCAGGAAGCCGTCCCATCACAACAACAACAGTGGCTGATTACAGACAGCAATATACAACTAAACGCTACAGTTTGTTTACAGTACTCTATTCTTCAATTGGGAAATAAAAGGTGGAACACACCACCTGTTATAGCTCAAACAGGATCATGTGATCATACCTCTGCCATCTCTGACAGCCATCTCAAAGCAACCGAGCACGCTAGCAATTAGCTCGCCTTGCTCCGTTAAAATATAGTTAACTTTAACATGTCCTGAGCTAGCTTAAGGTAAACATCTGCTCCTTCTAAAGATGATTTATGATTTCTGATGACTTATTAAGAGATACTAACACATAATTCAGTATTAACTGTAGCTCCATGTAAAGTACATAAATGTGATGTTTCCCAGCTAATCCTCCGCTCGTTTGCGTTAACCACGCAGTTTACACGTTTTCATAACTTGATTTATTAAAAACTGTTCTGAGTGAAACATGAAGCTGAATTTAGCAGCAAACTTCAGTCATAGTAATATAAAGTAGGAGGAAAAGACATGTTTTTGTATGATGTAAAGGAAGTAGGGTAAATCAGTAACACACTCTCAGCCCTAATGACTAAATACATATTTCACAGTGTGTTGCTGAGTTTATTTTCCAATGTAGTGAGTGAGGAGAGTGCTTACAAAGTATCTTGCCCCTTAACTAAAGACTGGCCAACATGACTGACCAAAACACCAGCTGGTCTTAAAGCTTTGTGCATTCTCCAAATGTGACCTGTACAGTATACTGCTAGTTTGAAAGTGTGTGAATTGTGTGTCTAGTGAAAATAAACATGACAACAACTTCTCAACTTCTCAAGCAGTATTTTATTATTATTATCATAATTACTGGAAATGCGCAAACTAACCACAATGACTGTCCGTAGGACAGATAAGTGACCACTCGTCCCTTGCCAGACACTGACGCCCGGTGTCCACTGCTTGTCTGTACTTCGTGCGGATATTTTTTAATTTGGTGGTGATCTGAGATTTTGATATGCCGATAACGTTGTGCGGGAAATCTTTCTCTGTTGGTTGTTTTGCATACTGTGCCTGAAACGAGTCCATTATATCGGTGTACTTCGACTGACATGACTCCCAATCAACATGTTGTTGAAGTTTACTGGCTTTGTAATCCAGCGTGACTCGAAGCAGCAGCTCGACTTCGTCGTCAGTCCAAACCAAAGTCTCTGTTTTCCCTCGTGTGTTGGAATTTGTTTTGGCCATCTTCTTGTTGTGCTTGTGCTGGTTCTTCCTCTTCTTCTGTTTATATACGTCACGCAAGCTTTTTTTTGCATGCTCCGCGTCTTCTCTGGTTCAGAGCTGTATGCTCTGGTTTTTAATGGCGCGCCATCTCCTGGATGGCATATATACTGCAGCCTTTTTATGCGGTTTCAGTGGCTTGAACCAGCTTCATCTTTACGCCTGCATTTTCAAAGTCAGCTCCATGTTTACGGGACACTATTGCAATCTGATCCTTTTCTTTGGCGGTTTCAAAAAGACACGTCTTCATGTGGACATGGCCAAAGAAAGGACCTGGCACCTAAAGTGAGGTAAGCTGAATCAAGTCAAGCTGTATCATGCAGTGGTACTTTATGCCTAATATCCTGCAAAAAAATGCAGTTCCTCTAATGGCCACTTAAGGCTGGCTCCAAGAGCAAGTATCCGCAGTGGTACTGAACTTACAGCCCATGGGCCAAATCTGGCCCTTGACAGAAAGCCAGGTCAGCTCTCCAACTATTTGCTAATTCAAAATGAAAATAATTTCAATTCAGTATCAATTTTATCTATAAAGTCCAATATTTTCTTTTGTATATTTTACATAAATACGGTTCCAGGGTGCATAAAAACCTTCAAAATAAAGCTTGTTTATAAAAAACAAAAAAAGAAAAAGAAAAAAAAAAGCCAGGGGTGTGGACTAAGCCTCGATGTCCTCAAATCCTAAAAATCCCCCTGCGTAGGGCTGGGCGCAGCAGAAGTTAACAACACAGCTGTCAGTCAATCTGCAGTGTTAGGGATGCAGGTCATCGTACACTCCCATTTTTCACTGCCAAGTCTGTGCTGAGGTGAGTGGGCCGAGTTAAGGAGGAATTGAAATTAGCGTGGACATAATGAAAAGAGGGGAAAATGAGTGGAAGTGAGGAGCAAAGCGGCAGTGAAGCTCAAGAAGAGCTTGCATTATACTCAAAAATGAAAGGAATTCTGGAATAAAAAGGTTACACAACGTCAATAATTTGAAAGTGGTTTGGCTACTTGAAAGGTGACGGCACACGGACAAAGACGGTCTGCAAAATATGTCATCGATTGGTGTCAACCAGGAGGGAAAACACAACAAACCTTTTCCATCACCTGAAAAGGTGGCATCCCAGCAACTACACTGAGAGCATGAAAATCCAGGCCAAAACTGCAGTAAGTCCTCCAACAAGTGTTGCTCAACGGCTGAGCACTTCTGCTGCTGTGGGTAGCACTAGCAGGGGTGCACCAAAACAGCAATCATTAGTGTCCTCTTTTGCCGCTGTAACCCCGTGTGAGAAGCAATGGAAAAGGGGCAGAGATGTAACAGACACAGTGTCATCCTTTCTAGCCAAAGACATGATGTCCATGAGCACCGTGGAGAAAGACAGATTCAAAAAATGTATCAAATGCTATACTGCAGGTACATGCCCACAGGCAGGAAATATTTTTCTAAAACAGTTTTGCCCCTACTTTACAACTAGTGCCGTGGGAAGCTGGAAAATCATTTGGTTTCTTTAGGTGTCAGACATTATCAGGATACTTTTCAAATTCACAGCATTATCAAATTATATACTGTGATAAATATCGATATCGATCAATATGGGGAAAACATTTTTTTGCCATATCGCCAAGCCCTACCTCTGCACACACCTGACCCAGAGGTGGGACCAAGTCATTGTTTTGCAAGTCACAAGTAAGTATCAAGTCTTTACACTCAAAGTAGCAAGTCCCAGATCAAGGTAGGCAAGTCCTGAGTCAAGTTCCGAGCCAAGAGTGACAGGTGTCAAGTCAAGTCTAAAGTCCCTAACTTTGAGTGCCAAGTCCTGAACAAGTTATAATGTGCTCTTTGCCAAATTTAATGCCAAAACAAAAGTAACAGAACTTAATCAGAAAAAATAATGCTGAGCCACACTTTCATAGTATAGTAGCACTAATAACTGGCACCACAACAGAATTAATTTTGTTCTGTCTTGTTGCATTTAACAGCTATCAGGCTCCTCTTCTGTGGAATCACCTTCCTGTTTCAGTCTGAGAGGCAGAGCCCATCTCCACTTTTAAGACTAGACTTAAGACTTTCCTTTTTGATAAAGCTTATAGTTAGGGCTGGCTCAGCCTTGTCTTGGACCAGCCCCTAGTTAGGCTGACATAGGCCTAGTCTACCGGGGGGCCTCCTATAATACACTGACTGAGCCCCTTCTCTCCTTCTCCCTCTCTCTCTCTCTCTCTCTCCTCTGCTGACATTCATGTCCTGTTACTGCATCTCCCTAACTCGGCTCTACTGCATGTCACTAATTCGGCTTGTTCTCCGGAGCCTTTGTGCTCCACTGTCTCGCAGGTTAACCTGCCTGATGCCTCCCACTGCTGCTGTTTCTATTAGTCATACTTTTACTATTATACACATATGATTATTGTCACATACATATATAATCATATTATTAATATAATATCTGTCTCTTTTTATGTCTCATTGTGTCATATGGATTACTGTTAATCTATTTTGTTGATCTGTTCTGTACAACATCTATTGCTCGTCTGTCTGTCCTGGAAGAGGGATCCCTCCTCAGTTGCTCTTCCTGAGGTTTCTACCATTTTTTTTCCCCGTTAAAGGGTTTTTTTTGGGGAGTTTTTCCTTATCTGCTGTGAGGGTCCAAAGAACAGAGGGATGTTGTATGCTGTAAAGCTCTCTGAGGCAAAATGTGATTTGTGATATTGGGTTTAATAGATGAAATTGATTGATTGATTGATTGATTGATTGATTGATTGATTGAACACATCTCATATTGGAAACATGTCTATAACTTTCTCTTCTCAAATTGGCTTGATGGAAGGTATCAAGTATTTTGAAGTCAAAAGGCTCAAGTTCAAGAGAAGTCACAAGTCACTGTAGTTAAAGAGTCTAAAATCATCAAATTTGTCACTAGAGTCCTCGTCCAAGTCATGTGACTCAAGTCCACACCTCTGACCTGACCTGTGCAGGACTGCTGTGACTGGCCCCAGGCCTCCTGTCATTTTGCAAAAGTGGCCCCAAGCAAAGCAAGTCAAGTATCCATGCCTATGGTTTTAATCTGCAGAAGCGTTAGTCAGCTTCAGAATAACAGTTCAATGCCCAAGAGGTTCATGACCACTTCTTTACTCATGATAATAACATGGAGGACACAGAGAGAAGGATAACAGTGAGGTGGAGGAGGGAATGTCTGAGATACTGGACAATGCTGAGTACCTCGTCCTCTTATGTAATTAACAGGAATAACACAACCCCTGAGCTGCTGTGAGGACGGGTACATGTCAGCGACAAACATCAGCAAAATGACACAATTCCTATATGTGGGGCTTTTTGTGTGTTTGCTGAATTTCTGCAACAATGACTTAATAACATCTCTACTTAAGTCAATATATCTTATTTACTTTAATCTCTATAAGGGCAATTCAAAATACAACACAAATGTCATAAACTATTACTGTGGTCTTACAAATAACTATTCAGTTCTATAACAGTCTAGTCAGATATTGACGCTCTGATTTCATCAAACCACTTTAACTAGAGGCGCCCCACACAGGATACCTGCGGCCAATAACAGATGCTGAATGCATGTGAAAAAAAGGTTGATGCCGATACCAATCTATGAACTCAGTGATTCAGAACGATTTCTGAGCTATGTGCAACACTCAGCTACAGTGCAGCTGCATCAACTCTTTGCCTCAGAACGTGAGTTTGTTGTTTATGTGGGAACTGTGCTGAGCTGAGTTTAACAAATGAGGGAAGTAGGGTGCTCTAGACTTAGCAAACAGGTTTGTAAGAGTTGCTCAAATCAGATTCCATTATAAAATTTAACAGCATGTTACCCTTACTGAAGTTAGACCTGTGCCTGTAATTACATTCGTTGTAGCAAGTCAAACACAGTTTTTTTTCCTCCCGCAGAGGCCTCTGTCTGTCAGATTGAGCAACTCGCAGCAAAAATCAATGCTTCTGTATAGGTCCTATATGAGAAAGGGTTAGGCCCCCGCAAAGCGAGAGGCAACATCACTCCCACACGCTATCTTTGGCCTCAGCTAAAAGAAGAGTTTGCAACTCTTACATGAATACAATCTAACAGACTGAGGTCTTCGCTCAAACACTGTTATGAGCTAGTTGTCTTCCAAAAAATGTGTCATTGGGCAATTTTCATTTTTTATGCTTTCGCCTGCGCCTGATATTTAGATCTTTCAACAGATTCTAGGGTGACAAATTATTGCCCAAGTTTGACTTTCTCCATTATCACCTCCTTTAAAATCAAATCATGCAAAAATTGGGAAATATGTTCTAAAATGGCTTAGTATTAAACTAATTATTTTTTAGGCAAGATAAAATACCATCAGGAAGCCTTAAAACGTATCTTTGACACCAGCACTTCATCTCTGCATCTCTTTCCTTGTAATAACTTATTACATCATAAAGGAGCTGTATAAGACATTCAGCACATGTCTATGATTCAGTCTGATTCAGGTTGTCTGTCCACGGTTCTCAACATGGAGGTGGCTGAGACAGCAGCTAGCAGCTAAAGGTGCTAGCAGCTAAAGGTGCTAACAGCGCAATCAGTGCTAACAATGACAACACTGCTGTAGGTCAGGACAGCATTATCAGCAGTAACTGCTGTATCAGCACAGTGCAAAGTGCTGGCGATTACCTAGCCAGTGGGATATGCACACAGGGACTCCAATGCACGTTGCATCGCAACGTCTAAGAAAGAGAAGCTGGGGTTACAACACTGAGAGAGGGAAAATGACTTCATTCTCTGCTCAAAACGCCCTTACTCCACTATATTTTTACTAGGGGTGTGCCATCTTAGGCACCTCACGATTCGATTCGATTACGATTCAGGGTGCTATGATTTGATTATTAAACGACGATTATAACGACTATCACGATTATCGATGCATCTTTTTCCCCATACAGGATTTCTTTTAAACGAGGTATATTTGTCAGCATCCATTAAATAAAGTAAACAAACAATTTTACCTCCATTATCTTTTATTTATATCAGACCAAACAATCCAACACATTTCCCACAACAAAAAGCTGCTCTTATTACATAAAGTGTAATACATAAAGTGCCTTTAGAAATAAGACTTCTTTTAACCAAAATTCTCTGCTGTTTTCACAGATTTCGGTACTAGCAAGTTTAATACAAAACAAATAGCTTATTCTGCTTATTCAGAAATAATAAATAAAGACTTCCAAACAAAATCTTTTACAAATAACTTATTTTAACTAAAATCCTCAGCTTACACACAGAGTAGCTTTTGTCAATGCTCTTTCTGTCTTCATGTTCATAAAAACTGAAATGCCTCCACACGCTGGATTTCAACCCTGAAGAGTGAACCTCACGCCCAGTGACAGTAGCCAGCGAGTTAGCTGCCGCCATGTTGGCTAACAGTCTGTTATGAGTCCATCCCTTAAAACTGTTCAGGCAGCTTTTTTCGTTCCGGCCAACTTCCAGGTGCTGCGGTTGTGTTTCTGTGATTTCGCTATCATGGAAAATAATCGATTTTTGAACATTTGTTAATCGTTATCGATCGTCACGTGTCGCATCGCGACGCATCTAAGAATCGATGTATTGGCACACCCCTAATTTTTATAGCAAATAGTTTTTTTTCTATATTAATGCTCTGAACATCATATACAGCTCCTTTAACATATGCTTTCGGGGAACCCGCACACAAAATCAAATTTAGTTATTAAGACGTATTAAGACCTTTATGGAATCCTCGGATACCCTGCCTGTATTAAAAACTTAGAATTACATGACCAGACCTATCTAACACTGTGGCGGTCTTGGAGAAAGGTCTGACTTAACCCATCGTAATTACACACTAAGAGAAAAAAAAGTTCAGGGTTGTTTGTATTTCTTTAAAACAATGACAACTGTATTGAACGAAGCTAAGCCCTGGCTACAGCGACAATGCCCTTACAAAATATGCTCAGGAGGGAACTTTAATACCAGTGAGTGCTGGTATTAAAACAGCTAAATCCTTGCAAAAGTAAATGGCACTAGCTCAGCGGTTGTTGTTGTTTCACGCACAGTCCCAAAGCTAAATGTGGAGTCAAGTCTGGCTATGGGAGACTAGTTTCACATAGCGACAGGGATTTTGAAAACAGTAACGCACAGAAATGACAGGCTTAAACCTATGGTCTACTGAAAACTACACTGTATATACTAGTAACTATACTGGAAAATATACTTTATAATGTATATAAAGTAAATAAATATTTTTGAAAATATGTGAAGCCATATGGGTATTAAAAATGCTACTTGTTTATAACTGAAATCAGGACACCAATTTTGGTATCAACACCGAGTCCTTGTCAGCAGTATTTTGGATCCTCTTGTCTGACAGCATCAAGCTGAGCAGTGAAAGTTAAGTCGTTTACTACACCCACTAACCTGCATGCAGCCTCACACTCAATAGTATCCACCACACAGCACGCCCCAGGCTACAAACCTGACCTCAATTACTAAGCAACTGGGACAACAGATTCAACAGTTTCTCCACAAGGAGAAAAATCTGAGGCACAGGAACAGTTGATTAGATATGCCAATTTAGACTTTTCAGGATTAAAAATCTGCCCGCAGTCTCTGGATCAGCACCTAATATACTTGTGTTTTTATCGATAACAGTGAGCTTTAAACAAAAGTAATTCACAGACAGTAGCATGTGAACACATCAATAAATGCTTATGAGGGGAAAATGAATTAGCAAGGGATGATATATTGAATGTGCTAAGAGGTTTCTACTTGCAGTGTATGATTAGCCTAAATTTTAGCTACACTGTCAAAGCTTTTTACTTATGAAAAGACCAATAAATCCATGAAATCAAATAATTTATTTCACTGAATCACAATGTACTGACAAAAACATCCTCTACAGTCCCTGAGATTAACTAAAAATAATAATAGCCCTTGCTCCATATTATCATCATGTTCTCACCCTACACTTGGTTTCCTTGAAGACAGACACCACCCAAGATGAAAAGAAAATACAATATGTTATTTCCATGGCCTAAGAAAAATCTATTAATATTTGTGAACATAAGCTACTCTCTTTCAAAGCCAGAAACCAGAGAAGTGAGTCTCAAAAGTGTGATGTCAAAGTCTGGAGCTGCTCCATTTAAACCCAAAAGATCTTTATTCAGTTGTAGTGTTCTCAGATCATTCCCCTGGGTGCTCTCAGTTATCATCTATAACATCTTTCCCAAGTAATTGTCAAAGGAGCAGCTCCAGACTTTACACCCTGATCACAAATTTGAGTTTTAGCACTCTCCTTTTAAGATTAAGAAAAAAGTTGTTCATGTTTACTGATATTTTTGGACTGTCTTGGATCATAAGAACAACATGTGTGAATTGTGAAAAAGGGCTTATTTCTCCTTTAACATTGTTTGTTCAAATCATAGAATTTTATGGTATCTTTTCAATACATTTCAGTTTATGGCCATTCACAATTTACTCTATTTTCTTTACTCTAATGGTGACTAAATTACTACCTTTACTGCTGCTTCTACATTGCCGGTCCACTGTGTCCTACATGAATTGTTGTTAGGTATGGTACTACAAAATTGTAAACGTATATCCCTATTGAAGGTTGCTATTGGTGTATCCATGGCACCTTGCAGTATAACTAAAAAATGGGTGCAAGTAGTGACAGTGGCCCCTATGGGAACGAAAGCCTTTACCCTAATTTTCAACCTGTTCATTTCGAACTCTTCTTAGCAGGCAGTACAAATGTCTTGATGATTTTTGTAAGTGATATTTAAAGGGAAATACAATACATCTAGCTGTATCAACATGGCCTTGTCTCACCACCCACACTCCGATGATAAACTTAGCTGCACCCCCTCTTACTCATCTCGAAAAATGGCTTCGGGTACCTGAGAATACTTAAAAGCCAACCTCAGAGACTGTAAAACACTGCTATGTTCAAGGTCGTCGCAAGCTGTCACCATTTAAAGATTTAAAACAGAAAGGTGTTGAGGTGATGAGCTTTCGGAGCAAAGGGGCTAAGATTTGCTAATGCAGCTAACGTTAGCTGATACGACTGCAGCACATTTGAACATTAGGGGAGCAGCGACTGCTCAATCTGCTAACTACACGTCTGAACTCGCTATCGTTACCAAACCTTAGCTGGTAGCCTATTTAGGAAAACATAATATGGTGTTATTGTACGTCAAACTATCATTTGAGCTAAGTAACGCAGGAAGTTAGGTTTAGGCCACAGTAGTTTGTGTGTGAATGTTTGGCCTCAGTGTAGCCTGACAACGTTAGCTTCATTGAAACAATTTTGAAATAGTTAAGTGGAGGGAATGCAGTAGAAAATGAAGCAAACTAATGTCAGATAATACAACAACGACAACAGAAACGGGCAGCAATGAATATGATAGCTAGTGAACCATATCAACAACTAGCTACCCAGCTAGCGTTTACTAGCCTCTGTGGTCGTAACAAGACGTAGCCTGACAGAAGCTAACGTGTTAGCCAGTCAGCTAACTAGCCAATGTTGGCTAACGCTGCATTTCTGTCCATACATACAGTCATTCATAAACACAGCTAGCTAATTTAACAAACACAGTTTTACAAAGTTCAGAAAGGAGATTACGCACCTTAACGGATTTTCTTTCTGTCGCTATTTTTCTAGCTTACAATTAATTGTTCCTATTTTCTTCGTCTCGTTTTCCTGCTCATCTCTTTTTCTGTGGATGTTTGGCTAACCAGCTGAAAAGCCATACCAGTGACCGTAACGTAATTTGCGTAGATGAAGCTAAGTACGCCGCAGTGAACGGAAGGGACCAGCGTAAACTGCTTTAAAGAATATCGACAGAAAATCTGTGTGTGCGTATGTCTGTCTGTGTGAGTGTACGTGAGAGAGGGTCACGCACACTTTGATTTGTGGTTAAAAGTTGTTTTACTTTCACCAGCACTTGCTGAAATAATTATGAGTGTGTGTATGTTTTGTCTACTTTATGGTTGTTGTTTTTTTATATCTGTATCCAATCTGGACATTGTTTGCTCTATACTCCAAGACATTTCATTTGAAATGAAAAAAATACAATAGGCTTTTTCATCATATGTAATATCTGGGTATGAATCCTTTACAGTTATTAAAGTCTGTGAGTCACAAACATAGAGCAGATTGAAATTCTCCCTGTTGATGCTCTGCCAGGCCCTTAGGCCTACTACAGCCTTCAGTTCGCACTTGTTAAAGGGGTTTTTGCCTTCAGTTAAGTTTTCAGCAAGTAAATCACATGCATATAATGTAATGATTTGAGGTAAAGACTTGGCCACCTAATTTGGTTGTGAACCAAGGCTGGATTACAAACCAGACAAAGTGGACAACTGTTCCAGGGCCCCATGTGCACCAATAGCCCTAGTTCATAGTGTCAACTCTTTGCGCCTTTTCTATGGAATTTGCACCACAAAAATACAATATCAACTAAGGTGTGTCCTGCATTATCCTTATATTGTGGTCATGTCTTGTAGAGGGGCCCTGTGTCACAATCTACTGTATAAGATTTCATTTTCTACAGTGCAAATAAAGTAATGTTTAATTTATTTGATGTTTGGCACACAACAAATATTTAACACTGTAAGGACATTTAATGTTCCAGCACAGGAGCAGTGGTTGGCACTGCCATCTCTGGGCATTAATAAGGCTTAGGGATAAGGATGGGTGGTAGGGGAACAGCAACAAAATATTTCCTGGTGACCTTCTAAAAGATTAAAGCAACAGCTGGTAACTTTTAGGAAAATAACTTTTTGACATAGTTGCTAAAAACTGTAACTGCATTCAAACAGTATTGCACCAGGCAGTCTGGTTCATTTCAGTTCAGTTCAATTCAGTTTGTTAGACATTAGAATTGATATTATTGTGTTTCCATTGTCAAAAGTTGTTGATAGTATCAACAGAAATGTTCCATCATAGCTGTTTTCCGTCACCCTTCCGGTGGGGTACTTAGCACACTGATCTGATACTAAAAGGCAGTTCTAGAAACATCACAGTCTATCGATTGGTCAATAAAGAATTGAAACACTTTCTCTACAAGGACTTGGTGCACAAACCACAAACCCGCAATTGAAATGTGCCATCGATTGCAACAGAGACTCTAATTATGTTAGTGTTATTTGTTTAAGTACCACAGTGCACCTATGATGATTGTGCCTGCCTGCACGTGTGCGGTTAAGTTGTGGCCCATTTTGGAAGTTATGTAACCACAGTTCCTACAGTGGCAAGGTTACATTAGTACTACTGTCAGGATGTAGCGATAGTTTTAGCAAAAATGACAAAAAGTTACTGGCTACAGCTTTAATCTGACCAAGTTGTGAATATAGTAAGATTTTAAACACACGAAGTTAAAAAACTGTATTTAAACTTAAGTCATTACTTTCAGTGTAATATTTAATTTCACATGTGCTGTCATACAGAGCAAAACAAAGCTAGAATGTGTCAGTTTATAGAGTGCAATTTTCCTGCACAATGTAATGAGCCAAATAAACTACATTATCATGCACAGTTTGGTTCGGTTGTGTCAACTTATTTTGAACATAACATTTACCTACCTTTATGTTATTCATTTACATCTTTGTCTAAAACCCTCATAGAAAAAAATAGAGTAACCATGAAAACTCCCTGTAATGTTATAGGGGTAGTATGAGACAGGATTTACCATGGACATTAAAAACATCATAAAGTACATTAAAGCTGTTATAAACTATATTAGATACATTGTTTTTGCTTTGTTAGTCTAGTTACAGGGTGTCGGTTGTCCTTTTGATTGGACAGATAACAACAAATGACTTCCTGTTATTGTACTAACATCAGTGTTACTGTTCGTTCGTGTGTGCTTCTTATCTACTTTTCAGCACTGTGCCATATGTGGGGATTTTTTGACCATTACCTGCAGATCGATAACAGTGACGTTATGGTCAGCGTTATCATCAAAAACCTTTGTGGTTATCACAGCCTTCATCAGCTCAAAACTGCAGTGATGTACATCCTGTCTGGGATTTAGGTCAGCAGCTTCTGTCAGTCAGAAGGTCTGTCAGTACTTACCATGTGCAAGTCAGTGTGAAATATACCTGACAGTGTAACTATAGATGTCCTGAGGCAGACAGCGACAGGCCGGGAACGATGTTGTTTGTGGTGATGAGTTTGCTGTGCTGGAGTCAAACCAAAGGTGAGGTTTTTAGTCATTGTACATAAAAACATATTATTATCAGTGGTAGTAATACATAATGCTATGTATCTCTTACCTTGTATTTGATTTTGTAATTAATTCTATATATGTTTGTTATTGTTTGTCACCTTATTATTTGCTGTACAAACACAATAATAATAAACCACACAAACAGTGAATGAATTTAACAAAATAGTATAAATAGTAGTACACAAAAGTGGACAAGGTACAAAACCTGATTAAATTTTGTGGTTGAAACTTGTTTATTTGTGCTAAATAACGTATGTAGTTTGATCTGGCATACAATTTTAGCCACAGTAACAAACTAAAATGCTGTTAATTAGGAAGTACTCGTTTGAGGACACTGGGACCATATTATTGTCTCGTTTGAGGACATTGGCACTTTATTATTGTATTATGCCAGCATTTCACACAGGCCAATTATGTGTGACAGGCTGTTGCCATAATGACATTTGTAGACTGGAGTACAGATCAAGGAAAATTTAATACAGAGTTACAAAACAAACAAATCACAAGGCTTTTAGATATCATGGATTATTTGCAATTTTGTTTTTGCACATCCATGTTCAAGCATTGAAATGAACAGTTCTGAACAGTTTCAGACTCAAACAGTGACTTCTAACTCATACAGTTACAACACATTAAACAATTGTTGCAGTGTTTGTAATTTTGTTTTTGTTCAGGTATTGAAATTAACAGTTTTATAACTGACTACACGCGTGCGACTAATAAAAATAAACCCATTGTCTCAATATAAGGACATCTTTTTTTTTTCTCCCAAAAACTACTTCCTGATGAAAGACAATGCTTAGTTTTGTACACTTATCAGATCCTACATTCCCAAATAGCTCGGAGAAGTGAAAAATGCATACTAAACTAAAGCTGCAGTCTCAGGAGGATATGTGTGCGGGAGATCTCACCAAATGCATGCACACTCAAATTGTAAAAAAAAAAAATAATGCACTGCATACACAGTATATTATAAAATATACAAATATCACCAAACATGACATTTATTTCAAGTGGGCTGATTATATTTTTGATCTGCTTGCCCATTTATAATTAAATATCTATTGGACCCGAAATATTTAGATCTTTCTTGTCTGACAGAAGCTTTTCTTTCAGCCTTGGTGACTCTGCATCTTCCTTGGTGCCTGGAGCTCCTCAGGGTTCTATTCTTGGGCCAATCCTCTTTTACCTTAATATGCTCCCCTTAGGTTTCATCTTCAGAAACGATGGCATCTCTTTCCACTCTTACACAAATGACACACAGATTTACCTGCCTTCACAATGGAAAGACACAAACTCTTTAAAACAACTGTTGGATTGTCTCTGGGGCATTAAAGCTTGGATGGCACTAAATGTTGTAAACTTTAATGAGAGTAAAACTGCAGACCTGTTATTTGGACCTGGCGCCTGTGATGTCCCTCATCTTGACCTTTGCTTCTTGGAACTATATGTGAAATCTACTGTTAAAAATCTGGCTGTGATAATGGACAGTGACATGAAATTATATAAGCAGATAAACTGTGATCCAATGTAGCTTTTTTTCAACTGAGGCTGCTATCTAAGCTCAAGTTATTTTTATCTTGTAGTGATTGTGGTTTTTTATGTTTTTATCTCAACCTGTCTGGTCTGGTCTTTATTTTTGGTGTTAGCCAGGCCTCACCCTAATGCTTGCAGTTGGTCCAGAATGCTGCAGCTCATCTTTTAACAGGAACACATATATACATATATATCTATCTATCTATATATATGTCTGCCTTCTTCTCTCACTTCTTTAGGTGGCTGCATTGGGCCTATTGTGAGTATTTCTGGAGATGATTGGATTCTTTCAGCTGGAGAGGGCTTCAATCTGAGCTGTGAGTTCGTATGTTTAACAGTCCAACATGTCGCACAGCTGTGGAGGAACAGCCCACATGAGGTAATAAAAATCTTGTTAAAGGTTGTCTGACATTCATAATTTATTAGGGCATGAATGAAGCTCTTTCATATGTACACTGAAACTAAGTGTACTCTTTATTATGCAACAAAGTCTTGATTGTTGCAAGAAAGTTATTTTCTTGTTATGATGTTATGATGATGATGATACGTTTGCTTAGCTGCACAGTTACATTCCATTCCATTTATTTAGCTGATGCTTTCATCCAATGCAACTTACAATGAGTGCCTTCAGACGCGGATACAACTCTAAAATGGCAAGAATCATGCTAGAAAAACAGTTACGTAAACCTCAACAGCATAGTAAGGTTAAAACTGTATAACTGTATAATGGAGCAGTGGTTTGAAAAGTTTGTAGGCAACAGAGTTGAATACAAAATCTAAAACTCAGATGTTTAAAGCCTATGAATAAAATAATCTCGAAGATTACACAATACACACAATAACTACAACTTGTGCTGTATTTCATTTATTTTTGGATCCTCAAACAAATATGTAATCTTTTTATTCCGTCTTTTTATTCTGTCAATTAAAAATTAAATGAGAATTCTGATCCGTGTGTGTGTGTGTGTGTGTGTGTGTGTGTGTGTGTGTGTGTGTGTGTGTAAGGAAGTACAAAAAGTGAAGGGAAAATAGTGCCCTAATATCTGTCCTATATCTCGAAGTAATATCAATATCAAAATGTGTAGACTGTTTATTATAAAACTATAGACTGCAAGCTTCACACAGACACCTTTTTTAAAGACTGTTACTTTCTTTTACTTAAAGCAGTAAATGTTGGTGCAGTTGAGGTTTTCACAGAAACTTTACACAAAGACAATATGGTGGTGGAATAATGCAAAGTGTGTAAGGTGAGGATCTCACTGCATTTTTTCATGTTAATATGTAACAAAGTATGCAAAAATAAACTGTTTTTCAATCTCTTTCATGCTGTTGGAGATATATCACAAATACAATTTTAACTCCTATGGGCTCAGTATTTCAAAAAGTATCTCCTCTCACAATGTTTAAACTAGACACTCCAAGCTCCACAATGATAGACTTTGACTAATCTGACACATATTTTAAAAGTTTTTAGGTTATTCACATTTACGTACTCTCTGTTCATTCTGTATGTAATTTGCCACAGCTTAAGGCTCATTTATACTCCCTCTACATGCAAATATAGATATGTCTGTTTCAAATGTTGAAAATGTCATTGCCCTCATATGTCCATGCATACTTCCTTTATGATGGCATTGATACAGCCAATAGATGGCACTACAGGGCAGAGTCAAAAGTTTCTCACAACAAACAAGGCGATGATGGAGGAGGTTGTAAGACTACCTTTAAATAGAGGCGTTGTTGTAGATGGCAGTCTCAGTGAGGTCATTAAATACATTGTGGCAAGTGGATGATGAATTCTTTTCATTATATTACCAATTTGTTTTGTTCTGCCATAATTTAAATTTCTTTGTCATCTCATATCTGAACCATGCTACACTGTCCCCACTATCTCTGATGGTTCTGCTCTGCTTTGTTTGCATCTGCCTTTTAGAAAACGTGTACACAAACAGATGAAAGGAATGCAGAGTGTGGACTGAAGGCTCCATCTGTCTCTGTCTCTGTATCTAACATTGAGCATAAATGAGCAGACAGCAAACAAATATGATACAAACAGTATTCCAACATCCATACCTTCAGAATTACACAGTGCTTGCAGCTTCTCCTGTTTTTTCATTATATTATAATGTTAGTTTTCAGACTGTAGAAAGAGAGGGGTTCCAATACTGCCCTCTGAAACGTGAAAAGGCACATGTCCCCTATGCCCCCCTGTAAATTACACTCCTGCTTATCACCACAAGATAAGCAACACCTCTTCAGTCTAATGCAATCTGATACAAAATTTCTGCAGAAAAATAATGGATTTGTGAAGATTATAATGTTCAAGTGTTGTGCAACAGCTGTGTTGGATTTGTGTGAATGCTTGCAACACTGTGTCAACCCCTTCTGACTGAAGTGGTTTGCTACAGTCTTGCTGCAGTGATGTTGATGTGTACTCCAGGGTGTGTCAGTACACCATAACATCAATGTCAGGTGTGGTTATAGGTACAACCATGCTCTTTTTAGATTACTTAGAAGTGTGTTGTCATTGCACTAACTATTTCCATCTCCTAGGAGAGTGTGTCTCTTGTTAATGTTACCTCCATCCTGCCTAATGTGACCCTCGTGCTGAGCATCAGCTCTGCAACAAAGGCAGACACTGGTTATTACTCCTGCATGACCCAGCCACCTGATACAATCAGCTCTGAGGTCTTGATTCAGGTAGCAGGTAAGATAAACGGTAACAGCACAGTCCTTTTAAATATCTATTTTTGAGTGAATGGTAATTGTAAGAACTTTATTACTTATATTTTATTTTAAATTTACTCATAAAATATGATTTAAACAAATGAATAATTAATTTTTAGTAGCCTAAATGGCCACTGTACCACTTACTGCACATGTGATGTCTTGTATATATTCCTATTAAATGAATAAAAAAAGACATGAAAAAATTCTGATTAATACTTATGAAAAAAACAATTTGTAAAAGAAAGAAAAAAAAGATAATATTAAAACCGCAATAATTATTATTACAACATCATTTGTTTGGTCAAAATTAATAGTAATAATTGCATTATTACCATGCAATATTGGTATTGGTACAATTTCATTTCATGGTAAGGTTTTTCTCATAATGTCACTTTTCATATTATCTTTTATAATGTCACTTCTAATGACAGTGTTGTTGTCATTGGCTCTCTTCAGCTAGCAATCCCAGCTGCAAATAAATCTAGCGTGTTAGCTCTTGTTAGCTCAAGCAATAACAATACTTGTAAATACATGATGTAAGTCATGTGTTGATGTGAGTTGCACGTACACAAAATGGTCCGCCATCTTCAACAGCTACACTGCTGGGACAAACCACATACACCCACTGACTCACTGGTGATTTGCGAGAAAATGCAAAATAATAACTGACTGCTTTATTGCTACTACGACTACAGGTTTGTTAAAATAATGTAATTTTGAGCATATGAGAGTTCATTGGCTATTCTGTGTAATTATGGTAATGTTCTTTTAAGAATACATGCTCAAGCAGATACTAAAAGTCTGTATACTTTTATCTTTTTAACACTACTTTTATAACTTTCAGGGCCAAATAATTACATCTTGAACATGAACCAAACATTTTCTGATGGACCTTTTTGCACATGAGTGACTCACATCGACACACAACTCACATTGTGTACTGACAATGCGAAAGTAATTCTGAATAAATTAACTAGAGCTCCTGCTATATATGAACAGAAGAAACAAGTAACTAAACTTCCTTAACTTTTCTTTAGCCTTAGCTCAACAAGGCTGCACAATAGTGAGGGGTGGGCCGAATATTTTCACAGAAGCAGCTCCTTGTTGATGCATGCATCAAACCTAAAAAGAGTCATTAAAAAAGATTTGTGTGCTCATTTTCGCCCATTGCTACAGCCCATGCTAGCTACCTAGCCAACTAACCAGGCCAGCTTGGTTTGTTACTCCCATAGAATGTTAACACGCTCCCGTTGGCTTTAGCAACTCTAGAGAAATACTTTGTATTTTTGCTCTTTGCACAGTTGTGTGTTTTTCTCTTAGGAACATCTTTAGAATCACTGCAGCCAAGATAACTTGGAATAAACCAGCTAACGTCAGCTGCTGCTGTTAACAGTGTCTCCTCACTTTGATGCTGAGTAACAAACAAACCAAATCTCAGAACCTTGACAAGCTGGTTAGCAAGCTAGAACAATTACACACTTTTTAAAATAATTGCTTACTCGTTTATATAATAATGAACACTTCAAGCTCTATGATTAAAGATTCATTTTATGTTCCCTCTCCAGATAACTTGACAACATCCACCCTGACCACAGCCAGCACCCCAGGGTGTGCCAGCACTAAACAGCACAGCAGAGCAGCAAGTAAGAACTCACAGCTATGTGTTGCAACTTCTCATAATTGGTAACAATTCTGTGAACTGTAAGCTATGACAAAATACTATACAGTATCTAAAGTAAATCAAATATTGTTCCATTCATCATTATTCCATATCTCAAGGCCAGACAAATATTCATCAACCATTTATCCATTTTCTATGCTGCTACCTGTTGAGGGTCTTATGCCTGTCCCGTGCTTTGAGCAAGAAACATAATAACTCAAAAATTAGGTCTAAGAAGGGATTTCCAAGAGGATACTAAGTTTTCCTGCCTGAGATCATCCGGGTGAGCGGCCGTGGACAGCAAAGGCTATGTCACACTCAGTGAAGATTAAGAGATATATCAATTTTGGAACCATTAGAAGGGCCCTACCAGAGGCATCTCAGGTAGTGTTTGAGCTCACAGGGAGTTAGCAGATCACAGATATAGTCAGGTGCCTCAGCATGCAAAGCTTTTAAAATGAGAAGTAAAATCTTAAAATCTATTCCAAAACTCATAGGTAACAAGTGAAGGTCACTTAGAACTTATGTGAGGTAGTTGCTTGGCTGGGGTGAGTGTTGTCTTTTAATATCCTTTGGTTTCTGCACAGGCACCTCACCTCACCTCACCTCACCTCACCTCACCTCACCTCACCTCACCTCACCTCACCTCACTAATATCACTGATGCTCATAACTGGGTACCAGTGATGTTCTGGGTGATTGTAATCACCAGCAGAGTCCCCCTGTCCTGGGCCATGCACAAGCCATGCCAATTTGTAATGTTTTCAGTCAGGATGCTTTCTATTGCTCCTCTGTAAAAGTTGACAAGAACTTGGCACGAGAACTGTGCTTTTTTGAGTTTCCTTAGGAATCTAAAATTGTGCACTTGGTCTGCCTCAGTTCTATTGATGAAGATATGGATGTCTTTACCTTCTTTTTTCTAAAATCACGATCAGCTCCTTGGTTTTGTTGAAGCTGAGCAGTGGGTTGTTCTCTGTGCACCACTCTGCAAGAGTGTTGATTTGCTCCTGATATGAAGTCTCACCGTTGTTTGTAATACATTTGTGTTGTCCACAAATTTCATAACAGAGTTCTGTACAGTGTGAACAAGAGGAGGCTGAGCACACAGCCCTGGGGGGGCTCCCATGTTTAACACCCGAGTGGAGGAGGTATGACAGCCAACCCAAACTAATTGGGACATTTGTAGGGAAGTGTAGTACTCAAGCCCAGAGTGTTAAGTTTGCCAGTCACTTTCATTCTGATGTAGGTGTTGTTATTTTAAAGATGTGTGACGGCTGAGTGGAGGTCAGGCATTCTTTGTGGATCTGTTGCCTCTGTATGCAAACTGGTTAGGGTCCACGCTTATACTGATATGCTTGTTGCCTCTTTCTCTCAGAACATCAGTGAATTGCCTTCATGAGCAAAGATAGAGGCTAGAAACGTCATGACCGTGGTTGCAGTTGCAGTGGGAGTAAAGGCTTCCTCCAGCCATTTACTGAAGTAATTAGTGAGAGTGATGGCAAACTTGCAGTTGTAGGCTCCTTTTTCAAACGGACTCACAATGTTGACACATGTAAGAACAGGCCCCTGATAAAACTCAACAGGTGGTAATGAGGCAGGAGAAGTTTTGACTGTTTTTTCACATTTCTGACAGGTTGCCCATGAAGACAGAACTGTGTGGACAAGGTCATTCATGCAACACCACTAATACAGCTCCCTGAGGAGCTGTTTTGTACGAACCATGCCCTGTTGTCCTTACTATTTTTCTCTCTTAGGGACTTTGGAATCAGGCATGTTCCACTGAAAATCAGCACTGACTCAACTGCTAGGTCAGTTCATACCAGGAAGTAAGGTGTCATCTTAGCTGGAGGAGACTTTTCACCGTAGGCCACCCTGAAATCAGCAAGTGGCAGTGTGGTCAGGAGAGGAGAAATTCAGCTACCTCTGTGGCCAAGTCCTGCTCAAGATCTGTAGCAGCACTGAGGTTGCTGAGGAGAACATATGATATGCAGTCCATGACATTTTGACACCTGGACAGTACTGCATTTCGTACTGAAAACACAACCAAACTTACCTATATGCAACCCTTATGCCTCTGTTTTGATTGTGGAGTACCGCCTCTAAATAGCTGACAGGATGCTGGAAGTGAAGGCAACAATACGTTCAGCATTGTCTGTGTGCAGCTACATCAGGACAGCACCTAATTAATAGACTGAGACATTTGGAGCGATGAATGTCTCTGGTTTGGAGTGATAGGTGGCAAATGCTGGGCTTTGTCATAAGCATCGTTTTGAGCTTAGTGAAGCTTTTGTCTGCTGCACCAAGTCACTGGAGGCCTATGTGTTTGTTCAAGTCAACTTTTGCAGTGGTTTCACCACTGTAGCATAGTTTGGCAGGAACTTACTGAACCTGGAGGTTAAACCCAGGAGAGAGTGTAGTTCTGCCATGTCTTTTGGTGCAGGAGCGTCAGCAATGGCAGTCAGGTGGTCTGGGCCAGGGTGAAGGCCCTCCTTGGATATAGCCTGCTTTAGGAATGGAATATTTAATTGGCCAAATAAGCTTTTGTTCAAATTAATCTGGAGGTCATCCAAGTAGTTTTGCCCTCAGGGCTGGATATCGGTACTCAATACCTTTACTGTTTCTATAAAATAACCCAGTTCCAAGTAGTATGAAATGTCTCCAATCAATTGATACCTGCATTTGATTCTATTTGTGCCAGGAGTCTGTTTCTGGACTTTCTGACGCCCTGCCGGATCAGCAAACTTTCTGCTGCTGTTGTTAAGCCTGTTAATAAATGCTAGGTAACATTGGCTGTGTGATGCTAGCATTTGGCCCAGTCACTGTGTGTGTATGGGCAGACTTTTACCAACTATCCCCTGGAGTGGAATTCACACTCTTGCAGCAGAGGCTACTACCCATTTAGTCTGTGGTGTGTGGTGAAGTCAACTAGGGTGTATTTGACCGAGTCGGCCGCTCAGTGTAACGAGATGCCACCAAAACAGTCAAAACTACGGCAATAAAACACGCAAATCCATTCACATTGTAAGTATCAAATAAAGTACTCCATTGGTATTGCTGTCACTTTAAGGGTACTGTTATTGGCACTGGTACTGGTATTTTTACATGATACCCAAGTGAAGTTTTCACTGGCTTAAATAACTCTAGGTGATGTAATCCTTCACAAGCATCATAGTTCTTCAGAGCCTGGACAGCTCAGCGAGTAGGCCATCTAACTTGTAATATAAAGGTCCAGGGTTTAAGTCCCAGTCTCTTTAATACACTTATGTGTGTGTAGTGTTCATTTTTGTACACTATAGCCCCTTTTCCACCGCAGGACCTTTTTTCATTTACCCGTGATTTTGAAAAACCTCGGCGCATTTCCACTAAAATTACCCGGGGAAAAAACTTTCCCTTAACCCTCAACTTTCCCTGAAAAAAATACCTAGCGGGGGGTAGGACTTTTTAGATTACCTGGAATTCTTGAGGGGCGGGGTTGTGTGCTGAAGATCGTTGATTAGTGGAACACACACTTGCAGCGTTTCCGCACTTCCGTGCCAGTGTAGTTGCAAACTCTATTTTTTTTCACGGGGCTAAATTATCAAAGACCGTAGTATTGATAAGCGCTAACTGTATCGGTACTTTTACACATTTTGGTTTAATTTAATTGGTGCTGGTGCTGAATATACACACACACACACACGCTTACACACTACGGTAAGCGGTGAACAGCCGAGCTGCCCTGGTGGAAAAGTTAAGATAACTCAAAAATTACTTGGGCTTACAGCAGCTACACTCGTTACTTTAAGTGACATTAACCATTAGCGAGTAAGAAGCCAAAGCTTTATCAATACACGTGTTTAGCAAGCATGAACATGTAGACAGCGATATTCAATATGCTCCATCCACAGTCTCTCATCCACCGACACTAACGTTATGTCTTACACAAGAACAGCATGCTAGTTCGGCTAACAGCAAATCGTTACTAATAAGCTCAAATGACAGCTGTCTGTATGTAGACTAACTTTATTTGACTCTTTTCTTAAGATACTTTTAAACTTAGCTGCTGGCTGAGACAAACAACCCGTCTTCTCTCTACCAGCACTAATGTTACGAGCCAACAAGCTGGCGGAGCAAAATATAGGGCACACGCTGAATCATCTACGTCACCAGCCTGATTTGAATACATTTTCTGGAACTTGGAGGTGGAAATGCAAACCACACAGATTACCAGGAATTCTGTCACCCAGGTAAATGAATTCCTGGTAATAAAAGTTCCTGGGAGTGTTGGTGGAAAGGGGGCAAATTGTCATCATTCATGGCGATCTGCAAAATGGCCATCGTCTGCTTACGGCCATGAGTGACTTGTGCATTTGGACAGGTATCAACACTTGTAGACTTCTCAGGAACAGGCCTGTGATGTCCACAAGTGTTTAATGCCCCATGCATAATCCCCACATGCAAATGAGGGTCCACCCTCCTTCATTCTGAAAGGAGGTGGTAATGGACAGCAGTTCTTTGGTTTTCACTGGCTCAAAACACTATGAACAATGGTTTTCTTCAGGGAACAACTTTCTGAAACCTTAAGAGCTCAGTCGGTAGAGCATCAGACCTTCAATCTGAGGGTTCAGGATTCAAGTCTCTTTTTAAGCACCTAGTTTGTTGCGCAATGTGTCTATGGTGCTCACTATAATCATCACTCATGGAGGTCTGCAGGAGGTTCACAGTCTGCTTGTGTGCATCATTGAGTTGTGGATTTGGACAGCCTTCAGTGCTGCCAGACTTTCCAGAAAAATCCCTGTTACCTCCACAAGTCTTTGAGGCCCCATTTCTGAGGAAACTTACAGGTATACTTGGCCACACATATGTATCTCAGTTTTCCTTATCCTGATCAGAAATCTGAATGCAACCCAGCTTGTTTTTGTTTTCCAGACTACATACAAAACAAGGTCTGCCTTCCTCTGGCCCAGAGGGAGGCCTCATGTGACAAAGCAATGGTTTTCACCAGGGCTGGGTATCTGCACTTGATACCTTTAAGGTATCAACTGAAATAACCCAGTATCATGTAATATCAAAACGTCTCCAGTCACATGATACCTGCATTCAATTCTTTGTGCAGGAGGTCAGATCCTGGACTATTCTGACTCTCCACCGGATCAGCAAACTTTGTAGTGCTGCCATCTCTGTAGCGGCCATCTTTCTGATGATGATTCAGTCAACATCTAAAAAGTCTCAACAAACTCACATTGGCTCCATACAGATCAGGGTCTGCCCTTCTCCATTCCAGATGGATGTGGTAATGGAGAAAGTGTTTCCAATCTAGAACTCCAATCTGTATAAAAAATAAGATTTTTAGCTACCAACGCCACTGCTTTTAGATCAAAAGTCTGACTGTAGCCTGTCTTGTTTTTCCCCAGGCTACATACAAAACAGGGTCTGCCCCACTTCAATCCAGAGGGAGGTAGCAATAGATAAAAGTATTTTGATTTTCACTGGCTCAACACACTTTGCGAAATGCTGTTCTCCAAAAAGAGCAGTTATTGAAGCCTGGATAGCTCAGTTGGTAGAGCATCAGACTTTTAATCTGAGAGCCCAGGCTTCAAGTCTCTGTTAAGGTGTAAAGTTGATTGTGGTTTATATGGAGGTTTATAGGAAGCCCATGGTTAGCTTAGTACCATGATTGAATTGTACATTTGAACAGGTCTTTCCAGGAACTCATCAGGTTCAACTCATCTCTCTGAAGTATTTGAGGCCCCATTTATAAGGAAACTTTCATGTACACTTGTCTACATATATGTGTCTCAGCTCTCCTGATCAGAAATCTGTTTTTTTCAAGACTGCATGCAAAACAAGGTCTGCCGTCCTTTGGTCCAAAAGGAGGCGTTACTGGACAAAACTTCAGTGGTTTTCACCAGGGCTGGGTAGCAATACTTGATACCCTTAAGGCATCCACCGAAATAACCCAATACCAAGTAGTATCAAAATGTCTCCAGTCAAACAATAGTCTGCAGTCGAATGGAAAAACTCAGTATTTTACATGTGTTCTAAGTTTATTTTGAAAACAGTTAATGCAAGAAACAAGCAGAAACTGTACATTTCCTATGAAAACAAAAGTGTTTTTTGAAAAGACAAAATGCATGTCACAAGCGTAAATTGACATGCCGTCCCTGAACATCCAAAACTGATGCAGACGGGTACCTAATTTTGACATGTAGTATAGTATTTTTACGGCTTGGGATAAGAACACATTGGCATTTTAACATGGGGCTCTATGGGGTTTTACTTTAATGTGGAGCCAGCCTCAAGTGGCCATTCAACAAACTGCAATCTTTATCACTTGCACATTGGCTTAAATTTTTTCAGGTTCAGAGGTTGCCGCTTGGAGTCACTCCCTGCTGGCTATTCGAAAGAATGCATGTTTAAGGCACTTCCACATTGGCTTTTTTTTTAGATTGAAGGCTAACTTTAATACTGTCTATTGCATTTGCTCTACTGCACTATTCAAGATACCAATGCTTTTCTTGGTAAGTCCCACCCTACTGTGCTGTGATTGGCTTGTACTCGTCATGTCAATACAACGAGGTCAGAGGTTATTGGGGTTAGGACGAAGAGGCCATAGTTAGGGCTAGTGCTAGCCAATCACGCCACAGTAGGGCGGGACTTGCCAAATAAAGCAGCTGGATCCATAATAATGCTGCTCTATGTGTTACACTCTTCCTCTGCATACCTTTATCCCATGTACCTCTATTCTACACAGTCTTACAGAGACAACTAGTGGTGAGGGAGTGTAGCAACAGTTGAAGTGCAAAGTATTAACACCTATATCAAGTTCCTATGTGTCAGTGAACACAACAGGCACCATTCACGGCTGAGATGACTTCATGAGTGACACACTGTAGTACATGGGAATCAGGTTTTGATATGACTCAGGAAGGATTTATGAAAGGCCTCTAATTTCACCTTACAGTACTTAATTACATAAAGTATAGTCTTTTATTGAATATGCATCAACTAATTTCATTTCCGTCAAATTAATTTCAACTATGTCTTTAACCATGTCTTCTCATCTCTATGTATGTCCCTGCATTTTCATGTAACTTAAAACCCAGTCTGCATCCATCTGTGTCCATGTAGGTCTGCAGGGTCAGATATGGTACTGGATTCTGCTGGGAAAAACTGCCATCCTCCTCCTCAGTTTGGCCTCCCTGGCTGTAAAATACAAGAGAGGATGAGAAGAGAAAAGAAGGCTCCAGATCTCTCTTCATAACAATGTTTTGTTTGTATCATTCACTTTTAAGACTCAATAGCATATTATAATGTTTGCATTCTTTAGTCCTCAAATTACACATTTACTGTCAGTGAAGCAGCTTTAGGATTCCTCTGTTTTGGACCCTGCAAATAATGTTGACTTGCTGTCTTGGACAAATTTTAATGTTTATTGTATGATTTGTGTTAAATGACCGAAGTTTTTTCACATTTAAATGCTCTTCATTGTAACTCCTTATATATGAGTGGTTTAGTTTCATTTTATAATTAAACTTTGTAACTTAGCAGTGGTGATACAGGAATATTGACCACAAAAACTGAAAATACAATTAGAATTGAATTAATGTGAATGTTTGTTTGTTGTCTTGTTTTGTTTTTTGTTTTTAAGGCTAATTTTAATAGTTACTGTGGACTCATCATATTTCAAATTGGCAAATAAATGACTGTCTTTCTCACGTACACATACATATACATATATACACACACACACACACACACACACACACACACACACACACATACAGTATATATGTATACGTAACTTTTCAATGAAGGACTTTTACTGGTAACAAAGTGTTTTTACAGTGTGGTAGTAGTACTTTTACTTGAGTAAAGGATCTGAATACATCCTCTGCCACAGTGTAATGTAAAATACAATACATCGTGAGAAATGTTGAACAGAGGCACCAGTAGTTCTTCCCGTAACCTATTGGGGGCGCTGTCGTGGTCTTACGCTGGTTTAAGCCACCGAACAAGTCAGAGATCCAACATGGCGGCGCCCTCCAGCAGCATTTACTGACAGGGAATGACTTGGGTCAGAATAACATCTTAAATCTTGAAAACTCTGTAAGCAGTACATTGAGAGTTAATATGTTTCAAGAAACGGCTCAGTGTATAAAAACGGCTGCACCGTTGTTTTCTCAAACCGTTTTCCTGAAGGATTTGAGACGGCTGTCCACACATGGAGGAGGCAGCCACCTTCAGGCCCGGAGACACTTCGGTGTGAGCCGCTGTCTCACAGCCAAAGTTCCCCCTGCGCGCAAACCCAGGGAGAGAGTGGAGATCCCGGGGCTGGAGATGGTCACCTACGGGGAGAGGATGCACTACGTACCGGGGCTGTCTAAGCCCGTCTACCCACGGTGGGAGAGGGACTACAAGGACCCGAGACGTTACAGGTCTCCTCCGGTTCACGAGATGCCGCTGTACAAAGAGAAACCGTGCTATGTGTACAACCAGAGGACCAGCCCGCTGGAGGGTAAAAGCTGTATTACATTTGAACTACATTGATGTTGTGTGAAAACAAGCAAATATTTCTCACCAGCAGTCTACAAAAAAAAAAGACGCTGTAAAAAACTTTCAACATTTTACTGCAGATAGTGTAGTTGAACACTTCACTGGTGGTTGTCGGATGATTTTTTTTTCTCCAACAAGGAATATTAAAAGAAAGTGTTACTGCTCTACATAATGCTAAACAATAATAATGAAAACAATATTAGTAAATTAGATATTTTTTAGTAATGCATCCGTCACGGTATTACTCTTTTTCTTCTTTTAACAACAGTTTAAACGTAGGAATCTTAGAACAACAACACAAAACAATTTGTTAACTTTAAATAATACATGTAGGATTTACGTAGTAAAACATTATGAAAGTGAAAAGTCCATATGCACTCACATCAGTCCTCTTTGTTCCACTTGGCATGTTTGGAGGAAATAAGGAGAGCTACAGGCCTGAAGGGTGGAGTTTTATAATCTTGGGAGAGTGGTCTAGCCAGGAGTGCAGGTTATGCAGTTGGGCTGGAGACTTATGATTGAACAGACACAGTCACTGGCCAGGCTCATATTCTGAGACTTTATACAAGCAGGGGCGTTGAATTTGAGGGCACTGGGGCCTTAGACTGGACCTGTAGGTGGTGTCAGTGGGATCCTGGGAATTTTTTTTTTAAGAAAAAACTCAATTTTTATGCTTTTTATGCATCTTATTTACCCTTGCAATTGATTTATTTTATTTTATTTTCCAGATTAACTATGAATTGTAATGCCAAAATATTAGTAGTTGTTAGTAATTAGTATACAGAGTGGAAACAGAAAACTTCGCAACTGCTGTCATTAAAATTTAGAGAATACTACTACTATAACTCAACTTATTATTAGGCAAAAAATATATACAGCCTATTTAGATCGAGGGTTATTCATAAAACCTTTGGGGCTGAAGCCTTGGATGCCCAGGTCTAACAATGCCACTGCGAGAAAGACTCAAAGAACAGTATAAATTGAGACATGAAGTAGTTCACGTGCTGCTTGGATGATTATTGATACACTGAATGTATGAGAATATCCCACTGACTTATAGTCAGGCCTTCAGAGGTGTGCACTTTGGTCTATGATCAAGAATTCAATAAACTGACAGAATTTTAAATGTAGTTTGGCTTAGTCATTTTCTCACTCTCCCAGAAAAATCGAGTGAAAGTCAGAATTAAATAAAAATGTGTATAACAATCCTGTATTGTCAAAACCTGCACACATTATATGAAGTGTCTGCAGGTCAAAGAGTCAAAATGTCTTAAATTTTGTAAATACTAGGCCCTGAAAGTCAACCGAACCCACTCTAATAATCACCATATTCCTACATAAAACCTACCTCTGCATGGGACCATGATACTAACCTTTATACTTACCTGCAATTTATGCATGACTGGCCCAAAAAGCAACCTTAAATTTGGTCAAGGATTATATTAAAAGTGTCCACAGTGTCTTGGATGCATTTTTTTAAGTTGAAAATCTAATTTTAAACTCAGGTACCTTGGTGATCTAGAAGAGCATCACTGTGCAAAGCCAGGTAAATACTTGTTGAGGGTATTGTTAGTGGCATGTAAAAAATCTTTGACAAGATTAAGAAAGGCACAACAACCATAAATGACTGGATTGACTTAGTCTATAATATATACACAGTGGAGAGAATTACATTTAACAAAGAACACAAATTGATATTTTTGATGAAAAGTGGCTTACCCATGTGTCAACCATAATGTCTGATTTTGTATAATAGTAAAATACTCATGTTATAGGCATATTTCCCAACTTAAGATAAAATCCTTTTCCTCTAAGTGCAGAATCAATATAGGTTGATTAGAATATAAATGTACATGGATGTGCGTGTTTATACACGTGTATGTATAGTATGTATGTGTGTATGCGTGCACATGTGCATGCAACTGTATGTACATGTAGGTTTTGTTTTTTTATTTAAGAAGGATCCTCCCCCAGTTTCTGTTTAATTATGTTTTTGCATGACACATATGTATCGTTTTAGTGTCAGTGTTCTTTAAAAGAAAATTTAAAGAAAAGTAAATAAATCTTTAAAGGTATTCAATTTAAATGTGTGATACCTGTAGATGCCCTGATTATAGCAGAACAAGGCCTCATTTGAGCAACATTAAAAGGAAGAATTTTATAACATGAAACCTTGTATATAACAAAAACCATTAAAAGAGACGCCAGTGTGTCTGTGTTTGACCCACATTCACAGCAACAAGAAAGAATAAGAAGCTGTTGAAATTTCATTTTGTCCATGACAGGATACTGTTTACCTTATCATTTCCTTGGTAATTATGTCAAATATTATTATTTTCAGATGCCTTAGAATTAGTCTAACTGCTCATCCTGCACTAACTTTGGCAGATAAACTTGGATGTCCAAAAATGGATGTTCAGTTATCCTTTTGCTCATGTGCATGTTTTTGATTATTCTGAATTTACAACTTAACATTAAGTCTCCCCTGTGATGTGTATCATACAGTGCTGGCTGCAGTATAGATCCAACTTGCATGTGAGGGGAAGTGACCTCAAAGTTTCAATACATTTTCAAAACTTCATGTCACTTCAAATTGTTGTTTCTCTCTGTGTCTCAGGTGTGCGTCAGGCTCTGTGGTTGACCAAAACTAAACTGATCTCTGGTTTGCCGCCTCAGCTTCTGTCACTGACAGAGAATCCTGCCAATCAGATACCAGATCAGGATGAACGTGTGCAGAATGCCATCAAGCACGCCCGCTTCTGGGACACAACAGAGGTCCGACCAGACAAAATGAAATACAGGTAGTGTGTCACAGCAATGTACATTTTAGTACACATTGTCTAGTCAAGTAGATTAACAACTATTGTTACATTTTTGTTGTGTGGACACTGAATAAACTTTCATTTCTTTATTATTGCAATGTAATGCAAAACAACAGGAAATACAAGTTGCATTACAAATTTACAGAAAATCTGCTCTAAATTCGACCTTCTTGTGTGTACATCGCTAAAACTGACTTGTCCTATACATGTCCCAAAACATGTCTAAAGATGCAAAGTGGTCACAAGCCCACATTTCTGTTTTCACCTGTGAAGCTGAGTAAAGGCTCTCAGTGGGTTTGGCTCTCTAGACTTGATTAGCAAAATGAGCTGTGCTTCCCACGACGTGCGGCACAGAGGCAAAAAAACAACATTATGACACCAACAAGCAGCAAGTCACAAAAAAGCAACCGGAATTTAAAAAAACAATGCAACTAGCCGAGTAAAAACTGTTTATGAATGATTTATGAGTTTAACACTGAAGAAAGCCAGTGTGTGAGAAGACTGTCTAGAACCCAATAATCAAGACGGGCTGGGTGCATGAAACTATTTTTGTGCTTTTTGTCCGGAACATTTTTATGTTATGTCATGGGCAGGTTTCAGATCATTAGTTGTTCACTGAAAGGTCACCGACAAATAAGGTTAAATTTGAAAGTAATTTAACTCAATAGAGTGCACATATCCCAGAAATGAGTGAGTATTTTAGCACTCCTGGTTCCCTCGTCTCGTGGTCAAACAGGTTTTTATTTAGATTGCAAAAAAGTTTGGACGCTGTGTAAAGCATAAATAAAAACAGAGTGCCTATATTGACCTATATCCAATTGAATAGAGTCTAAAGACAATATATTTAATGTTAAAACTAACTGATGAACTTAATCTGTTTATGTTTATAAAAATACACTTATTCTGAATTTGATGAGAAAAGGTTTACCAGGCATCAGATTCAGAATGAGCGTATATTTATGAAAAACAATGAAGTATACTTGTTTGAATATCAAACATCTTGTGTTTGTGTTGTATTTAATTGAAGACATATTGAAAAGGATTTGCAGTTAAGTTTTATACAGCGTCCCTACCTTTTCAAAATTGGGGTTGTAGACTCCTGAAATAACACAAGCTAAAGACTTGTGAATTTTGAAGCTTTTGTGTATCTTAAAAAAGGCGGTTGTTAATGTATAGCTTAACGTTAGCTTATTACCTCTGCTGATTGCATTTGGGCTTCAAAAAAACATAAAATTTGTGTTAACTTGTGAAGATTATCTTTCTGAACAAAACATGTATCAAACTTTTTTTGCCACAGAGCTTATTTTTGGTAATAATCCAAAATACAATAGAAAAATCCCATAGGCTTTTCGACAAGGGAACCAGGGCAATGCTGATTTCTGTGTTGGCCTACAGGAAAAACTTCATCCCTGCAACACCCTGTGGTGAAGTTTATCATCTGTGCAGAATGCAGCTCTTAGAATAGCACTGTAGCAATGTTTGACACCTTTACTGTCTCCATAGGAAAAGTATATCTTATGCCAGCACAAGCCATTCTGCCACTAATCATACTTAGAGAGCCTTAGTTAGTTGTTTAGAGTCACCCAATCTCTGGTCCCATCATCTGTTGGTCTGACAACAATAAGCCTTTGGGGGCAAGGGCCAATATTTTGGGCTGATGTGGGGTAGCCAGTGGATATGCGGGCTTCTTCTTCTGTCCGCTGGTCATTTTGACTCATCTCTGTAAACAGATATCTGCATATTAATGCACATATCTGTTTTATAAAAGCTAATATAAAGCTAACTTGTCGTCAGACATAGCAGATGGGTTCCCAGATTGCGTTTTGGTCAGTGCGCTCTGCCTCTTGACACAGACTGTTAATCTGCTGCTCAATACTACTCAGACTACAAATGAACTATGAACGCAAGCTAGAACACTTCTGATAACAAAATCTTGTCCCGTCACCTACAGATTCTGTATACATTATGCAAAATCTGTTTTTAAAGATAAAGAGTCGCCTGAAGTCATATCCTTTTGTAAGTACTAACCTTTGTAAATGAGCTGTCATGATCACCTGCGCTTGTGAAGAAGGAACTTTAATGTTAGATTCTGAGGTCTAAATGTGTCATACCCTCTGACAGCTGGCTTTCTCAAAAGTATAGTGGTGTTGACTCATTAAATATTTGGTTGAAAATCAGTAGCTGAGGGCAGCACAGGTATTTTTACAGTCCTTGTTTGGGTGATAAATCACTGTCCTCTCTCTCATTGTTTGTTTGTGTGTGTTCTTCTCCCAGCAACACTTTGCTCTTCAACCTGCTCCATCTGTGTGCAACTCTACAGCCCAGTCACCCGGCGATTGGAAGGAGGATCCTCGCTGAGAAATACTCATTGGCATCCATGTGGAACAGAGGTAATACACACTCTTGGATTACCTAGTGAAATACTTAAGGGCCTTGGAAAACCAAGCTGACGCTCAGCTGTTGGTCAGCGTAAGCACCCTGAGAAGTTATTGACCAATGAGTGGGTTCCTGTTGTGCTCATATCATCAGCAAGCTAGTGACTATGCAGCATTATGCCAACAAAGGCAAAGAAGCATAAGGCCCTGATCACACAGAAAGCGTTTTAGCAGCTGGAGGCGTTTTTTGGTCATTGTTTTTAATGAGAATAAAACTTTTTACTTGTTTTTTTTTTGTTGCTTTGCTACGTGCCTTGTGTTTCTTTGCGCTAGGTGCCTGGCATTTTTCCTGGAGGGCTCTAAACTTTGAAAAAGCTTAAACTCAGAGCAGAGAGGTGCCCACGTCATCTCCGCTTTTTTTTTCCCATTGTCCATGCGTATGATTTGAGAGGCGTCCTGACAACAAGTTTACAGCTGGTAAACAATGGAGGAGAAACAAGTGATTGCGGTTACTGGATACCCCGAGCTATATGACTTCACAAACTGCAGTTACCATGATCTCAACAGACAATAGCAGGCGCTGAAGCATGTCAGTGCAGTAGTTGAAACGGCCATCGTCGAGGTAAAGCTCCTGTGGTGGTACTCCCTGTGATTCACCCTCTTTTTTGGGGTCTCATGTACCCACACAGATCTCCGTTTCCTTGTGCCCAACAAACTATTTGCTGACAGCCTCTTAGCCTCAATCAGAGCTACAGCAAACCCTCTGCCCGAACATTTTAGGAACTAGATACTAATTACTGTGAAATAAATAAAAATAAATAAACAAACAAACAGTAGATTGATTACATGGGAAGGTTAGGGTAAGAGGTGATGAGGTGGTTGCTTGGCAACAATAAAAAGGTGCAGCAAGCGTTTTTTAAATTTTTTTTTATGAGTGGCATTTGATTTAAAAAAAAAAAAAAAAACCATGGGTACAACATGGGTAAGAGCAAAGTCAACTAAAACTGGCCATTTAACTAAGATTTGGCGGCATGGCTGAAACCAGTACGAGGCAATGCATATGAGGCTTTGTGTATTTAATGTAAAAAGTATTTCCAAACGTGGCATGACTGGAATCAAGGCAGTTGAAACCTACATGCAAAGTGAGAAACACAAAATCGGCAAGTCACATTTTATGTTACAAGTATTTGGGCAGAATTGTCTGTGACCCGAAGTACTTGATGTCAGTTTATGTTTTTATTTTATGGGATATTGTAAAATTATTCTAAAGTTACACTCCAAGTGGCAATAAAAAGTATCAAAATCTTAAATCTAACTTTCCTAAAGCCTCCTACAGACTGTAAGATTTTAGCAGTCTTATAAGTTTACTGAAAACTACACTGTGCAACATAGATCTAATAAACTTGGGTACGGCATCAAGTTTGATGTTTGCAGACTGTGTGATGACAGCGCCTACCGAATCACAGGTAATGATGTTTGATGCAATTGTCTCCCATACTGAGTGCACAAGGGTGCTGCACTGGTTAAGACTTCTCCAACTGTGAAGCACAACATAGGAGGGTAAATTATTAAATAACCTAAAGTTTTGTGGGCACTATATACTGCAGTGTGTGTGTGTGTTTGCTAGCTGCTAGTTTGCTCACCTGGCAGCTGTAACTCTCACTATTTCCTCCCATGGTTCATTCTTCTTTACTCGATTATGGTAAGAGCTGGAGGACACATCATACAGGCAAGGCTTCTGCTGCCACAACTCCACAAGGTTTTCCTCTTTGCTGGAATCCCATAGATTTCTTTTAGCACGATTTGCCTCCATGGCAAGCTGCTATCCCTCTGTTTGTTTGGGTTTTGGCATTTCTATGGTTTGGTTAGTAGATGTAGGTTGTGATTTCCTGACACTGTCAGAATTTTATCCCAGGCTGTCTTTGATCGCAAGAACGTGACAGCGGCCATCCTTGAAGCTCTCTCTTTGCGACATAGGATCACTCTTTTAGAGCCACGACCAAAGATATCACCATGTTTCTTTCACATTGGTCATCTTTCGTCTAGGACAGCCCAAAATCACACTGGGCATTAGGCTGTAGGAACCTTGGATGGAAGATTTTTCAAAGGATAAGTGGAAATAATGACCTCTGGTCGCGCCACAGTAAAAATCAAAGGATCACTTCATCATTAGGATCCAGTGTCTGAAGATAATGAATGTCTGTAACTTTTATGACAATCCATCCTATTGTTGTTGAGATATTGATATCCAAAACAAAGTGGTGGACCGACTGAAAGACAGACAGACAATACTGTCCCTAGAGACAATTAATGAGTCTTGAAAACTGAGCATTGCTGCCTAAAATAATAACAATAAACTAAAATGTACTAAATAGATTCTAATTTGACTTCCAATTTCATTCCATGTTTGAATACCAGGTGAGGACCTGTTCCAGATTAGGGGTCAGAACGGTTTACTGCATAACTGCATGGATCCTCTCCCAGAGGTTTCTGGGAAACAGGAAGTGGCTGACACGGCAGATCACATACTGGAAACCTTCTATCCTGTCTCCCCAACCATCGACCTGCAGAGAGTTCATGTGTACAAAGAGGGGGTGAACTGCACAGGTGAGAAGACACCATGTCACATTAATCATGGTCTTGCAGTAGTCTCTGTTTGTCCAGTGCTCAGGCCTAATTAAATCACGTCTCTTATATCCTATCAGGTTTTAGGGATGACTACCCTTATCCTCATGCCCACACTCTTTACTTTACGGAGGGAGGTGATGCTAACTATAAGCTCCTGCCAGAACAGTTCAGAGCCAGGATGCTCATGTTTACCTTTGGAAATGCTTTGGTCCGTGCACACAAACTGTATGGGGTAAGGATATACACATCACTGTTAACAGGGTGTCATTATATACAGTGACTCTGTGAAAAAAGTCAGTGAACAACATACTGTATTACCAGGTTCTGATCCACATTCTTGAAAGTCATGATTATCCTTCTCTCTCTTTCTACTTCTTACCCTGTGTGTGTGATTGTGTGTGTGTGTGTGTGTGTGTGTGTGTGTGTGATTGTGATTGTGTGTGCGTGTGTGTGTGTGTCAGACCCAGCCCCAGCACGTATTAGATCGCCCTATAACAGTACAGGCAGTGGGGACCAATGGCAGAATTTTCCAGTTCATGGTTTTCCAGCTCAACACCACAGATCTCTCAGGAGACAACGGCATCAAGAACCAGGTGCCTCTCTTTTTTAAATCAATATCTGTGTGTGGTGCTTTGTGAGAAAATCCAGACTGACACGTTATTGGCTTTGAAGAGAGATTTGCTGCTGTACTGTAGAATATGCATCAATTCGAGGCTTCTGCATGGGTAGACCAGATAAACACTACAATACAAAACAGTACAGATAACCCAGCAGGAAATACCATTAAACCCATGCTTTTCTAACTTGTTCTAACTTGGTCCCTATTTTCCATGTGTTTCCCATGTTTTGTGTCTAAGTCACTAATGGAACAATAATGTTTGAAACTAGTCCAGTAATAAGTGAGAGGGCTGCAGTGTAACTACTCAGGGCATGAATGCAGCGTTAGTGTACGTCCATTGAAAGGGCTTGTTTTGACAGGTGAAGATTACTGTTTTAAGTGTCTGACAACTTAAAGAGTCGATCCTTACTTTTTGTTAAAGTGCAAGATCCACATCTAACTGGGTGATTGAAGGATTTATTTCAACCAAACCAGAAGTAGTTATGATTGGAACAGTGGAAAGATGAACCAAATGGCCTTTGTGAGTTTTGCTTTGTTTCCATCGACTTTGAATGAAGTGTGTTTTGTGATGATAAAATTAGATTATTTAAATGGAGTCTGTGAGTTTGGCTATGGCAAATTTGGGGCTGGACCAATTTCTGAAAATTGTTGTTCAATTAGTCACTCAGACACAAAAACATGGGAAAATAGGGTCCGGGTTGAATATTGGCTGTGGCCTCCAGAGGCTAAATTGTCATCAGACCAATAGCTAATTGACTCCGAGATTGCTTTTTTTCAGGAATAAATAATATGTTGTAAATGTATATGCAAAGAAACTGATCCTTAGAACAAGTTTTGGATCAAGTGATGCAGCAAAAAATCTGTGCTGGTACAAAAACAACAGTGTATGAGTTTTTCAAAATAATCAGAATTCACTATCAGAGTAAAAATCAAACCTGATGTGAGAATAGGTTTGCTGCTTCTTCCTTTGTTGTCTGCTGGCTTTTTGAAGTGCTTTCTGCTCCATGCAGGTGTGGCTGGATAAAGATGTTGAGCTCTATGATTTTGCAAAACTACGACCACTCATCAAGAAAAAGCAAGTGAAGGTATGACCACAATTAACTTCTGTCTGTTGTAACTGTGACCAACTTACAAGCTTAGTATGATTCACTGCCATGTTGTCATCAGGATGGTTTCCTCCTCTGCAGCAAATCAGAACCCTTCTTTAATGGTCCACTGAATGTCTGGCTTTATGACACAAATGGATAAAACGCATCAGATATTACAGTTAGTCATTTAGTAGGTGATGTGCAATCTGTCACTGTCTTGTATGATTAAAGAACAGGCAGTGGAGCTAGGAAGCTTGGCAGGGCCAAACCGCTCATCTCCATAACCCAGGTTAGGCAACCTGCAGCTCGGGAGCTGCATGTGGCTCTTTAGCCCCCTCCAGTGGCTCCTTGTAGCTTTGAAAAAAAAATGCCAATAATCAAGTTTAACATTTTAACTTCTATTTCCAATTATCTTTCATTTACATTCTCCTACTGTAAAAATGTTTAGCCTAGACACCACCACCAAAAAAACCCCCAAAAAAACCCAAATAATCCTAGGTACCACAGAGTCACAATCTTGTGGTAAAACATATTAATGAATGCTCATTTAGACCTATTAGTATGTTGATCGGCTATTGTAGACTTAATAGGCCATGTTACCTTCATTACGAGGCTCAAATATGTTTTGTGGCTCCGGACAGATTTAAAATTGTTTTATTTTGGCCAAAAATAGCTCTTTCTGTAGAAAGGTTGCCAACCCCTGCCATTTACTGATAAGTGTGATGGGCTGACAGAGAACCTGAAAGGGCAGCAGAGTAAACGTGAGTGGTTGTAAGTGGTTGTTGTGTGTCTCCCTGCAGGTACCAGCTGGTCTGGCAGGATACAAGCCTGAAACATTCAACAAGTTCCTGGCCCTGTACCTGCACGGGGCTGTGTAGGACTACAAACAGTACCTTGTCTGTATTTATGTTTTTTTATGTATGTGTGTGTTTCTCGGATTTTACAGAAAAAATCTCCGTGTCCCTTCAGTCGGTGACCTGCTTTACAACATGTTATGTTGTCTGGATAATTTAACACCCTGACCCCATCCAACTGTGACTCAGTAAATAAAAAAACTCTCATTCTGAATACATACTTAAGTGTGTTTTATGCTTCACTGGTGTACATTGAAAATGACTACAAGCTTATATCTTTATCAGATGTTTCTTTCTTTCAAGTTCTCAAAATGTTTTATCCTAAAAGCCGAGGCTGTAACACACATACTCTGCTGTAAAGAGACAACAGAAACAAGCTCTGTTAAGGGTGTTGCAGGAATGAGTTATTTTTATCAGGGCAGCAGGCCTAAAATTAACTTGAATATCAACATGTCTGCATATCACACTAGAAAGAAAACATGAACTTCAAACCTCTGCACAGCACACATAACATCACATAACATTAAAGGGCCATTCTCACACCTATTTGGACTTGTTATAACAGGAAAAGCACTGTTGGAACAGATTTCTATTAACAATAGCACTGATCCATGTCAGTAATGAGAGCAGCATGCATGATACCAGAGTGCAGATGTTTTCACATCAGAAATATTGACATGTTGCATCAGCTCAAGTACAGATGTAATTAATAACATTAATATTGATTACATTCTATTTATGTGTTCAAGGTTCAGGCCCCTGGTACTGTACATGGTGCCTCACTGACATAGCTTACTGGGAAACTTCAGTGAAACCAAGCCAACATCAATGTAATTAGTCAAAGTATCAGCAGTTCAAAAAAGTACTGATTTCACATTTCAACTCTGTAACATTACCTTACCCACAATGGATTGTCTTTTTTATGTAATTATGCTTGATATGATATTGATGTGTACAACAGCACAAGTATTGTCAATAAAGTTAAAATGCCTTTTCTTTATCAAGTCAAAATATTAACATAAATAATAACAGTTCCAGAGACACAATTCCATGGTCAATTACATGAATGAACTCATATTGATGAAAGTGTTAAAATTATTAATCAAGATACAAGAAATCAAGATATCAGGTAATGGAATGCAACTTAACTGAGGTCTGTACATTTGTATGATGGTCCTTAAAATAACCTTTTCAGTTATTTTTGCACTCAGTCTACAGTAATAACTATCCCTGTAAAGCAGTAGTTACCAAAGTTGCAGGGTCCTTTCATGACCAGATTAATTTAGGGTGCCTTGGAGCAACAATTGCTACTGGGTCGTTATTGAGCCCCATTTACCACCTCTGTATATTATGCTCTTAAATATAGAGTTTGATACAGGGTCACAATGTCATGCTTTAGATATTGTGCTTGAG
This sequence comes from Cephalopholis sonnerati, assembly GCA_019142605.1. Lineage (NCBI taxonomy): Eukaryota > Metazoa > Chordata > Actinopteri > Perciformes > Serranidae > Cephalopholis > Cephalopholis sonnerati. The sequence goes on from JAGQAX010000010.1 coordinate 37,331,778, forward strand.
TGGTACAAACTAACCAAATAACCTAACTCCACTGACATACAGTGAATCTTTTAGGCTCCTGGGGGTCTGGGGCTCAGTGGCAGCTACCTGCAGTGGATAAAACAGCTGTGGGCCTACTGCATTGGTGCCAGCAAAAACTGTCAGTGTTTCTACTGACTGAAATCACATACAATATATCATGATTTTAATTGATTTCCACGGGATTGCATGTCACATGACAACACTTTCAAAAACAAAATAAAACAAAAAAACAAACGGGAAGCCGTGCTGTGCAAGCTGGCAAAAAAAAACAGGTTATGTAAGCACATTTTTCCCTCGATACACCACAGCTGGCACAAACAAATCGACTGTTTCAATGTGGCAGTGTGAGCAAGTCTACACCCGCAGCTGACAGGAAGGACCAGCACGACGGACTACAAACACACTGAACCGACCTCAGAGACAGAGACCGGCAGAGACAGACAGAGAGACACCACTCGGGACAAACCTACAGGACACAAAAGAAGCTGCAAAAGGTACATCGAAATATTGTCTGATATGTCAGTTGTTACGCTTTTAATTTTCTGGTCCGGACTGTAGTTGTGTCAAGTTACCCAAAGATACACACAGAAACACCGGAAGTCAGTCGCTTTGCTAAATCGAAATTCGTAAATGTCACAGAAAAAGTGGCTTTTGATGTAAATTCTGTTTGAATCTTGTGTGTTGTTTGCTAGTATTGCTATCCATGTTAATATTTCTATATTAGTTAGTAGTTTGGTCTAATTTCTAGCGATGCACTGTTAAACGTCACTTAAATGTTAGGGACTGTTGTTAACTTAATGGGGAGGGGGGGGGGGGGGGGGGGGGGGGATGGGGTGACCTCGTTTTATTTTGTCATTTATTTATTTTATTTGTATTAGTTGTTTGATTTTAAAACGTACCCTATAAAGTTAAAGACAAAATCCTGGAGTTGGAAAAAAGCCTTGGGATTTTCACTCTTGTCGTGCATGCTGGTTAGTTCATGCAAATGATTTGTTTTTTGGCAAACTTTGAATGAGACATAGAATAAAGTGAAACTGATGAAATATCAGTATTTTAAACTAGCATTTGATCGTAGGCAAGTGTGTATTTTCACAAATGCCAATCAGTTGTAAACTGACATCATACTCTTGCTAGTCAGCAATTAACATACATCCCCGCCCATGAATAGCCACTGACCACCATATATGGAGGTGATAATTATTATGGATAGATGCATTGTTAGTAACAATGAAATGATTGGAGCTACTAATATATTGAAGAAAGCTGAAATATACATAAAATTCCCTCTGCGAATAGTTTACACACAAATTAGTTCTGTTAATTTCTCTGTTAACAGCTTCTGGCTGCAGTAAATGGTGTAATTTTTATCAGTTTTTAAACAGAACATGCCTTCCAAACCCTCTTAAAAAAATGGCCATAAAATGAATACAAAATACAGCCATTTAAAGTTGTATGCCCTTTCCCTAAGCCAAAACAAAAGTCCCTTTACAGTGCTTAAAAAATATTTGCACCACCCCCTCCCCTCTCATAAATAACGAACAGCCCCTCAGTGTATCAGACTACAGTTTGACAACCCCAAAATATATCTCATCTGCATCATACTAATTTCACTTTGGTATGCTTCCTATGAGAAATATAAGGGAAGTTGTTACTTTCTGTTTTGTTTTGTTTGTTTTCTTTTCTATAGCATGTCCGTCGGGTATTAGCAAAACAAAGAAAGCATTTGAAAATTTGTCGGCTGTAGGTTTTTATTTTGAAAGGTATTACCGGAACTCCCTTAGAGTAACATGTTATCAACGTTTAACTTGATACGCTCACAGATCGTCGTCCTGTCAGGTTAGTGAGCACATTACATTGTAAAGTAAGCAAACAAAGTATAACTCCTTAACTTTCATTGTATTCTGTGTTTACTCAGGTAGCTTGTAGCAGCTTTAGCATATAGATAACGTTACATAAGCTCAGCTGTGGAAGGTTTTTGAGGTTCGCTGTTACAGCTGAAGACTAGCTAAATGATGGTCTGGTTGGACCAGAGGGTTAATGTTGCTGTTTCACGGGCAAATGTTTCGGTTTCAAGGAATAAAAGTTGCTAAAAGGAAGTTGTCCTTCCATAACCTGTACCTTTGTCGAGTGCGTACATAGTGCGTGCATCCTCTTTGTAGCTTTGTGTTATCTTGGTGGCTCAGAGCTGTCAGACCTGTCAGACCTGTGTTGTGCCTGTCAGGTAATGTAATCAGCCTTATCAGCTGGAGACAGAGGAAATGACTAGATACCTCTAGAGTCCTCAGACTATAGGTATGTAGAGAACTTCAGGGGACAGGAGGGACATGTCCAAGTCAGTGTGGCCAATGCATATGTGAAGGAGGGAGGAGACTTAAGTGAGATAAGGGTGCATTTGTGATCCACCATGCAGCATCACCATCTTATGTCAACAGCCAGATGCCATCTTCAAACCACAGTCTAATAGGCTGTGGCCTCTTCAGTGAGCTAACAGCACAAAGTCACTGAATTTGGCCTCCTGGGGTCTGAGAAAACAATTGTGACCAAAAGAATTCAGTTCAAAATGAATCATTTCACAGGAAGCTGTTGCGGTAAACTGTTACGCCATCACTGGCTGTATGAGTGCAACCCTCATGTATCCACTTAACTGATGTTACCCAATGTGTCATGCACCTTGTCTTTAAAACAGAAAAGTTAATGTACAGATTGTGGTGTGCTACTTCACCATATATATGGCTGAGTTCAGAGAATACTACAATGCAATGCAGGCGTCTTGTAGATACTGTGTGCTTTTTGGTGTTTGGAGTACCCTCCACGATTATCTCGTCAGCAGTGTCACTGAATAGCTTCCCAGGAAACTGGTTCCAGACAGATGTTTCCAACACAAACTGATAAATACTCAAATAAATTTAGTCCAGGCACAAAAGTGGATCTATTCGTCTGTCAAACTGCTGAGGACTGACCTTTATAACTATTCTCACCCAGGACTGCGGCTATATGTTGTTTCTTGATGCATTTAATCATCAACATAATTTACAGCTCCAGGCAGTGTTTTCTTCAGATCCAGTAAAGAAACTACATACATCAGTTTTAAGAAAAAAGAACAAGTCCCAATTTTAAGAGCCTCTCTCTGATCTTTCCAACTCACCTCTTTTACCAGACAGACTGGTATTAGTCCTGCCTGCTACTTGTCTCAGGTAGCCAGACTTATTCCCACAGCACTGTGTTGGTGGCAGTGCTAGAGAAGGGTCTGGAAGTACCCATTATCATTCATTTCATTTCTTCAAACCTGAATTCTTTCTTTATCTGCAACATGTTAGTCTGGAGGTTTAAACTCGTGTCCTCTCACAGAGTTGGTGAGTAAAACTAAACATTGAACTGTCAGACCAAACTGACCTGAGTTCAGCCTGTTTACTTACAGCACAGCTACACTGACAGATAACTGAGCCTCCTACCTGCCTGTCAAACAGCATCAATTCATAGACCTTCCTGAGACAGTCCGGACTGAGTGGAGTCCTGCAGGGATCAGATGTGAAGTGTGGTGGCCGGTGGCTGCTTGCTCTGCTGCAGTTCAATGGCTAACCGCTAACAGCCACTGCTGCAACCTACAAACTCCACAAATCCATTCAGCAGCTTCACCATCCACAGTCTGATACACACAGTTGATCATTTACTGCTGAATTACAGCTCACTACTCGCACCAAGGGCTGACGCTGTTTTTTTTTTGCTGGCGAGCAGAACATCCTAGCAGAGACTGTTTACTGGAGTTTACCAGCCTGTTACTCTTGTAGCATTTGAAGATAACTGTAAGCCTGGCCATTCTCAGCTTTAAGGTCTGATGGTCCACCACTAACATTTTCATCACGTCTCATCTCGTCAACGAAAATGAAACATAGATTTCATCTTAGTTTTTATTTTCAAAATTGATTTTTTTAGCTTGTCATAGTCTTGTTTTCATCATGGAAAAAAGGGTTTTTGATAAAAATCTTTCGTCATAGTTTTCATCAACAAAATTAACACTGCTGCAACCATAGATATGTCACATTTGTGCATTATTATGTAGTGGATACGCTGAAACTTCACATTTCACCAGTGCTGAGGTTAACATATAGTTACATTTAGGCACAAAAACCACTTGTTTATGGTTAGGAAAAAGATCATGTATTGACTTAAAACACTTGGTTTTGGGGCACAGTTCCGGCCTACAGAGTAGTGATGTCTCAGTAAAAATCAACTGCTTTCCATGCCTAAAAAGCTGCTTGAAACACAGTGACAGGTTGCTACAAAATACTCGTGTTTGGTGCCTAAAAACTGCAGGAAATCCAGCAATGACTCACCAAATCACAATCAGTTTTGTTATTTGTTGGTCTTGAAGAGTGGTCTGCAGTGGTCTGCAGCTTGGCAGGCATCTTGCTGAGGTGTCATGCCCTCCACTGTCCCCTCCACCTCCAGATGACAAAGTCAGCTCATATACTATGTCACGATAGAAACGTTGACATAATATGGATGACACGTACAAATATAACGTATATTTGTGGCTTGCAGAACTGTACAATGCAAACATTTTCTTCTGGCAAATGGGCTTCAAGATGACATTTTTAAATGCATTATCAACAGTGTTAATGTCTTAATATCCTTTTATTTGGCAACTTTGGATTTATCTGTGGTAGAAACAGCTCCAGAACCAGCCCTCAGCTAGTAAAAACCTGATCAGTACAATTTACCAAATGGTGTGAAAATGGAGCATGGGCACCAGTGATGTAGTGTGTCATTCTTTAAATCTTTTGAAAGCTAACTAAGACAACCGACCTAAAACTGAAAATCGTCTCAGCCTAAGATAAGAAACCTCTCTCCTTTCAGTCTCGAAGATGAGTTCCAGAGTGTCAGGTGATCCGGAGAAGGAGGGGGAGGAAGAGGAAGATGAAGAGGAGGAGGGGGAAGAAGGAGAAGAGAGCCTCAACCCAACAGAGGTGAAAATGAGTCAGATAGTGATGCCCTGCCACAGCAACCATCGTCAGGAGCTGAGTGTGGGACAGCTGCTCAAGTGGATAGACTCCACTGCCTGCCTTTCTGGTGAAGTGTGTGTGTGTGTGTGTGTGTGTGTATGTGTATTAGTCATGTTGTGTGTGTTGAAATGATTTAATTTGTAAGTGTCCACAGTCTGTTGTAACTACTGACTAGCCAGGCAGGACATGACACATGTCTGTTTCATATGGACAGCTGAGAGGCATGCTGGATGTCCCTGCGTCACTGCCTCTATGGATGACATCCACTTTGAACATACCATCAGGTAACAGGAAGTGTGTGTGCAGAGGCGTGGGTCCTTCTGATTTGCTAGTGTGTTTATGTGTGTATTCATTCTATACTCATACTTCCTTTATGCCTCTCTGTTCAGTGTGGGTCAGGTGGTGAACATCAAGGCAAAGGTCAACAGAGCCTTTAACACCAGCATGGAGGTCAGATAATTTTGCATTGTGTTCTTGCAGTATATCACTTATACATTTAAACATCATTTTCTACCAACAAAGACATCTACTCATTCTTTGTTACTTTACAGTCATACCATAATACCCTTTGTTATCTCCACCAGGCGTAAATGAAGATGTTGAGAAACCTTTTATTACCAAAGACTTTTTTGAGAAATTCTTTTTTGTTGTTTTATTTTAAATGGAAGACTAGTCTTTAACCATTTAGCATGGAGGGAATCATATGTTTGGTCCTGTGTGAGCATTTTATTACATTTAATTTTTAAGCTTTCTTTTATTATATTTTCTGTTCACATTTATGGCTGTATGCTCATGGACCACTCATGGTTACTGCGATTCATGGTTGTTGAATAACTTGTTTTATTGACTGTTTTTTACCGTCACTGACTGCTCACTTCTCATTTCTTTTAGTTAGAAGAGACTTCTCTGGTTGGGGCGCAGGTTTTACGGAAATCTGCTCAGCTAGCAACAAGCTACAGTCTGTTACAGGCCATATTTTGGCTTTGCCACTGAAATACTGCCATCCATAAAAACGTTTGGTCTTATTTTGAACAGGAACATCAGCAGATTAATTCTATACTCAATAGGTGATGATCCACTCAAGTCAGACACAAAACCAGATGAATAAATACCCATTTTTGTTATCTTTGCTGCCATCTTGACCTTGAGGGAGTCGAGACAATTCCACTGGGCGTAGCCCTCTGCCGACCACGCATGGCATCATACCACACCTGGAGTGTCTCAGAAGTAGAGCGTTTTGCCTGCCTGATTTTGTAGACTTGCAGATATTGTTAATTTGGTCATTTTCCCCTGATATTTTTGCTTCTACTGGAAGTAAGTAAGCAGACTATGTTGTTTTTTTCTGTTTTGATTATTTTAGTTGTGTTTATTGTTGTTATTTTCTACTTTGTTGTGCTGTTGCCTACAGACAGAGTTAATACAGTTGAAAGGTCAGATATGAATGACACGACCAAAGATTTGTGGCTGTGTTTTAGTTATTAAAAAAGTATTCATCCTCACAATTATTTTGTATCTGTTTTCCACATACAGTGACTTTTAGCAGGAACAGTTGATCTGCTCTGTGCAACATGCCATGGCTCTGTCAAAAATAGACAAAGCGTGCATTTTATTAGCCTCTGGGACACTTCTAAAGCGCGCTGCGCTGCATCTGTTGGAATTACAAGAATTGTCTTGAGTGGCCGCAATCAGCCCGCGGCCACCTAGTGGAGGTATACACTCTGCTGGGTTCACTTTTCTAGTTTCTTATGTAATAAACCTATAATACACAAAATCACTTAGCATTTGAACTAAAAAATGAATTCAGTTAAAATTCCATTGGATTTTGTATTATGCACGTTCACCCAAATGAAAACATACGGTTAATTCTGAAAAAGCAGCCTATATTTATTAAGATGGCAGAGAGACATGGGCTTATATTAGAGACAGGCCATTGTATTAATAAGTAAACTTATCAACACACTAGTTCTGTTGAGGTAAAATATTATTTTTAAAAAATGTGTTAAAAGCCTTCAAATTCCAAAACTAACAGTGCTGATAACATTGGTGTGAAAATGTATTGCTATAATCATCATCTTTGTTTAAAATGTACTTTTTAATGAAAATGTTGGCCCTTCAAAGATGTGTCTCAAATTTTTTTTCAACTCTGTCAGAATACTACGAAAACATATTTTATTCAGTTATAAACGGGGTTAGCTTTATTGCAAGGACTCCTGTCACACAGTGTGTCACACTGTCTGAAACCCAACCACAGACATCCATCATGTATGCTCTTTCAAAGAAAATTTTAATCACTGGGAGGTTGGCACATTACAATGTTTTATAGTCAAGACTTTGACCTTTTGAAATATATTTTAAAAAGTAAGGTATTGTCCCAATTCTCAAGAATGAGTGACACAAATATACAGTATATATATATAGATATACAGTATATAGTGCTAAATGGTTAAAGACAACCTACTTTTGTTAAAAATAAAATGAGAAAAAATGAACTTCTCAGAAAAGTCTTTGGACAAAAGTTTGTTTTAGTATCTACATTTAGAATATAATCTTTCCTAATGTGGTAACGGGCCCTTTTTACATTTTTGAACCTTCTACACAAATGTACCTATCAATTTAAAACATGCCCATCAGCATTTTTTTTTTTACCTTTTTTTTCAAGTTCAGCTAATCTGAATTCAGACAGCTGGTTTCCAGTGATAAAATACCAAATGATGTCCAAATATAAATGTAATTGTTCAGTTAGAGCTGTTACTAGGCTACTTCTGTTTGTTACATAAGTAAAGTAATCCTTAAGTGCTGACAGGTAGATTACATAAAAAAAGTGTATTACCTCAACAGTATTTAGAATATCAGGGATAACGTATGGTCTAAGCAAAAGAGCTTGACCATAGATTATCTTTTATATATTCCATCGCAGGTGGGCATACAGGTGAGCTGCGAGGACCTGTTCTCTGATCGTCACTGGAGGATTTGTCATGCCTACGCCACCTTTGTTACTCAGCGCACAAACACAGGAAAAAAGGTAAGTGGTGTGCTGTATGGAATAGCAAATTATTTTTTAAAGACCCTTTTGGCTGAATGTGTGTGATGTGAAAAGCAAAGCAAAAGCAAAGTGAATGTAAGATGCAAATGCCATTTGTGGCAGTTGAACAGTTTGTGTGTGTGTGTGTGTGTGTGTGTGTGTGTGTGTGTGTGTGTGTGTGTGTGTGTGTGTGTGTGTGTGTGTGTGTGTGTGTGTGTGTGTGTGTAGATATTGTCAAAGGCTCCCTGACACTAAGTAGACACATTTACTGACATTTACTCACAGGTGATCTTGAAGCCTATTGTACCTCACTCTGAGAAAGAGCAGGTCGAATACAGTGTGGCGGCTGAGAGACGGAGGGTCCGGATGCTACACGATGACATCATCAAAGATCTACTCTCCCATGGGTCTATCCAGCAGGGTAAGTTTATGGCACACTACTACATCACAGCATACAGCAGACCACATTAAACGTAGCTGCTGCCCCCTGATACAGCAGATACTGCAGCGAGTCTGGAGGTTTATTGGGTGGTTTAATCTGATGCTAAATGCTGCTGTGAAAGTGAAAGACAGTAACCGCATAACCGAGTATCAGGGCTTCAAACACAATGAGACAGTGATGAAATATGAATTGTGATTTTAATAAAAAAAGATTGTTTTGAGTCACTTGATGTCACTTTCTGGAAACTGTGTGTGTGTACAGATGCATGCTAAACTTAAACTGTACTAAACAGCGCATCAGTGAGTTGCACTGGATGACTTGTTCCCTCATTACTGTGAACACACATTGTAGTTTATTATTCAATCCCACATACACCATGCTGCCAGAAATACTCACTGGGGCACCAAATGGGAACTTATGCGCTCATTTTATATATACTATAACTATATTTTAGGGAGTAACTTTAAAGATTTTCGTCTTCAGTTGGAACAGTGCCTGACGAGTGCCTCAGATAGCGTAGGGAAGCCAGATGGTATTGACAGAAACACATTGTTGGTTTGGGTCTCTTAATGGGATTGTTTAAAACATATAGAATAACACCAACTGTATTGTTTAAAAACTTGCATTAACTTTCAAATGTATGTGTGTGTGTGTGTGTGTGTGTGTGTGTGTGTGTGTGTGTGTGTGTCAGCCGACAGCTCAGCAGTAGCCAATGCAGTGGCAGCAGAGAAGACCAAGGTGGAGAGTGTTGAACTGGTTCTACCCCCGCATGCTAACCATCAGGTTATTTTTTTATGTATATCTCTGTCTGCTTTTCTGTCTGTTTATCTCAGGAGAGCGAGAGATCTGCAGTTATTTTCTGATTTGATAATTAGTTTGATCGATTCGGTAATTAGTAGAAATACACCGATTTATCATATCGGCCAATGTTTGCCTTGTTTATCGATGTTTTGTGTTGTGTCATGTTAATTTTGTGCAAGCTGAAAAGCAGGACTCTAGATAAATGGCGTTGTGATCCCGGCGTCAATCAAAAACGTGTTTGCGAGGAACAGAGATCTTCCCCGGGATAGCTTTGAGATTAAAGGATGCAGTAAACTTACTGTTGATGTGTCAGGGGATGCACCCTATGGTTTCCCTGAGATGCTTCATTGTGAACAAGAAACCCATGTTGAAATTAACAGGAGGAGAGCTAGTTAATGTTAGATGTTATCTGTTATCTGTTAGCTGCCAGTGGCTAGAAATAACTCCTGACAGAGGTTGCGCTGATTTGCATTGTGATGCCTTCCAGTTCTGTTCAGTAAAAAGTGTTGGGTGAGGGTAAATTATAATTTTATCATGATGTGTTCAAATGTTATCATGTAAAATGTAGGTTTTAGCAAGATGTAAAGTTGTCTGAAGGAGAAATTTATTGACGTTTTTGCAGCAATATAAAACAGATATTAAACAGAATTATGATATATAGTAAAAAGGCTTTTAAAGGAGTTTTTTAAAAAAATCTTTTTTTTGTGTGAAAGGATATATTAGGGGCTGTACCCATACCGCATCTTTAACCGTCTGGAAAACGCCAGTCGGGTGCTGGGAGCGACTCTTGTGCCTACTCTGTGAAAACTTTCAAGGGCGCGGAGGCAGGTTGCATCTGAGGTTGCTAAGCAACAATAACCAGCACTGTATCATAGCCCACTTACCAGAATTCCTGTGTGCAGAGCTGATATTTACCAAAGAAGGGCAAGATATCTGCTGGCTGTGATTGGTTGTTTCTCATCACATGACAAAACGCGGCATGTGCATGGCACCATAGTTGTTTCATGAGTTTGTATGTTTGACTTTGTGCTCATTCAGAGGAAGGGTAATGAAGAGCTGAATGACTTTTAAAAAGTTGTTATTTTTTTAAAATGACGATGTCTTTGTGTCTCTGGCACAAAAGGGGGAACAAATAACAACAAAAAAACTTTGGTACTGACTGTCGGTCAAATTGTTATTTTAAACCTTTGGTGCCTTTTTGCAACATATTTTAAAAATCCATCAAAAATTTAGGCTTTTAATGAATTTAAAGGCTTTTACTCTTCATGCACTCTATATTTCATTAGTGTTGTGCCAGGATAGTCTTTATGGGTAAGGTGACTATATCATTTATCTAATACCAGGTTAATACATTTGGAGGTCAGATCATGGCCTGGATGGTGAATGTAGCTACAATTGCTGCCAGGTACAGTCTCACACACACATTTCAAATGCTTAATTTGTATTAATCAGAGATTTAGTGTTCTCTCTTTTTTTTTTCTTATGGTATTAATCTCTCTCTTTCACTATGCAGTCGTCTTAGTCAAGCTCACCCCACTCTGCGGGCCATCGACATGTTCACCTTTAGAGGACCTTCTCAGGTTGGAGACAGACTGCTGCTGAAGGCCATAGTCAACAATGCCTTCAAAAGCAGGTATGAGTGTGTGCTGAAACACCCATAAAGATACAGACGATAAGATAACACTTGACTGATTTATGCGGAGAAGACAGGTCATGATAACATGTCAGTTTTTAAAGGGTACAGCAAAGAAAAAAAGACAGTATATAAGTAGGAATTAAAGAAATGAGTGATTGTCTGTGTGTTGCAGCATGGAGGTGGGGGTGCGAGCGGAAGCCTATCAGGAGGAAGGGCCTAATCGACACATAAACTCTGCCTTCATGACCTTCGAGGTGCTTGACGACCAGGGGAAGCCATGCGTGTTACCGTGGATTCGACCCGAACCCTTGGTGAGTCACCAAAGAGAATGAAGTACTGATAAAGAACACATTAAGATGTCTAATTAAAAAGGTGTTACTGAAATAAGAAATCCCCTCAAATATCCTCCAAGAAAAGCTCCTTTGAAATGGCAGGAGAAGGTGGGGTCAGTCTTTTGTTACTCTCAGAAACTTCTGATAATAGATTGCATCTGTTAGTCACCATATATTGGCTAATAATTTCCCAGCCACAACAGTTATAAACTGCAGTCATATTAACTTGTATCTAAGTTACCCCTTGTAATTGAAGCAGCTCTTATCACAATGTCCTACTCCTACATGTATGAGTCACACTGAGTTAGAGTTCAGCTGCAGAGTGAAAGGTGCTGTGTTATGTGTACATTGTAATTGTCAGATACTATCAGCATAAACAAATACGACCAACCCAGACAACAGCAGTGACCTCTCCAAATCTCTACATTGTTACACACCAGGCTGTATTTGGCAGGAAATAGCTGAGTTATGCTGTCATGGTAGTGTAGTGGTTAGCACTGTGGCCTCCCAGCAAGAGGGTTTTGGGTTCAAACCCTCTGGCTGGCAGGGGCCATTCACATGATTGCATGTTTTCTCTGTGTCAGTGTGGGTTTTCTCTGGGTTATCAAGGTTTCTCCCACATTCCAAAGACATGCAGATAAGGTTAATTGTTGGATCTAAATTGCCTGTAGATGTGAATGTGAGCATGAAAGGTTGTCTGTCTCTATTACCCTTTTCCCACAAAAATTTCTGTGAGTATGCAGATTTTAAAACATGGAAAATATGCTAAAAATAGGCTGTAGACTCCTTTCCCATTGTATACACGGCTGTGCTGCAGACAAATATGCCTTTCTGTGTGTGTGTTTTTTTTCTTCTGGTGTGTCACGTTTGACATCACGGGCAGGCCTGAAAACAGGTTACTAAATAGTAGAAATAAGCATGGAGGCCTGTGAAAATGTAACAGTGGTTACTCCTTTTAATATATCTCTTATTCAGTCTCTTTCAAAGTTGGTGCAGACTAATTTGGATAGGTGTTTGAGCCCTGCTGTATCGGAGAGTGATGGTATTTTGTTGTGGTATGTCATTGCATTTCGATTGTAAAGGGGCTAAATCAGTGTGTTCACCTGTTTGTTGTGTTTTCATCAATGTGGACTGGAGTCAAATGTAAAGCTGATAAATATCTCCTGCAGAGTCATCTGACCCGGATGTGAATGCCGATTGTAACCTTTCCTTTTACATTAAAAACCCAGACATTAGCAGGTGTTGGCGGGTTTTTGTGCAGTGGGAAAGGGGCTTATGAGTAAGCCCTGTGCTGATGTGCCCATAGTGTACCCAGCCTCTCACCCAATGTCCTGCAACCCTAAATAGGATAAGCAGCTTCAGACAGTACTCTGTAGTTAAACCAGGGAGTAAGTCTTTCCCTGAGTAGAACCACCCACTGTGGTAGGAAGAAAAAAAGCAAATTTCATTGGGAAAAACAGCTGCACTTATAATGCTAGTGGTGTAATCAGTCATCTAAGATGAAGGTGCACTTTGCTAGTTTTACAGATCAGTCATGAGTAATACTGTTCAGCTTGTGAAAACAGGTACATAATGCCTTCTGTGGCTCTGGAGGAGCTTTGTCAAGTCTTATAGACAAGATCCCTGATGATATCATCATCTGATTTTGGCTTGGGTCTGTGTTAAAAAGTAGGGGACATAGAGTTTAAAAGATGAAGGTGCTTGCTAGGCAGGGAGGATCTGAAAAAAGTAACACCACTATGTTGAATTATAGGAGATGTAGGATGCAGTGAATTTGGAGTTTGACCCATGTTAAGGGTAAAAAAATCAGGATACCTTGGCCCCTGCTGCTTTAGTTTTGACCCCTTTTTTAATATGTTTCTTGTGAGTCCTGAAACTTTTTGGAGTAAATTGTTTAGTGCCCTGTTTTGATGATAACATAATAATTAAAGTGCAAGTGCAAGTGTTTATTTTTTTGTGATATGCTAAAACTTTTGATACCAACATATGCACAAAACGTTTTCCATCTAATTGCAGACAGCATTAAGTCTCTCCTGTAGCTGAATTCACACGTGCCTACTTATATTATAATGGCGCACTGGAAGATGCACACATAAAATACAATGCTTTTCAAAATGTACACATTCACTGGGCAAATTAAAAAACTACTTCAACTAGGGTTGCATGTAAAACAGGCCATATTTATTTTTATGCAACATTTTCAAACAAAACTATAAAATCCATCCTATGTAAAAAGGCTTGGATGTTGCTCTCACTGAGACAGCAGAAATGTTCGTTTCGGGCTGATGCCAATATTTCATTTTAAAGCCTTTATCTGCCGATACAACATTATCACACATCCCAAATAACAGTGTCTAAATTAATACATATAACATCTTTGATTTAAAAAACATTCTGGAATATGACCACGTGACCCTAAACAGGACAAAAGGATGTAAAAGATGGATAGCTGAATTGACGTGTTTAATTTCTTTCTGTATGCGTCTTTGTCTGTGTCTCTAGGAAGGGGAGAGAAGGTTTCAAGAGGCCGTAGCACGGAAGAAGATCAGACTGGACAGGTAACTTACCTGTCTGTTCCTGTGAAGAGCATGTTCTGTCTTACCTTTTTAAGATCACACGTGATACAGTTTGTGTGTTTTCTATTAACTCATTTGACTTGTTAAAAATAAGAGAAATTGAACTTTTTGGGAAAGAGCACAGTCTACTGAAATTACAGTAGGCAGTAACCAGCCCTTTGCATAGTGAAGAAATGTGTATCACACTGCTGTTCATGATATAAGGCATGCATGAAACACATAAACATTGGTCTGTAGTGCCACAAGTGTTCAAAAAACATGAGAGGATACCTCAGTTTTTAACTCTGAACATAAGTTTGATAGACATTGTTTTAGTGTATTTAGATGAATAGATTTACCAGACAGTTCTGACATTACAGTAAAAGGCTTCTAATTTAGCTCCTTTTGCTGTTTCAGAAAGTACATCATTTCCCACAAGCTGGAGGAGGTCCCTCTGTCTGTACCCTGGGACCCCAGAAACCAGGTGAGGAAACAGTTAAGGAATCACTCAGAACTGCTAACATTTACATGAGCTGTGATCAGTAACATTAACTGCATTTCAATCCTGCTTCCATTCCTCCATATGTAAACTTGTGGAGAGGAGTGGATGCAGTGCTTTTTACTCTTCACTGACTAGTCAACAGTATCACTAGTGTTTGGTCATGAGTATGACTAGATCCCATTTGGCTGAAAAAATTCTGGACTAGATTCCAATGCTTCCATTCAGGACCTAAGTTACCATCTGACATCTTGTGCTCTCTGGTGCTTTAAACAAGACACATATGTCAAAGACAAAATCTGTGTTGTGTGTTTAGTCATATTCTCACACAAAAAGAGCAATTAGAGAGCAGATCATGGCAGAGGGATAGCGTCTTAACAATGCTACCAGTGTCCAAGTGGCATTTTGAAAATTAGGAGCTCAAAACAAACAAGAGCAAGATATCTTTTCAAATGATTCTGCACCAATGTAGCTGTGTGGAAGTTTAAAAGTTGTGTAATAAAAACAAATCAAACAAAGAAATAAAGTGAAATACACGTGTGATATGTTTTCCCTTTTTATGTAGGTGTCAACTGTCATTATTTGATAACACATATTTGATGACATCTTTCTTTAGTCCCTTAATAACTGAATTAGTGTTTTTCATTGTGACATGAATTTTCACCACCACATTAAAATCGAAACATAGAGTGTGATGTGTTTCAGTGTTGTCCAGCAGAGGGCACCAGAAACCTGTCAGTGCTATGGTAAATGTAAAGCACTCTCAGTAGTTTTCATGCAGTGGTGTGGCATGTGGCTCGGGTCGCACATTACTTTCGACCCGAGCCTGAGAGAGAGATAACAGAACCCAACTCGCACTCTGTTATATTGTCCAAACGTGACGCAAGCCTGAAGTGATTACACATGTGGCACCGTGTAAACGACTGTCAAAAGGCATTGTTTATAGGTTATAGGTAGATTGTTTAAAACACACACACACACACACACACACATATACTCACACTAATAAAAATGAGTCTTAATATTCGTGTATGTCAGGTCTTAATGTCCATGGACTCTTTTTTGAACTGTAACTGCTGTTAACTGAAGTACATAATTCAACCATCATGGCCTATAGCATCCATGTGGACAGCTTCAGTGATGCTCCTCTGTTTGATCTGTCTTCCAGTAATGCTAAAGTTCTGTTCACTGCTGCTGCTAGCCAGAAATGCCAGAATGTCCCGTAGTACGAAGTACAACAAGCTTCGAGTATCCTCAGTAGTTAGCTAGCTTATACTAACTTACATGAATTTTACCACCTGAAATAGGCTATATGTTGGATCAAGTGTTGTCACGTAAATAACAAACCCCAGCACTGATTGAGAACAAGGCAGTCATCGGCCAAACTTGACTGGAACTGGAGCACAACATGTAAATATTCGGCCGAACCCAACCCGACCTGTCAGGTCCTGTTGGGTATCCACAATCTTGTTCAGAGGAGCTTTTCTTTATAAGAGCAGGACGCATCATCAATGTCAAAGTGAAAAGGAATCAACTATCTAATCACAACTTTTGGGTAGGAACATTGGTGGGGTTTATCGTCACTGACAGTAGCTTATTGAAGGACAGCCTTTTACATTAAAATAGCATTTAATGTTCAAGCTGGCTTGAGGGTGATTTCTATTGACAGTACATTTAGTTACAGTTCAGTCAGGAACACTATTGTCAAAGAAAACTTTATTTCCATTTGCAGTATTATATTTGGCAGTATGGCTCTGTTCTGGAGCCCCTCTGCCTTTCCTCAGGCCTACGCAGAAAGACTACGTGGAAATCATAAGGCTAAGAGGCCACACCTCTCTGCCCTTCCATGTGCCAATGAGGAAAGCCTGAGGCAGAGAGGCAAACCTCTCAGCAAAGCAGCAGCAAAGACCCCCTGGGAACAGAACAGAGCAGCATCAATGACAAACAGAAATGACATTGACAAGTCAGACACAGCATGAAAAGAAGGAGCTGGGGTGGAGGCAGATTGCAAAGTGCCTTGCAGAGGAAGCAACAACAGTAGGCAGGCCAGAGCAGTTTAAATAGGGCACTCTGAATGAGATTTGCTAATTGGGTGCATAGAAAGGAATCATGTGATCTATCAGCTGACTGCCTTCCATGGATGAGCTGCTGCGTCAGTTGATTGGGCTGTTTGAGATCAACTGATGTAGCTGGGATGTGAGCTGAGCTTGACACTGTGTCCTGCCTGAACTAACGCTATGCTCAATTTGTGGTTGACTGCCTGCAGTTTTAAAAGATGGATTGTGCTGCATGAAGCTTTACTAACATGCTCATCAGGATCTTTGTGGCACAGTTCTTAATGTGGCATGGTAACTCATATCATAATGAAAAACGACTCATTAAGTTGTTAAAGACAAAAACGAAATAACTGCATTTAACACAAGAAAAAAAGCATTTTAAATCCTTTTAAATCTTCCATAAGTAATATGGAATTTTACAGTAATCCCACAGTATATCTAGTTGTTAATGTATTATATGAACTGTTGTAGTTGTTAGTGATAGATAAAGACACACATACTCACTCATAACAAGCTTTTTATTAGCTTTAAGCTGTAAAACTAAATGACTTACATTATTACTTTAGTTATTACTGTGTTTCACATAAGCCTGAGTTCCAGGAACTGTGAATTCTCAATCGTAGATTATACAGTTTCACCAACACCTGGGTTATCAACATTTAGATTACACATATGAATCACTATTGATAACAAGGCCAACCTTGCAGCTTTAAACAACTCACCCTGTCACCAGTCACTAAATAATTCTACCATGGTCAAAGAGGGAGCAGTATTATTATTGATTCATAATTCATGGACCATACGTGTTTTTAGATTTTTAAAATTAATATATGTTTTATATTGCTATGGAACATTTTCAAAGCATCTGATAGTGTTGTAGTTCATGTAACATGCCATTGATTTGATTTATTTCAGGTCATTAAAGTACAGTCTATAAATGAGCTCTAAGGCATACTTATTGAGAGCATTATCAAAGTGAATGCTGCTTTTCGCTTTTTTAATTATGTGCATGTTGAAATACTACCAGACTTGCTTGAAAAATCTGCACTGTATTACTTTGACAGTACTTAAAACAGATGTTATATTGACTGTGGTCGATGAACCATACTGCAGAATGTGTCAAGGCTCTGCAGGTAGATTTTCATACTGGACTGAAATGAATGAAAATTAGTGGCAGCCTGAAAATGTGGATCATAAGTGTAAAGAATCTAAAATAATTCTTTGTTTGAACCATGAATAGCAGTAATGTTAAGTATGTTTGATCTGTAAGACTAGTGTGGCAGAAATGCCATGCTGTCATGAGACAAGGATACAGATTGATTCATTACCAAGCTAATATTTAATATTTTGCTTTTGTAGGATGTAATAAACATATTTTTTTTAATAGAATGGTTGTCAGAATATATAGTACTAATATTGTATTTTCTGCTTCGTGTGCATGCCTATGTGTTTATCAGTTAACGCTAATGTATCTTGTGTGTCTGTGTGTTTCCAGGTGTATCTGAGCTATAACAATGTTTCAGCTCTGAAAATGTTGGCTGCTAGAAAGAACTGGCGCCTCAGCTCTGAGAAAGACAAGGTACCTGCTGGGAGTTGTTTTGTTTCATGTATGATTTTTTTTTTTTTTTATGTTTTTTTGGCTGGGTGATAACTGTGATTATTTGTTCCCAGGTTCGTCTTTACACCTTGGAGTACAAGTCCATGTTGAGTGTCAGGGTGGAATCAGAAGTGGATGTACCTGCTCACAGAGCGTTTAGTCTGCTGGCTGAGCTGAGAAACAGGCCAAGCTGGGACACACATTATCAGTAATACTCTCACACATGCGCGCACACACACACACACACACACACACACACACACACACACACACACACACACACACACACACAAACATGCACACTTTTGGTAAGAAATCAGTTAAAGCTTGTTAAACTGTCTTAACTGCCTGTATACAAGCCAGGGTAAACCGTATAATCAGATATAATGATATGATTTTAGAGGAAATGGGTGAAAGTTTAAGTCCTTAAATGGTTAAAAAAAACTTCTATGCTTCTGCGCCAGCGATAGCTGTGGCCGGAAGAATTATATTTTCAGTTTGTCTGTCCATTCATCTGTCCCATCTATCTCAAGAACGCCTTAAGGGAATTTCTTCAAATTTGGCAAAAATGTCCACTTGGACTCAACAATAAATTGATTAATTTTTGGAGGTCATAGGTCGAAAATCAAGGTCACTGTGATCTTGTCTCTCTCAGACAGACACGATATCTCAAGAACACCTTTAGGGAATTTCTTCAAATTTACTCAAGGAGGAAGTGACTAGAATTTGGTGGTCTAGGATCAAAGGTCAAGGTCGCTGTGACCTTGCATGCATCTCATTCTTGTGAGTGCAATATCTCAGGAGCAGATTTAGGGATTTCTTCATATTTGGCACAAATATTCACTTGGACTCAACGATGAACCGATCAGATTTTGGTGGTCAAAGGCCAAGGTCAGTGTGACCTCACAATATATGTTTTTGGTCATGACTCAATTCATATGCTAATATTGACAGAACTTCACACAAATGTCTAACAGGATAAAATAATGAAGTGATGAAATTTTATATCCAAAAAGCTGAAGGTCAGCTTCACTGTGACATCATAATGTTCTGCATAAAGCACTTCTCTGGCCATTACTCAACATCATATCTCAGGAACAGAAGGGGAGACATTTGGTCAGATACTGAATTGGTGACACTAATCTTGGGTGTCCACCTTGAAACTGTGCTGATTGTATAGATCTTCTGTGTTGTCGGGGGGAAGATAGGTGTGAAGCATCCATGTTGTTATAGACATGGATGTGGACTGTAAGAGAAACCTGACTAGTGTGCGGAGGCATACAACAGCAGGGCAGTAATTCTAGTTTTTATTGCTCCCCTCCAGTGTTTACAGAAACATATTTTAGTGTACAGTTAATCTGTAAAATTAGAGGCCACCATGTTAAAACAGTCTAGTCAAAATCAGGCACCACCCTCCAGTAGGAACAAACTTTCTCATGCTACAGTGAAGAATCCAGATTGTGTAGTAAGTAAGTACGTAATTAGGGTAGGGATGGGCCATGAGTACTCGAGTACTTGTTTGGACGTCAGGATTTGCTTAACCTATAGAGTACCCGCCCCTCCCACATGTGAACAAGACTTATATACACTGAACAAAAATATAAACGTAGCCTAAGGCACACCTGTGCGATATTGATGCTGTCTAATCAGCATCTTGATATGCCACACCTGTGAGGTGGGATGGATTATCTCGGCAAAGGAGAAGTGCTCACTAACACAGATTTAGACAGATTTGTGAACAATATTTGAGAGAAATGGTCTTTTGTGTATATAAAAAAAATGTTTTAGATCTTTGAGTTCAGCTCATGAAAAATGGGAGCAAAAACAAAAGTGTTGCGTTTATATTTTTGTTCAGTGTATATAGATATTTTTTATTTATTTAAAATGGGTAAAATATTATTTTCATGTAGAACTGCGTGCCGTGTTTTGCTTTGCGCAGCACCTCCTTACCCTGCTGACCCTCTCTCTCTGTTTATCATGAGACCACTGCTGCAGGAGTGTGAACTCTGCACCAGGGAACAGTTGGTGAGAGCCCACTTGCGCAAACACATACTGCAAGAGGGCTTATTGTTAGCATCACACAGCTAATGTTTCCTAAAGGTTAGAAACATACTGAACGACTCAACTGAGCTGTTTCAGAGTCAGTGTGAGTTTGTTTAGACCGTTAAACTGCTTTATGTGAGACGTTACCCGCCGCAGCTCAGGAGAGGGTCCTTCAGTGCTATGTTTAACTTATGTAACATTACAGGCAATGACAGAAAGTTTGCAGATTTTTTTCTCACGTTAACTTTCAATTTTTGGTTCAATAGGCGAATTGAACCCTGCTTGTTTAATAAATTAATTCCAAATTGCACTTTTTTGCTGTCAGTAGTCAATTTATATTCCTTTTTTTATGTTAGTTTTTTTTTTTTTTTTTTTTTTTTTGCAACTTGAGTACTATATAATAATAATGTGAGTACTTGAATATGGAAGGTTTTTAAAATGTCCATCCCTAAATCAGGGCAAGAAGGATGAACCTTGCATCCTACAAATTACTGAGCCCAAATAACTGTATTTTTTTAATTACACAGGTGGATAGTCCAATAACTTGTGTCAATACAAAGTCTTAAAAGTTTCAGGTAATAAAGCTGAGTAATACATATTCAGTGCCTGGGTGGAGGTATGTCCTCCTACATTAATGTTAACATAGGGTCAGGTGGCTGCGCCACGCCAAGTAACAGTCTGGGACAAAACCCCCAGTAAAACCATAACTTGTATTCTGTACACTTCTTTTTTATGTACAGATCAAACAAACGAGATATAGTGTGTTAATTAGTGACTTAGACTTTAATGTCCCTAAAGGGGCAATACGTGGTACTGCACAATAAATAGTAAACAAAATGTAAATACAGTTAAAACAGAGAACAGAACAAGACAACGATGAAAGTCCTTGATCACAGTCTGTCAATAAATAAATCACATGTATATTTGAATTTCTATCCACATCCTAATCAGTGGTATATCTCTGTGTCCTTTCTTAAATCAGGAATTGTGAGCTGATTCACCGGGTGGATGATGATGACTTTCTGTATCGTGTGGTGACCCCATCAGTGCGTCAGGGTGGAGTAGGTTCCCCGACTTCAGCCCGTCAGGGAGGAGGAATTCACCAGGACTTCATCTTGTTGGCTTCTAAGAGGAAGCCGTGTGGCAGCGGGTCAGTAGAATAGCTGTCTGGAAGGTCTAAATGACTAAAAGTTAAGGGTCGTACACCTCTGTCTTTCAGTATTTACTCTTAGTTCTTGTTTTTTATTGTCCTCAGAGATTCATACGTAATTGCACTGCGTTCAGTGTCCCTGCCCACTCGCCCTCCCGTAGAAGGTTATAATAGAGGAGAGATTCTGTGTGCTGGATTTACCATACTGGAAACCAAAGACAACATGTCACTGGTGAGACGAATAGCAATTGTAGCTGATCAACAGCTGTGTATATCTTAACAAACTTCTTCTTTTTTCTTGATCTTTTTCCAGATCAGTTACTACAACCAGGCATCTCCAGAGGTTCTTCCCTACATCTCCACAGATATTGCTGGCCTCTCCTCCTCTTTCTACCACACCTTCTGCTCCTGCAGCCAATACCTGACCAGGAACAGACTGCAGTCTGCCTCTGAGGTGCAAACAGACCAATACCAGGCCACGAGAACAGACAGTCCCACCTGTGATAATGAAGCTGACAATTTGTCATCAGCCCTCCACAGGACCAAGCTGTAGACAGTCAGTGGTACTTTAGGGGCTGGGCGATATGGAGAAAATCAAATATGATATTTTTGGCAAAATAACTCGAAAATGATATTGCAATGATATTGATAACTATTGGTGCTTTCACAAAATATTTACACAGTGAGATTTAGAAGTTCAGAAAATAACAGCACTTTACTGTGATGCAGCTGTTAAAACCAGGAAAAGACAGCATTTACAATATCCACCATCTAAGACTATATCTGTTTCATATCACAATATTAGTTTTATAATTATATTGTCCAGCCCTACTTTCCAGACCAGTTTACATCACAAAGTGTAAAGTGAGATCAAGCAGCTGTTTCTACAATGTGGTATGATTAGCACTGTCACAAGTGTTTGCAGTAACACAAAAGCTGATGTTTACAGAATCTTTTTGTAAAACTTTGTTGTTTTTTAAAGAAGCAGTGTGTGAAATTTAAGGGGACTCAGTGACATCTAGCAGTGAGGATAGCAGAGTGCAAAAAGCTAAACCTTTTCCTAGTTGAATTTATTTCAGTGTTCATTGTTTAGGAGGTTTTTACCAGAGGCCTGTACTACAAAGCAGGATTTGAAGTTAGCGTGGTAACTTCAGGGTTAACTCAGGGGTTTCAGTACTACGAAGCGGGTTCTCTTTTTACCGGTATAAATCACAGTAGTAACTTATGCTGAACAGTTAACCTGCTCCAGAGCAGGTTAACTTCAGGGTATCAGATCACAGCCTGTCAACACCCCGACCTCTGACCAATCAGATCACTGAAGAAAAAAGTATCAATGGACGAAAGTCCAGAGTGACAGGTAAGAAAGAGGAGCCTACATGTTGTTATAGGTCAGTAGAATCATTTCATTGTTCCAGGGCTTTATTTCCACTGGTTTTAAAACAGAGTTTCTAACAAACACAGAGATCTTTTACAGCACTAAGTACATGATTTTGACGGTGATAGTGTTGCTATTTTATACTCTGATTCCATCACTGCAGCTTAAAATAACACACCTACGCGATGATAACTTGGATAAAACGAGGATGTTGTAAGGATGTTTTATTAGTTAAATAATTCACACACTGTTAATTGGCTCCTGTTATTATAAATGCAACATTTCGGTTAGATAGACCTCTTAATGCCATGGGTCATTAACTAGGCTACTTTTTAACCTTTTACTTTGGTAGCGGAAACAGTCTGTCATTACTTAAAGTGTTTTATTTGACATATCCAGAGTAGTTTTGTCATCTTCCAACTAAATAGCAAAAAAAACTCTAATACCAATACTAGGCTAAATAAATAAATAAATAATATACCAATGTCACATACAGCCTAGATATACCTACACGTAATTTAAGTCTTGGCTGATGGTGTATTTTTGGACAGTATTTTTAATATTTCTACTTTTTCCGTTCTAAGATTACAGAGTATTGTTTACATCCCGCATCATTAAGATTTAACTGTCTCGCACTCGCAAACACTTTTGGTACCGTTTCGTCTCATACCATATCATACGAAGCAGCCTTCTTCATTCATGGTTCTGATGATGTCACTTGAAATTAACAGCCCCATCTCTTTCACATAAATGTGCTCATGACTGGTTGGAAAACCCAGAGTCGACTGAACTAGTCGATAACCAGCTTTGTAGTCCGGTTATCCAGACAGCCAGTGTGACAGGTTAATCAAGCCAAATGACGTAAAGATATCCAGAGTAAGTTGAACTGACTTCGTAGTCCAGGCCCCAGGTTATATAAACTGGTAAAAACACTGAATAATGCCATTTCACAGTAAAAATTAGTGTTTTTCCTGCACTGTCATTGTTGAAGGGTTGCTAATTACGGTGGCTGAAGCAAAAATGTGAAATAGCACTATCTAGAGCCAGTGTTTGGTTTGTCTGTTCTGGGTTACTGTAGAAACATGGTAGTGCAACACGGTGATCTCCGTAGACGAGGACCAGCTCCCAATGTAGATATAACTAGCTCACTCTAAGGTAACAAAAACACAACAATTCTTACTTTCAGTGATTATACGTGAAAGACAACATAAGTATTAAATTAGATTCCATTTCTGCCAATATATCACCCTAAATCCACCCACTCTGGACCTGTCAACAAAGGTGTTAGTATAGAGTGAGCAAGGAAAAAAACTATGTCTCAGACACAATATTTAATATTTAACAATAGTCCGATGTAAAACATAGACCTGCCCTGTCTTAATTTGAATTTTTCGGTACCTATGGTTGCTATTTTGAGTGCATAAGTGCATTCACACTGACAAGTATGGCAAAATGCAGTGCACTTTTTGTACCCAGAAGCTGTACTAATATTGATCAGAAAGTTGAGAGTGGAACACTGGACCCTTCTCACCATCATTGGATTGCCATCTTGGCTATGTAACAAAAGGGAGTAACCACCAAACCTGTAAAATTGGTGGCCTAGGAAGCTGCAGTTGTTCCAGTGAATAAGCAAAGAAACTGGCAGATATATCGTGTTCAACAGTCGTGGTCAAAGGTTGGTGGTAATGCTCTGTCTATTTACAATTTGCCAGTACAAAGAAGAAGTGTTCAAATGTTGAGATTGTCATTTCTGATAAGTACCAACAGCTCTGTTCAATTTGAAACAACACTATCCTGTCGAAATTCACGCACTATGCAAGTACATGATGTACTATATGGAAGTGTACTAACTAAGCAAGTACATAATGCACACAGTACTGATTTCAAAATTAAGGCTCATGCACTATAAATTATTTTGTTTGGACACAAATATAACACTGTAATCTGTGTCACCAGTTGTAAGTTGATCATTTTAAGTTTGCAAATCAAATTGTAACCAAATTTGTAACTCTAAGTGTGGGGTTTATAGGAAATGCAGGGTTCATTTTTAGAAACACTAAGAGTGCCATTAAGTGGTGAGAGAATTGTTTCCATTTTCTGTCTAGAATTAGCACAAGGTAACATCTGCCCTTTGATAAAAACATTGATGTTTCATTAAATGCTTTTATAGGAATTTTAATAAAATGTTTTTAAAAAAACGTTTGCTATGTCTTTACAATCAGACTTCAACTGTAAACAGCACAACAAAACATAATTACACGACTGCATTATGCCACACTGCTGAGACATTTCAGTCTGGACCAAAGTAGTCTACTGACAGACCAACTGACCGTCATCGCCACGCCCAGAGTTGAGATGATGAAGAATTAGTAATAGAGTTTGACTGAAACTAAGTATTTTAAGAGACAGTAGCACAGTATAAAAGGTTAGTCTACAGACATGCTAGCTTTGTAAGGGTGTAATGCTCACTGTAAAGAAGACCAAATAAGATGAATCAAAGTTGATGTCTTAAGTTTTTTTTTTTTTTTTTCCTAGTAAAGTAAATGTTAAAATTGGCAAGTGGATTGTGTCACAGGAACCTTTTTTTGGTATCCTGTATCAAAAGGATTTATTCTCTTATGAGCAAGGAAAAGAAGTGTCTGGCACTACTCATCGTTTCGTAAATGTAAATATGTCTCAAAGTCCCTTGTGAGATTTTATGTCAACAAAGTGAGTACAGTTACTCCTGAGGGGATCATGAATGTCTTTACAATGGAGAGCTGTTCAGTCATAGAGAGATGTCACTGAAACAAACATGTCAACCTCCTTGTGGTATTGGAGGAAAAGTTTGGGGAATCAGCAAAGTCATTAGGATACACTCTTTGCATCTTATTAATGTCTGTACCAAATATTGTGCCAATCATTAATTGTCAAGATGTTTTAGTTGACCAACCACACGATTGAAAGTGTGATCCTTAAAGTCCCATGGGAACATATCTATTTTCCTACAATCCTATGATTCTCATGTTATATGCTCCCAGGCTCCTTTGTATCCAAGTTTAATATTCTGTTAACATACATTAACCCTCCTGTTGTGTTTGGGTCACATTTGACCTGTTTTATGTTAAATTTTCCATAAATAAACTAACCTTACCCTAAACCTTTTTCATAACCTTATTAGGAAATGGCAGTCATCAACTACTATTGATTTAAATAATAATTATTTTTCTGCTTTTTTAAATGTCCTCTCTTTTATTTTATTAATTAATTGGTTGACTAATGCCCATATTCATCATATTAAGCTAATACAGAGCTGGGGAACATCTTTTTCAGGTCCCCATCATGTGCTACAGAGCTGCAGAACATAGGAACCTGAGAACATACAACCCTGGGAGAGCACTAATGTAGAGCTTGGGAACTTCAGACCAAGGGAACACAAGACCCTTTGTCATATAAATCTAGAGAACACAGGACCCTGGGAAACACAGGACGTTGGGGACATGAGCAATAATGTAGAACTTGGGAACTTTGAACCCTAGGAACATAAGACCCTATGTCATAAATCTGGAGAACGTGGGACCCCGGGAAACACTGGATCTTGGGGAAGTATAATCCTGGGAGAGCACTAATGTAGAACTTGGAAACTTTGGACCCTGGGATCATAAGACCCTTTGTCATATAAATCTGGGGAATGTATGATCTTGGGGATCATAAGACCCTTTGTGATGTTCCCATTATGTGCCATATAAATCTAGGGAACATAGGACCATGGGAACATAGGGATGCCCCCTAGTCACACCACTTGTTGTATTAGCTAACTATTTAGGCTAATATATTTAGCAAGCCAGCTTCTGATCTGGCAGTCGAAGAGTTATGACCAAGTTATGTTCACTGTGGGAAATGAGGTATTTTACAGCTGAACCTAAACCTATTAACAGATTCTGCACCATTGTTTTTAGCCATGCTAGTGGCATGGCTCTAGGGACTGCAGCAGCGGTCATTGCTTTGGTCCAGACTGAAATGTCTTGGCAACTGCTGGATGGATTTTAGTGAAATTCTGTAGAGACATTCCTGGTCAGTCCTATTGACTTTGGTGATCCCAGGACTTCTCTCTAGCGCCATGTTGAAGTTGACATTTATGGTTCAGACTAATACACAACTCTTTAATGTATTGCCATCAACACACTCCTCTTTCTTTCATAAATTGAGAGGTATAAAAGATATCACCATACATGTACAAGTCACATCCTTCATTTAATCGTATTCCAGTGGAGGACAAGACATCTCAAGCACTCTTATTTATGTACGATAATTTCTTACTGACATCCATCACCATATACACTGATAGATGAGTACATAGCCAGTATCAGCTGATAACATTAGCCTTCCAATGTATCAGTCATTTTTTGATTAACAATGTGTAGAGCTGTTGCAGAGTCAATGTCCCATAGCTATGTCAATTCACATTCAAGTATAAGATAGCTGTATGACACAGATATCCTTTTAAATGCTGTAATTCTGGTTTGGTCATATCTATCCTCAGTTAGGACTGATCGGATATCACATACAGGTTTGTGTTTGCTGTCCCTGTACACAGGGTCATAAGTCCTTTGAAGATCATGAGAGCTCCAGCACTGCTTTTTGTGTCCTCTTCCACAATAAGGTCATATGTGTCCATCATTCCCATTAGAGAATTTAACACCTCCTGTCCTTTTAGCAGTGATGCTGTTTTCAGATGTACAGCCACCCTTTGAGACAAGCCTGTTGCTGGGATCAGAGGAGGCCAATTCTGCTCTGTCAGGACGATGGTAATGTAAGGGAACAACCTCTCTACTGTGGATACAAACTCCTGAGAGAAAGAGAAGGGGGTTACAACACAGGATTAACACTACTTTTCTTGTAGTTTAAGAACAGGAACAAAATTACAAGCACCTCAAAAATGTACTTAAAAGAATACTTCACCCACAAAATGGCCATTCATAAACAAATCGGTAATGCCATGTTACCTTGAATTCATGAAGAAAACTTTGTTTTTCCCACATGCCTTAAGGGAAACCACAAATTGATTTCCTGATTGATTGGGGACTGCATGTAACAGCAGCAAAACTATATCAAAATATCCGTTTTCAAACTCACATAACTCGTGCAGCATAATCCACGCTTTTCTTTTCCAGTTGTATGCTCAGACTTCCTAGACACATACATTTTCATTTTGTTTCTGGCTCTGGAGAACTGCATACATTTTGTTTTATCTGCATTTAATACAAGTTTGAGATCTATTAGTGCATCTTCCGAAGCACTGAAAGAAATCTGCAGGCTTCAGTAGCATATTTCATAGAGCCAGCCCAACAGTATAAAATAGTGTCATCTGCATAAATGTGGGCATTACAGGTTTACAAAGACAAGACTATATCATTTATATAAATGGTGAACAGGAAGCTACATACCTCGACATTGTCAGTGCTCTGTAAATCCTCCATGCTGATCCAGACAGGCCTGTAGAGCTTCTCTTCATTGTAGGCTGAGTGCAGCAGCTTGAGAGAAGCTTCCAGAAGCTGCTGCGTGTGGATCCTCAGATAAACACCCCAGGGAACATCAGCTCTCTGCCCAAGCAGCTTCAAGAAGTCCTGCAAACACATCCACACATAAAGCCTTATTTATCCACATGCATGTTTATGTTGTTGACATCAGTGATGCTTATGGAGCATAGGAATACTAAATAAGTGCTGCAAAAAACAAAATAAACAAAAACAAGGCTGCTGACAGCCCAGGATGGTGTGTTCTGACTGTAGGAAGAGCTCTCTGAGTGAAGGGGGAACCGCTAGTCATTTATTGTATGGCCTAACTGCAATGTTTTTTTTAAGAAAATATAAACAGAAAAGGTTTTTTTTCTGCCACTTACACCCTGTTTTTCATTAATTTACCTGCAGTGTAAAGGCCTCTGAGCTCCTTCCAGGAGTTTCTACCAGAGGGACTCCAGGTCGGCTGCTGTCAGAGGCCACCTGAACCATCAGCATACCACCATCACCTTCTGGACCTACAGACAGATGTTATAAACAGAAACATAAAGGTAAACATGATTAATGCTTCATAACTGTCACAGTGACTTTATCATTAAAAAAAAAAACAGTGTCCACAGGTTTACTCTAACACTATCCAAGGGGAAATGTGGGCGATGCATGGCAAAGTCTCAACGCTATAATAAGCAGAGCTCAGAAACCAGCCCAGATACCCAGACCCTGCCTCCTTCACAGAGCATATGAACATCTTCTATGCAAAGTGTAACAAGGCTGACCCAGAGGAGTGGACCCTGACCAACACCAGCTGCACTAGGGTTAGATGATTAGACAAATAAATCATCAATTGGCTGAATACATCAGCAGTTGTTATGTTTTGCTGGGATAAACAACATTTAGAGCCAACATATTTTACATACTGTGAATAAAGGGTTCATTTCAACCAAACCAGAACTGATGTTTGTGAAACAGGGGAAAGAGTAACCGAGGAAGTTTTTGTGAGTTTTATTATTATAATTGAAGTATGTTTATGATAAACAAGGCAACCCAGCTAGTCTTGGTTCAGTGAAAGCAAGAACCTTGAAATGAGTAGGTGTATGCTTGTATGCTTGTTGTTTCATAAGGAAAACAGGTGTAAGAATATTTCCTTTCTTGATGTGATATGTATCTTGAGTTTATTCTGTGTATATGTATTAGACAAAAAAAGCTAAGAGAGCTTGTGGAATGTAGCAAACTTAACACTCAAACACATCTTCCAGCTAAAACTACAGCAGTTGTTGGGCTAATGGTGGCTAGTTAGAAGATTTTAACAAATTGCCCAACCCTAAGTTATGCTCCTGCAACAATCAGTGTCAAGGAGCAGATGGTAGTTTCCGTCCTCTCCAAGCTACATCCGAGAAAAGCTCCTGGACCAGATAAGCTCAAAAGGTGGCATACTGAAAACTGTGTGGCTCAGCTGGGCAGTGTTGGAGCACAGCTTTTCCAGCTGCTGTAAGACATCATGACTTTAAAACACCATGTTCATGTAATTTACTGTGATTAGATTATAGCTTTTATGTCACCATTTTTAATTTTTCCAGTGCCTATTAAAATTTGAAAATGACTTAATTTGCTTTGCACTTAAAAACCACTGTGTGAAATTTTGTTTTTCATGATTTCAAATGATAATATTGTGATGGCAGAAATATTTCTGTAGCATTTCAGCATAGCCAGGCAGCCAACTACATAAAAAAAATTATGAAAGTGAATGGCCTGTATGTCTAAAGAAACCATGTGTTTGTACCTACATACCTGAAAGCTGAGCCAACAAGGAGGGCTTGTCAGTGACTCTCAGCCAATGGACTGCCAGGCTGTTGTGTTGTGTGGCTGTGGACAGGACGTCAGCATCTGAGTTGTGACCTGAATAGAGGAAGTCCATTAGGTTTCCTCCAGGATAGAATCTTCTTAAAAGTCCCTGGTGTCCTGTAAACAGAATTAATACATCAATAATTAAAGTGAAACAGCAAGTCATTTCCAACCTTTATCATTTAATGAAAATTCTTTTTCACTTTTGACTTATGTATCACAGACATGGCAGCAAATGATAAAATGCAGTAATATTCTCCACACTGTAATTAAAACAACAACAACAACAACAACAACCAAATAAAGTAATCACATGTCCAGTATTCAAGTTGTTCAAAGTGAACTGGTTATTTTTGGATCTAAAAATTTAAGTCAAATCAAAAAATCAAGTTGCTCAAATGGGATTGGTGAAATTCAAATACCAAATTTCATTTCAGTCAGGACCACTTTAGCACTTTAGTCAAAGAAAACTT
The DNA here is from genome assembly GCA_019142605.1 of Cephalopholis sonnerati. NCBI lineage: Eukaryota > Metazoa > Chordata > Actinopteri > Perciformes > Serranidae > Cephalopholis > Cephalopholis sonnerati. The sequence continues at coordinate 37,362,124 of JAGQAX010000010.1, forward strand.
CATTTCCATTGCAGTATTATATGTGGTGGTAGGGCACTGTTCTGGGGCCTTTCTACCTTTCCTCAGGCCTGTAAAGCCTAAGGAGGAGAGAGCAGACCTCTCCACCCTTCCACCTGCCTACGAGGAAAGCCTGAGGCAGAGAGAGCAAACCTCCCTGCCCTTCCATGCACCTACATACATGGAAAGCCTATTTATGGCGGCGCGCACGCTAGCAGCTGGAAGTCGCGGATTGTGAGATCATAATGTCACGTATTTTTAGCGGAGCGGAGTGCTGAGCCGCTTCTACGTGTTTCACTTACACTTAAATTGCCACGGTTCCCATCACCAGACGCCATGTTGCTGCAGTCCAGCCTTCTTTTTCTCCGAATACTGGCGGGCTACAAACCTCCTCCAGTTTGATGTGATGCTATATTTTATTTTCAGTAGGATTAAGAATAACACTGCCTACATAATACAACTTCTAATTATACACAAATCAAAATGGTCTGACTCTAAACCCTGCTTTCGTCGTTTCATTGTTGAACTCCAGCAGTAGGGCACCACACTTGAATGTGTAAACAACAACAAAGCTGTAAAGACTCTCAACCTGTTAAAGACTGTACATTTTATTTGATTTTTGAAAAGACTGGCAGTGAACTCCCACAAACCTAGCCAGGTTTAATGCTACATGTTTGCAACAAAGCACTGACTGACAGACTCCACTTCTGTTGTAAACTTGGTCACTGTGTCTTGGTGTCAAACAGCTTGGTCACTGTGTCTTGGTGTCAAACAGCTTGGTCACTGTGTCTTGGTGTCAAACAGCTTGGTCACTGTGTCTTGGTGTCAAACAGCTTGGTCACTGTGTCTTGGTGTCAAACAGCTTCTTCCTTACTTGCAGCTTCTTTGAATGCAGACAGTGTTGGTTCATATATATCATAGTAGACTCTGGTAGGGTAGGTGTTCTCACGAACGAACAGAAGATCACTGATGTTTGGGTGAATTGAACCCTGCCACAATGTCAGACTGAACCTGGAAACCAAATCACAACATCACAACATCACAACAGTCACAGTGTCACAAAGTGCAGCATCATGTGGCTTATCAATATAGCTGAACACAAGAAATATGAACAAAACCACAGTCACATTAAGGATATTTTATGTCCCTCAGTCTGTATTCTTTGGTTGAAGTTCAGCTGATGCTCTTTTTGGATTGTGTTCATCAACGTACAGAGAATTATATTAACTTAGTTGCCAGAATAAATGTACATGTCTGCAAACCATGGAAACGTTACATTTGCACATAATTATGTAGCGGATACATTAAAACTTTAGGTTTCAAGAACGCTGTAGTTATCGCGGTTAGGTTTAAGCACCACTTGCTTATGGTTAGGCTTAAAATACTCCATTTTGGAGGCACAATTCCTGCAGGGAAAGCAGCAACATCTTGTTAAAAAACAACTGTTTTATGTACCGCTATCACACAGCAATAACTCACTAAATCACAACCGGTTTTGAACAATAGTCTGCAGCTTGGCAAGTATCTTACCTAGGTGTCACGCCATCCACCAGCCCCTCCACCTCCCAGTGACAAAGTCAGCTTATATATTATGTAACTTTAGAAATGTTGACAAGATATGTACAAATTTTGCAAGTGTAACGTACCTGTGGTTTGCAGAACTGTACGATGCTAATATTTTCTACAGGCAACTGGGCTAAATTTTCTGCAAGCCAGATCACTTTCTCTTTGGAAAAAGCATTAAATGTGAAAGATTTCATGAACTGATACGTTATTATCAAACAGAGACAGAGGAAATACAACCACTGAATTATTCTGTGTGACAAAGCTGTGGATTATCACTTGAGTGCATGTTTTGACAGACTAAAGAGTGGGTTATCCTTAATAATACAGTAGGCCATAACACAGTAGGACGTTGTCTGTGTTACCGTGGTGACTGGCTCAGGAGCCAGCTGATGTGCTGCCAGCCGCCGCGAACCAACAGGGCATGGACTGGGAATGTCACCTACAGACACAAATTTTTCTAAATCTTTTACTGCAGATTTTAAAACTCCTCACTGAGTATCAGCAGCCACATAGGTTATTGTTACATACCAGAATATCACTGAAATTCAGTGGGATACCTTGATATTATAACTGAACAAATCAGACCATAGTGATGATGTTACTTGTCTTCCCTCCCAACGTTCAAAGGTTTCCCATATGTTTTTGCATCTTCGTAGGGGACATTAACAACAATACTATATGTCACACACAGATAGGTGAGGAGATAGGCAACGCAGTTCTTCTTTGCCTCTGCCTGTTCAGCACTACTTGCGGACAATAAAGAGATTTTTGTCTTTTAGTATTGCTTTTAGTATCTCTCACTGGAAACAGCAGCCCCTGTGTGTTTCCTCCAGAAGGATCTGGTGTATCACACGATAAGATGCAGCATGGTAATAATGCCAGTATATCAAACTTATCAAACAGAAGAGCTGCATTGACTGCTTTAAAGGTCTGGTCACACCAGCATTTAAATCAATGAAATCTTGGTGCAATATCAATTTTCAGTCAATAGAACTGCTGCGATCAATAAACCCACTAGCAAAAACTGAGTAAATCTGCATGAAGTTCTCAAGGAGAGTTCTACTTTGGTAAACTTTGATGTGCAAACTAGTACCTTTGAACAAGCCTTGTTGGCAGTGCTGACCATTGAGGAAAAAAAGGAACTAGTGGTCATATTAGCTTCAGCTAATTTATTACCCTGCTCTGATGGACTAAAAACATCTCCACAGTAAAGATACTACAAGGAGCACTGTCAGCTGAGAGATGAGAGTTAAAACATGAATTAACCTTGGTAACACAGGTAGCAACTGAGCTTGCTAGTTAGTGGCCTAGTGGCAAGCCTAGTCATCATTACTCTTCCTGCTCTTTCGTGTGGACATGTAAATGACCAGAGTCAAAACAAATTCAGACTAATTCCCATGCTGCTTGATACTTAATAATACTGGATCCCCTGATGTACTTTTCATCTGTGTTGTAAAGCTTACCTTTTGGGGGACATCTTTGATCATATTGTACATCTCCTCCACCATGGACCTGGTGTAGGTCTCAACTTGATGCGGAGGAAAATAGCCCACCTGTCAGAAACGATGCAATGTCAGCTGTGAAACACAGTCATTCTGATTAAAACCTAACTAAAGGTCTACCTACTGCTAGTCCTATGAGGCTGTAACAATTGTTGAATTCTTCCCATACCTTGGTGCACTCAATTTGCATTGGGAAGTTGGAATTTCCAAGTTCCCAGTTAGAAATCCAGCTTTAGGGGTTTTCCGCATAAAATTTCTGACTCAGAGAGCTGGAGGAACCTCACCAACACCAAACTCAAAATCCAACATGGCTGCCCCGCTCATCAACAGAGGTAAAAGCTTTAGCAATATACAATAGTTTTATTGGCACTTCTGTCTTATTTGTGTCTCTTAAAACAGCCGTACACATAATACTGTCCAACTTCTATCGGTGGACGTGTTGCTATGGTGTTTGTATGTGCAAAATATGGTAAAATGCTTATTTATCATTTGGTATTGCTAACAATGGCTAACCTGGATAGACAAAATGACAGCACCCCAAACCAAAACATCTCAATTGCCCCCTGGTGGCTGGCTGTACTGTAGGTCATAAACTCCGCCCCGTCCGTGCTAATAAATGAGACATGGACAACACTTAAAGATCACACTTCAATTTAATTTTTTCATATTTTCTGACATTATAGGTAGTTCTTATGCCGATATGTGTTCATGTGTTCGTTTTTTTTTTTTTAGGTAAGTTTGGTTTTAAATACTTGTTTGATGCTATGAAATGGGGTGTAACATCATGAATGACAGCTGTGACTGAGCTCATGACTGAGTTGGGTGGGTGTATGGGCGGGACTCCAGCACAAGATGGCAGCGTAAAGCTCCAAGAAACAGTGCCAGGCTTTGAAGCCAATTTGGCATAGTGGCCAGTCCGAGGCACTACAACTTCGGCGTCTGTCACGTGATTCCAGTGGGCCCAAAAAAACTTTTTTCTCACAGACTAATACTGTAAAAGAGACATCTGTTAATCGGTGGTTACATTTTTTTTTTTTGAGTGTAGCAATTCACACAAAATTACTCATGTCACTGTCAGAATTTGATTCATTTGGTCCAAGATTTCGAAAGTCCAGAAGAACCATAAAATTAAATCATTGTATCCCCATTCATTGAACATCTAGACAATTTTCCACGGAAGTCAAACTTTTTTGGCTTCATGCACCATTGAGCAACTACCATAGGAATGAAATCTTTATACAACCATTAACAGCGCTTGTATCCAGGATATTTTGGTTTCATTTTTATTCAGTGGGACAAAGTGGGGATGCATCATCCATCTCTAGGGTGGTGTGAATGGAAAAATCAAAAAACATTAAAAAGGTTTATCCTCTGGTCAGCATTAAAGGCCCCGAAAACATACATTTTCTTTATCAGCTTCTCACTATGAGTAATAGGATCCTACATGTGATATTTATTTGTTACTTTTTATCTCTTTGCTCTTCTCACTGGTACAAAGGGTATATTCCTCAAATGGAAAAAACTGATGTCACATACTTCTGTGCACCGATCAGGATTTAGCAAAATTTGAATTGGAATCTCTCTCATGACTGTTGGTGCATTGTTTGACCTGGGTGTTGCTTATTTAGTCAAACATTTTCTAGTTTTAGAGAAACACAGCTGCCATTTTCTGCCTGGAGGGTAGTGCTGGAAAAAACAGTAATGGACTGACCAAAATATAGTCAGAATTCATCCTTTGATAATACTGTTTTTCCTCAACGAATTGCATGGCAATCACTCCTATGTATTTTTAGCCTCAACAATGCTGGGGCTCAAAGGATGGAATTTTGTGGTCCCCATGAGGATGAATGTGATAATCTCCTGACTTTTCCTCTCACACAATCATGATGTTGACATTTTGGGATCTGGTAATATATCTCAACAGCTATTAGACAGATAGGTGTCGCCACTGCGCCACCCCTTCAGAAGACCAGCGACGGTCCTGGGTCCATTCATTCCAAGGGGAAAGTGAATGTAAGTACAGATTATGACAGATACTTTCACCCCATAGTCACTGAAGTAAATACTGGACCCAGTTTTCACAAGCCACATCTATTTTGAACATTCCTAAATGGCATTTGTCAGACAGATAAAGCAGGAAAAACATTGTTTAGTTTGAGACATGTCTCTGTGTCAGCAACACGCTTGTGAGAGATCTGGCAACATAGAATCTCTTCTGTGGTGCTGAGCTGTCGATCCGGTTTTACTGTTGTGCTGCCAACGTCAGATATTTAAATAGAGTTATACATAAAACATGAATCAGAAATTAAACTGAAAAAGAACTTGAAATTTGTTGCTTAATAATATTATTGTTAATATTTAACGTTTTTCGGAGGTGAAAAAAGACAAAATTATCACTTAAATTTGTACTGTACATACTGTTATACTCTTATTTTGAATCTGTTTACAACCACGCCTATTTAGGAGACCAGTAGTGTTTACCATTTCAGGCCCAGCTTATAATGCGTTTTCTTTTGTTATGGAGTATCTTTGCTAAAATGACCAACATGGTAAACATTATACCTGCTAAACATTGCTGCTAGAGTTGTGAGGAGGACTTTAGGACCCAGGACATGGGGTGGATTAGGGGAGAATAGATGAGGAAGTAGGGTGTGTCAGTGGGAGGTGCTTAAGTTAAAAAAGACCAAGCTGAAATGTGTAGGCCTCTCTGTCTTTCATCTCTTGTTTGAGGCACACACTGAGATTCATGGAAAGCTGAAGTACTTTACTGCCCGGCACGTCCAAGCTGTTCCTGGGGGACACACACCCCTGTGGCTGCCTGGGATGTGTGAATTTAAATTTCTGTCAAGCGCCGGTTATTATCAGCTAGATTTTTTTTGTTTGTTAATGCTGCCATTAAAAAAAGAAAAAAAAAAGGGAGAATTAACTCTTGTTAACTGTTAATTCGGTTGTTCTGTCTTTCTGTAGGGTTTCCTGGTGGCAGCCAGTGGGTGCACCAGGGACAGTTGCGTGTGGTGTAACACTGGGGTTTGTAGTGAAGTGGTGTGTGATGGTAGTTGGGTGTGGCCACCTTTAGATTGGGTGAGTGGTGTATTGTGGTTGTAGTGATTATCCTGTTACTATCTGTCTTAGGTGCCACATTGTGCTGCCCCCACTGCCTGTCTTCTCTCCCTTCAGCCTCTCTTTTAGTAGGACCAGCAGATAAATTATTTCTTATTGATTTTAAGGCAAAAATAAAACTTCTTAACAGTGCTTGAATTAGTTATTTGGCCTGGTGTGTTTATTCATAACTAGATGTAGCTGTGTTCATTGTTACCAGTCTCAGGCTATATTAGCATGCTGATGTTAGGCACAGCAGTGTTTAGAGACAAATGCAGCACAGTCTCACACTTCTTACTGAGAAGCTGCATGTAGGACACATGACCTCACTATTTCTAAAGTCTTAGCTACATGCCTGTCTTTGACTTATGCTCTGGACCAAAAGGGCGAGATCCACAGATGGACCCATCGACTGACCAACTGACTGACATCACCAGCTTGATAAAAAAGCCTATAGAGCAGGTTAATATACAACTGCTATACTGTGATTCCTAATCAGGCTGTAAACATGCACTACCCTCCATCCAGGAGACAAAGTCACATCTGGAAACTTCTCCTGAATCAATTGCAGAAATCTGGAAAAAGAGGAAGGAAGGAAGGAAAGGAGAGAAATGTACTGTTGTTATGATGGGACAGTGAGTTAATGTGTGTCCAATTTGTCAGTGTGGCAATAATAACTGAACAAAAATATAAACGCAACACTTTTGTTTTTGCTCACATTTTTCATGAGCTGAACTCAAAGATCTAAAACATTTTTTTTATATACACAAAACACCATTTCTCTCAAATATTGTTCACAAATCTGTCTAAATCTGTGTTAGTGTGCACTTCTCCTTTGCCGAGAAAATCCATCCCACCTCACAGGTGTGGCATATCAAGATGCTGATTAGACAGCATGATTATTGCACAGGTGTGCCTTAGGCTGGCCACAATAAAAGGCCACTCTGAAATGTGCAGTTTTGCTTTATTGGGGGGGTCTGGGGGGGTCAGAAAACCAGTCAGTATCTGGTGTGACCACCATTTGCCTCACGCAGTGCAACACATCTCCTTTGCGTAGAGTTGAGAGTCGTAGGTTGTTGATTGTGGCCTGTGGAATGTTGGTCCACTCCTCTTCAATGGCTGTGCGAAGTTGCTGGATATTGGCAGGAACTGGAACACGCTGTCATATACGCTGATCCAGAGCATCCCAAACATGCTCAGTGGGTGACATGTCTGGTGAGTATGCTGGCCATGCAAGAACTGGGATGTTTTCAGCTTCCAGGAATTGTGTACAGATCCTTGCAACATGGGGCCGTGCATTATCATGCTGCAACATGAGGTGATGGTCGTGGATGAATGGCACAACAATGGGCCTCAGGATCTCGTCACAGTATCTCTGTGCATTCAAAATGCCATCAATAAAATGCACCTGTGTTCGTTGTCCATAACATACGCCTGCCCATACCATAACCCCACCGCCACCATGGGCCACTCGATCCACAACGTTGACATCAGCAAACCGCTCACCCACACAACGCCACACATGCTGTCTGCCATCTGCCCTGAACAGTGAAAACTGGGATTCATCCGTGAAGAGAACACCTCTCCAACGTGCCAGACGCCATCGAATGTGAGCATTTGCCCACTCAAGTCGGTTACAACGACGAACTGCAGTCAGGTCGAGACCCCGATGAGGACGACGAGCATGCAGATGAGCTTCCCTGAGACGGTTTCTGACAGTTTGTGCAGAAATTCTTTGGTTATGCAAACCGATTGTTGCAGCAGCTGTCCGGGTGGCTGGTCTCAGACGATCTTGGAGGTGAACATGCTGGATGTGGAGGTCCTGGGCTGGTGTGGTTACACGTGGTCTGCGGTTGTGAGGCCGGTTGGATGTACTGCCAAATTGTCTGAAACGCCTTTGGAGACGGCTTATGGTAGAGAAATGAACATTCAATTCACGGGCAACAGCTCTGGTGGACATTCCTGCAGTCAGCATGCCAATTGCACGCTCCCTCAAAACTTGCGACATCTGTGGCATTGTGCTGTGTGATAAAACTGCACATTTTAGAGTGGCCTTTAATTATGGCCAGCCTAAGGCACACCTGTGCAATAATCATGCTGTCTAATCAGCATCTTGATATGCCACACCTGTGAGGTGGGATGGATTATCTTTGCAAAGGAGAAGTGCACACTAACACAGATTTAGACAGATTTGTGAACAATATTTGAGAGAAATGGTATTTTGTATATATTAAAAAAATGTTTTAGATCTTTGAGTTCAGCTCATGAAAAATGGGAGCAAAAACTAAAGTGTTGTGTTTATATTTTTGTTCAATGTAAATACAAAACATGTACAATGTTAGCGTGTGAATAACAAAGACCTGATGGACAAAATACATGAAAATCAAGCTTTTTCACCTGGTTCCATTGATTGGAGGCACAAAGTCTGGTACGTTGGGACCTTGGAGGATGTCTGCATTAAGCCAGACAGGCCTGTTTATTCCTCTGCTACTGTTCTTTTGAATGAGCAGATCCAGTGACAAACCCACTGATCTCAGAGACTTAAAATCCAACTTCATGCCTGTAGGAAAACACAGAGCATTAAAACCTGTTACTCATCGAATGGACACAGACAAACAGACATATAGATAAAGACACAGAAAGGCACATCACCTCTACTCTGCCATACCTTTTCTAGATTCCAGCACAGCATCCAGCCATTGGTCCAGAGTGTTGTCACTATAGATGGCAGGAGGGTGGGCCATGATAGGGATTGGCTTCTCACTGGGTGTTCCATAACCCTCGAGAGTGACATCAGCCTCTAGGATCATAACGTCACCTGAGGAAACAAAGAAGGGGGTACAGTTTTGTAGATCACTGGAGCACAATGTAGCAGTTGTACAGTATGTAAATCTCAGGAATAAACAACACCATCAAAGAAGTCTGTGTGAGAGAGTTTACTTGTGAGGGCTTTGTTCATTTCCTCCTTGCTATTGGCTCTGTGAAACCAGGTAGCCAACAGACCGTCAGGTTTGCTGATTTCACCTGACTGAACCAGGAAGTCCAGCATGTCTCCACCAGTAGAAAAAGAGGGAGGAGCTGGGGAACCTGATTGGATAGCAAGATACAGGCCAATATGTGAGTGTGGGACTGTAAAAATATGGGTCTTTACATAATTCATACAAAATCAAATTATTTATATGCCTCCATGCTGACGATAGCTGTGGGCGGAGGCATTACGTTTTAAGATTATCCGTCCTTTTGTCCATCCCATCATTGTGAACATGATATCTCAAGAATGCCTCAAGGGAATTTCTTTGGCACAAATGTTCACTTGGACTCTACAATAAACTGATTAGATTTTGGTGGTCAAAGGTCAAGGTTTCTGTGACCTCATCCGTCTCATTCTTGTAAATGTGATATCTCAAGAACATCTTGACAGAATTTCTTCAAAGTTGGCACAAATGTCCACTTGGACTAAACAATGAACTGATTAGATTTTGGTGGTCAAAGGTCAAGGTCACTGTGACCTTGTCTGTTTCATTCTTGTGAACATGATATCTTAAGAACCCCTTAAAGGAATTTCTTCAAATTTGGCACAAATGTTCACTTGGACTCTACAATAAACTGATTAGATTTTGGTGGTCAAAGGTCAAGGTTTCTGTGACCTCATCCGTCTCATTCTTGTAAATGTGATATCTCAAGAACATCTTGAGGGAATTTCTTCAAAGTTGGCACAAGTGTTCACTTGGACTCAACAATGAACTGATTAGATTTTGGCAGTCATAGATGGATTTTTGTGAACACAATCTCAAAAACACCTTAAGGGAATACCTTTTCAAATTTGACACAATTTGACACACGTCCACTTGAACTTATTAGAACTTTGCGGCCATCTTGGGTGTCAACCTTGAACTGTGCTGATTGTATAGATCTTCTGTGCTGTTGGGGGAAGATGTGTGTGAAGCATTCATGTTTTCACAGACATGGATGTAAACTGTAAGAGAACTTGACTGGTGTGTGGAGACAATACAACCACGGGGTGGTAATTCTAATTTGAATATTGATTAGTCATTATCTGTTTATAAGTGCCTTAGCAATATTGTTTTAAGATGAGCAGTTGGATAAAGATTCTTTTGTACCTAAGATGCCAACTGACAATTTGCATAGTGTTCAATGTCTTTAAATATGACCACAATAAGTATTCATTGTTTTTTCAGAGAACTGTATTCTAGTCAAGGTGGAAAAGCCTCTGAAGCAGCTTTTTAAATGAAGAAGGCAACACACTGTTAAACTTGCTCCTGAAACCTGGCACCCCTAGGACCTCACAAGTTCATCAATATTAAGTGTGCAAAGTCATCCAGTGGGCTGGACTGGAGCCTTTGGTGGGCCAGTTCTGGCCGTATGTTTTACCCCCCTGAATTAAATACAGAAAATAAACAATTTTTCTGGGTACTTCCTGGAACTCCCTCAAGTACCCCTGTGGGTCCCCAGAATACTGGTTAACAACCGATGGTGTAAATAATACAGCCCCTCTTAAACAATTTCTGTTTCTTTCAGTTCTTGCTTTTTCTCCTTCCCAACACCAACTGGTTGCCTTTTTACTATCGATCATGTATAATTGGTATTTCTATGCAGCTATGGTTACAGACTCTCCCTCCACCTCCCCACTCTTGTATTTTGAGTGCAATTAATTTGCCAAAAAAGAGACCAAATTCACTATAAAGAAAGTTAAAGATGAATTTGACAGATAGCTTTTTTGTCTATTTCTAATTCTCAGCTACATATATGTAACACGCTAATATTGTTACCATGAACTTACTTGGCTACAATATTTGTGTAGTGAAAATATGCCAAGTATTTCAAGTCACTTCCACCCCTTTCCATTTTTTCTGTATTAAGGTAACTGTTTAATTATGTGTTCTGTTTGTAAAGAGCAGTTATTTCAAGAGAATTAATGACACAACTAATTAAAGGACTATACAAAAATGTGCCCGTTCAGCTGTTGGTTTAAAAAGGAAGAGTGGCTGTAATACTTGGTAAATGGGAATCATCTTCTTATGTTTGCCATAATTTTGGCAATTTCTGATCCCACCTCTATTGTGCAATTAGATGGCTATGAGAAGATGATTATTCTGTTTATGTAATAAGGTTTAAAATGGAGCACACTGCCTTAAATTTGTGCACTTTTGGTTAGTAATGCAAGATGAACTGTGCCATCTCAGTAGTATTATATTACTTTGTTGCAGCAGGTAAGGGTTCAAAGAAAATAATAATGCTGGTAATGCTGGCTCGCTTGTTGAATAACTTTTTGAATAAGTAAACATCATGTTCACCCCCTTCCCCAACCCATCCTTATTTGTACCAAATTGTATGTTTTTTTTTTATTATTATTTTTTTAATGTAGCCTACTATAATAGCTATTCAATTGTTAAATAACAGTTATTTAATGTGATTAACAGCAAAAACTTGTTAAAATGTCATTCAATTAATAACATACCACTTTCTTACACTACAGTCAGTTTTATTCAGAATTACTTGAAATTCCATATGCCAAAATTTCAAATTCAGTTGAGACACAACAGACAGTGTGCTCAAACATTTTAGTATTGTGCTTTCATAAAGTTGGGGAATTTAGAAAGAAATGGTTAAAATTGAAGATCAGAGGCCAAGATGTCCTGACTTTGAGTCCCAAGCATGGGTCAGGCTCTAAAAATGCTGGATACTAAATTCCCACATCTTTCTGATAGACCCTTACTTTGGTTTATATTTTCACCCCCAGATTATAATCCAGATTTTGTTCTTGAATTTGTTTTCAAGATCTAAAATGTGGTAAAAGTGGTAAATGGGCTGCATGTATGTTGCGCTTTCCTATTCTTGAACCATTACACACACACACACACACACACACATTTGTGGACTTCTATCTTTGTGAGGACCCTCATTATCATAATGCATTTCCTAGCCCCTTACCATAACCTTAACCATCTCAACTAAATGCTTAACCCCAACCCTAACCCTGACCAAAACAACCTAATTCTAACCCTAAAACCAAGTCCTAACCCTCAAACAGGCCTATGAAAAAGTGAGGACTGACCAAAATGTCCTCACTTTCCAAAAGTTTTGGTCCTCACTATGTAGCATGTACAAGAATACACACACACACACACACACACACACACACACACACACACTAAGAGTGCAGGGGCCAGGGGAAGATGACCGCTCTAACTCCTGAGCCACAGTCGCCCACAGTTTCACTTTTAATTTTGTTTTAGCTAAGTCAGCAGGTAATCTTTAGCATTGTTAGTGCAGTTATAACTCTGCAATATGGTTACCTATTGATAGATATACATATGGTGCATTATCCTTTTTTGTTAACAGCATGTGTTACCACAAGAAATTTGACTGCCCTAATCAAATAACTTTGGATTATGGCACCATTAAGTTGATCATTAAGTCTCATTATCATTTAATCTAGACCTGTGATGGAAAATTCTGACATTTGACCTGTAGTGTGGTTTACATGTTGTAGAAATGTGTATGGTATGCAATTTATGACATTGACAGCAATGTGACAGCGGTGTGATGAAGGACAGATACCTAATGGAAGATAGGTTGGAGGTCATGAGTCATGAGTAAGGCCTCCTAACTAAGAGTGTCCTCGTAAACCCGTAGGAATGCGAATGGTTGTGTCTTTCTAGTGTCATCACCACATATTTTGACTATTGACACAGGTTTAGAGAAACTATAAGACTGGCAGAGTGAAGCACATCTTCACTCACTCACTGACTGACTGTTCATGCAGTTGTATCTGTGTGTGAGTCCATACGAATGCTTATTAAACTCAAGAAAGACAGCTGACGTGTGAAGACTTTTCTTTAAGTAGTTCATTGATCTGACAAAACCCATTTTTGCCACCACAGACCCTGTTGCATTTCCCAACAGTTGCATCCTATAGGTGACAGAGGTCAAAAGGTAAAAAGGTAAAAAATGTTTAACAAATTTCTGCTTGTCCTATTGCTTGCTTGTGTCCAGAACTGAAAAGTTACCTAGCAAAACCTTGGTTAAAGTACATTGTTGAATCATTGAGTATCTTGGAAAAAAAAAAATAGCTAAGTCTACTTTATACAGAAGAAAATAAAGGTCACATAAGTGACAGTAATTATGGTTACACAATATTGATTGCCTACAAATGTAGGCAATATTTTAGTGAGGAAACAACTGGCATGGCCATTTTCAAAGGGGTCTCTTGAATTCCCACCTGAAGATATTTGAATGAAAATGGGTTCAGTGGGTACCCACAAGTTTCCCCTAAACTTGAGAAAGCTTGTTTCCTGTAAATGTTTTGCTCCTTACAATCAATGTACTCCTTCAAATAAAGCTGTATATTTGTCTCTAGGAAAAGGACAACCACCTTATCCGAACAATTAATCGCCCAACATGTACAGATACATAACACATTAAAACAGGATTACTGTGGGACTCAAAATGTTAACTGTACGGTATTAGTCTATGCACATCAGATAATTAGTAACAGTAACTGTAAACTAAGAAACCAAACTATATCAGTATGTGATTCCTTAACTTGATTACTTACTTAAATTGATATAGTTTTCAATTAGCCTATCCACTTCAACTGCATAATCAAATTCATGAAATTCAGTCATGGCCAGTGTTGGGCAAGTTACTCTCAAAATGTAATGTATTACATGTAACTAGTTATCTTCATTTTAAAGTAAGTAGTTAATTTACAATATTACTCTCAGCAAAGTGACCTCAGAAGAATTAATGCTGATTTTAAATGGATGAGGGTCGTGTTGTTTCACAGCAGGTAATCAAAGCACAGAGGGATCACAATCACCAGCACCCCTTTGTAAAAGTAGAATATGACATAACATACAACAACCTTTGGGGGATATTTTTTCCGGTGGTGCACTGGCAGAAGTGGAGCAATGTGGATCAGTGTGGATAAATGAAAACAATAAACAGTTTATTATGGGTGGTAATGTGTTACGTGACATTGCAAAATTTAAAATGTCACGTAACAATATTATTACATTTAATGTAATAATATTACCTGAAATCCTGTTGGTCGTGTTATATCACCTCGTTACTGCTAAAAAGTAATATACGACTGTAATGGATTACCCCAAACACTGGTCATGGCTTTTGGTTTTGGTGTGGTCGTCAAAATCACCAAAGCATAAGCAAAATCAACTAAGCACACAATTTATCATATATGGCAAATATCTTCAATGTACCTGACTTTTTGGTGAGCACGGCGGCGAGAGTAATGATAATCACAAGTAGAACAAGTCCAACAGCCACAGATATTATTATCAGCTGCTTTTTGGTTAAACAGCCAAGATAAAGGTCTCTTTTTTGTCCAGAGTCCAAACCTTGATGGTTAGACTGCGGCCTTGTCCTGGAGGAACACAGCAAAACAAAATGAAAAAAAAAAAAATAAAAAAATTAGTCTTTACTGAGTGTTTTATGCACAGCTTTATAGACAAGAAAACAACTGTATATATGCGTCACTGACCTGTCTTGCCTTTCTTCCATGCCCCTGTCACCTCTGTCCTCTCTTTCTCCCATCCTCTCGCCTGCTCTCACTGTCCTTATGATTCAAAAATGAAACTCTTTGTTAAGAGCTGCAGAACAACACAGTGACAGATGGGGAGTGATTATTCATTTATATGAGCCTTATCTACAGAGCAGAGATCAGTGTTTCACTGATAAGGTGCACATGCTTTCTACAGACTCCATTCTGCTCACAGTTGTGACAGTTCAGAGAACTCTGCTCTGAGGTCAAGAATGAGGCAGGTATGAACCATAGGTAGCAGGACAGAGAGTGCCCTTTTTCCTTCAGTGTCCCCTCAATAAAAATCATTTATGTAATGTGAACAAAACCAATCATATCGGGGCAGATTTCCCTTCCCCCAGCTTCACAAATATTCAGAAGATAAATTTGAAGGGTCGCAAGATGATTAACGGCTATTTAAGAAGTAGTACATACAAGCTGGGGCCGATGACTGCGCTTAGGACACTGGCCTCATTCGTGACACTTGTCACTTCCTTTCAATTTCCTCTACAATTTTAGTAGTAAAAAACAAAACAAAAGCACTGGGGTTGGTCTTAATGAATAGATTCTTCTACACAAAACAAACGAAACCAGTAACACTTTACAAAAAGGTACATAAAAACAAGTAATTACTAGGGGACTAATGAGGAACAAACGAGTAACTAACTATTATTTCTTGAGTAACCTCATAATAATGATAAGGACCTGAGGAGACTGATGAGGAAAGAATGAGGAACTAGGAGTTAATGGTCAGTTCTTGGTAACTCCTACTGTTCTGGTAATATTTCGGTAATGATTCAGTACTCATTAACTACTCAGTAGGGGAGACCGGGGTAAGTTGAGCCACTTTTCATATTCAGGATCACTACATCAAGGCAATTATAGTTTTGTTGCTAACTAATATATGTGCATATATTTCAGGACGTTGTGCATCCCTACAAACAATCAGAATGAGTGTAAACATAACTGTTTTGACAACATAGCATGCCCAAAAAAAGTGGTCACGTGGCACAACTTACCTAGTGTATGGTGTAAGTTGAGCATAGGAGTGGGGTAAATTGAGCCATCCCCCTTGACTCCCTCCCCCCACCCTCCCCTTTACCCCCCCCCCCCACCTCACCTTCTTTCCTCCCTCTCTCTCCCTCCCTCCCTCCCTGGGTTAAGATATTCCACAGTTACACGTCTGTAGTACTGAATTAAACAAAAGCCACTTCTTCAAATCCATGTGTATTTTAGATAGTGTCGTTTTTTGAACAACTCAAGCCAATCGACTCCTGGAAAAATTAAGTTGTTTAATACAGTGAATGGGAAGGTCGTACATTGTAAGTGACTTGCCCTAAATGACATCAGTCATGTTGACCCATTTTGAGATGCCAACTGGGTAGAGTTATTGTAACAATTGTATTTTATTTTTCTCCTCCAAATGTCATATTTAGATTAGGGCTGGGACTTTAACGTGTTAATTTCGATTAATTAATTACACGAAAAATAACGCGTTAAAAAAATAACGCATTTAATTGCACCTTTCTATGGGGTGCCGTTTGTAAAGTTGGTCATGCTGAAAATAGCAGCAACATTTTGTCACATTTAGCTTAAAATCATGTTTTAAAAAGTGGTGTGAATTTTTGAAAGTCACTTTTTAGCACATTTAACACAATATTAGTTAACTTTGATTTTATTAAATAATTAAATCTAAATCTAAATGTTTAATCTAAAAGTTAAATCTAAATAGAAAAGTTAAATCTAAATGTTACACCTAAATGTTAAGTCTAAATCTAAATGCTAAATCTAAATGTTAAATCTAAATGTTACGCCAAAATGTTAAATCTAAATGTTAAATGTAAATGTTTTGGGTGAAACTAAATATTTAACTAATATGCAAATTCAAGATGCCGGCAACCGGAAGTACCAAAATAAAAGCTTGAGGAGGTCAAAGTCTGTTTATAGTGTCACATAACGAATAAACAGCGATCTTTTCTGGCCTGTGGTGGCACTGGCTCTGTGGTGGTTGCCAAAAATGTGCGAATGGCTGCCAAAATGGCTCTCCCGATGTTTTCGGCTAACGCCGATTCGGCATACCTGTCAAGTTTTGGATTTAAAAATGAGGGAAATTTTCTGGCACTCACTGTCAGCCGTCCCATCACCCCAACCAAGCTCCAGTATCCCTTACATTTTAAGACAGGTGTACAAGATATCTAGAAACAACTTGTCAACCGCTTACTAACTACAATTAGGTGATCAGAATCTGATAGGCCAACCTTTGTTGACACTGAAATGCTGTGAACATTCCTACGTTATAATACAGCCTAAATGAAAACACAAAGGGTATATGAAGCACATTTATTTATGGTTTATAAAACGGGTGCTTCCCATCCTTAAATGTGATTGGCTGAGCCGCGTTCCATGCCGTTGTAAAATCAGTGTAACCCACTGGTAGAATCTTACCGTCTGTGTTGCTTGGCAACCATTCTGTCCACTCGATCTTGCTTGGTGGAAGAATGAATAGTTCTCAGTTTTATTGTTGCATTATTACCAATAAATTGATGATTTTTTTTCGTGTGTGTTTATTTTATGGGCTATATGTAGGGTAACCGTTTTATAAAAGCTATAAGCCCCTTGAAGCCGTGAGTTACAGTGATTTTACAACGGCTGAGGGGCACTAGAACACCCCTCAGCCTCAGCCAGACAACTGCCACCCAGGCTACTGCAGGTGGCAGTTCTCACGAGGCTAGTGACAGAGTTCAGTTTGGAGAGGCAGAGGAATGTTTTTTTTAATATAATACCGGACATTTACGGGAGAATACTAATACGGGAGGATGGCGGGAAAGAGGGGTCAAATATAGTAGTTTCCCGGCCAAAACGGGAGACTTGACAGCTATGCGATTTGGCAATGCCAGCAGGGCATGTATGACCAACAGCAGACTGCACCGGGTGGAGGCAGGTGGGGGTAGATCAGTCAATGTGCGCCCCCTTGTGACTGACTGTAGTGGCTACAGGTTATAAGTCCTGCAAAAAAGTGACACTAAAAACTCAAGGTACTCGTAAAATATAGTTTCTCCAAACGGATTTGTTATTTTGGGTAGTTATTATCACTGTAATCTATGTCCAAGCTTTTATTTTGGTACTTCCGGTTGCCGGCATCTTGAATTTGCATATTAGTTAAATATTTAGTTTCACCCAAAACATTTACATTTAACATTTAGATTTAGATTTAACATTTAGGCGTAACATTTAGATTTAGATTTAACATTTAGATTTAGATTTAACTTTTAGATTAAACATTTAGATTTAGATCAGCTCCTTAGTCTGATAGCGATGAAGGCGGATTATTACCAGGTCTGGGCCGTGAGCCGGGTTGAGGTTTAGCAATGAGCGCTTGGTGCGCACGGTCCAGTTCTGGGGGAGACTGGAGAGTCTGGTCGCAGAGAACTTCAAGCCAGGAGCTTGGCAAAGAAGTTTGTCGGTCTAGGTCCTTCAATTGATTCTGGGAGGCCGATTATCCTAATGTTGTTCCTATGGCTGCGGCTTTCCAAATCGGCGGTCTTCGCTGCTAGCTTTACGTTGCTATCTGCTAACATTGCATATCTCTCCTCCAGTGCTTGAATTCGCTGGTCTTGCAGCTTGGCGTTGGATGAGTCCATTCGCTGACCGTGCTCTGTCACTGTTGTCTGTATCTTGTCGAGTCTCAGTTCCAAAGCAGCGAACGTTGCTTTAAAGTTGGCTGCGATGCTAGCTCTGTGGTCCTCTAGTAGGCTAGCTATGCTATCCAGGGGTGCATTACTGCACAGAGGAGCAGCGTCAGCTTCAGTCTTTTTTGACGTTTTTGTTGCTTTTGACATTTTGCCAGGGTATCTAAGGTTCTAGTTCTAATTATTCCACTCTCAGTCGGTTGGGGTATTAGAGAAAAAATAAGTTTTCAAAAAGGTATCGCTGTGAGAGATGGAGACAACGCTGCTTTTCACATGTTCACCCGAACCGAAAGTGCTCAATTTAAAGTGCTGCACCATGACAGGAAGTTGCATCAGGTAGTAAACAGTTGGGCCTCATCTCTTCTCAGCCTTTTGGCCAAGAGTGCCATCATCTCCTGTTGGTGGAAAACTCTTGCCTGTTTATGGCATTGATTTGTTAGCTGTTGGGAGGATATCCTCCTTCTTTCCTTGTGCAAAATATTCTAATTTAATTTGGTGGTTCGAAAACCATGTCGGCCAACTATGCCAGCATGCGGAGGCACCGCAACATCCACTTAACATTCAGAGAGGTAGACCGAAAGCTCATGGTAATGTCAAGGCTTGATTCTTCTCTTAAACTTATTCAGAAAACCCTAAACTTCAAGCCTGATGACATTAACTGTATTGTGACTTTACCGTCCAACAATTGCTCTAAGAGATTTTTGGACACGCTTTGAAAATGAAAAGACCCAGTTTTCTGCTTTCAGCGTTGAGAAACTGACTGACAATGCCTCTAAAACAGTTACTGTCAGAATGTTCAATGAGACAGTGAATGCAGACGACATTTGTTTGTGGCTGGGAAGATACTGCACTGTGAAAGGCCAGGCCGCCAAGGTGAGAGATGAAGACGGCATCTGGAATTGCGCTTGGAGGGTCCCCATTCAACAATGGCAGGACCCCCAAGGCTTCCAGGGCCTGAAACAACTCCCATCGATGATAGTCCTGGGTAACAACAGGGGCTACATTCACTACCAGGGCCAGCCCAAGCTCTGCTGCAAATGTGGCGAGCAAGGGCACCTGGCAGAAGCGTGTAAGCAAATCATTTGTGGTAAATGTAGAGAAATTGGACACACATTTGAAGAATGTACCAATGGCAGAAAGTGCAATCTCTGTGGGGAAACCAACCACCTCTTCAGAGACTGCCCTAAGTCTTTTGCCAACAAACAAAACAATTATGCAAACAGAAAATGGACAGAATGGTGGACAAAAGTGAACAATTCACAGAGCTATTTGTAGAGGCTGGGCTGGAAAATTCAAATCCCCTGCCAAATCCTGTGATTGGAGAACAGGGGTCAGGTGAGGCTGGAGAAGGGGAGGGACCTGCAATCACTGCACCAGTGAAAAGTGTGGGAGAGGATGGGGTGATGCAGGCAGAGGGCGGAGCTAGCACAGACTAGGAAATTGATAGTGAGGATGCCGCCCTCCCGAATGCCCAGCACGCCAAGAGGTCTATATCAGAATTGTCCTCTGAATCCCCTTGTGGCTTCAGAGAAGAAGGGAAGAGCTGGGAACTCCTCAGACAGTTCATGTGTGGAGGAGCCCAGAGTCTTCCCTTCTGATTCCCCAAATGAGGTCTCATTTCTAACAATAGCTCTGCAATCAACCCCTAAGGACTAACAACTCAGTGCAACCCTGCGTCAGAGACCAACACCAAGAGTCCGAAAGGGAAATGGAGCTCAACCCCTGTCACCTTTCACCCATAAGAGTGAAGGAAGAGCTCCATTCACACGAATGTGATTAACTGTCTTTTTGAAGACATTGTTTTTAACACAGTCTCTCTTTTAGTCTTTTAAAATTTCATACTTGTTATTTTTAACCATACTCATGACTCACCTTCTCAATCATCAATGTGAGAAGCTTGAAGTCGAGAGTTAGAGCTCAGACTGTTTTGTCCTTTCTTAACACTTTTAAGTCAGATGTGTTTTTAATACAGGAGTGTGGCCTACCGTTTTTAAATCACCACAGAGAATGGGAAGACTTATGGCCAAGTACATTGATCTGGAGCGGGTCAAACAAAAATGAAAATGACGGAGTGGCCATTTTCATCAGAACCCCCCTTGTGTTGGTGAAGGGCAGCACTGTGGTGAGAAATGGTCGGGCACTTTTAGCACACATGACTTTTATGGGAAAGGATTTTAACATCTTAAATATTTACGGTTTTAACGACAAAAATGACAGGTATGACCTTTTAGAGGACTTGCAGTCCCACATGCTAGGTAGGGCACCATTAGTTGTAGGGGGAGATTTTAATTGTATTTTAAGCAGGAACGACAGAAAAAGAGCAGGGGAAGATTTTAAAATTGACAAAACATCGGTTTTATTACAGGATATATGCAGGGATTTTAAACTCTTGGACTGTTTTAAAACCATGCACCCCTTGGAGGAGGGCTTCACCTGGGTCAGTGGTGACGGCACCAGAGCCTCTTGCATAGATTAGCATTTCGTCCTGTGATTGCCCACCAACCGATGCTAGATTAACACCCGTTTTCTTTTCTGATCAGGCAATGCTATCCTGCCTCCTATCACTACCCTCTGGTGCGACTACAGGAAGTGAAGATAGGGAGTTAGACAGTTTAGGGAGCAGTACAGAGAGTGGCAGACCCTTCAAGACTTTTACGATACACGTGCACACTGGTGGGAAATGGTGAAGGGACGGACCCAGACTCTCTTAAGACAGGCAGGTAAGAGAAAAAAAATGAATGGGACGACAGACGCATGTTGGGACTGCAAAATCGATATTCTAACCTAAACCAACAGGGGATGGATTTTAATGAAGAAATAAAACAAATTAAAACAGAGATGTCAGTTTAAGCAGAAATCAAAAGCAAAGGTGTCATTTTAAGAAGCAGGGAAAGGGAGATAGAGGAAGGGGAGAAGTGCACAAGATACTTTAAGAAAATTGGAAATTAAAGGGGGGAATGTTTTAAAACAAAAAACAGAAAGTGGATGCACTACAGAGACAACAGAAGAAGTCAAAACAACCATTGAAACATTTTACAAATATCTATATAGTGAAAAACCTGTTGAAATGGACACCATGACTGAGGTTTTAAAATTCATTGAACATAGAGTGGAGGACAGTGTGTTTTTAACCCAAGATTTTACACTTTTAGAGATGAACAAATGTATTAAGAGTTTTAAAAGAGGGAAGTCTCCAGGACAAGATGGACTTCCCTTGGAATTTTATTTGACTTTTTGGAACATTTTAGCACCTGACTCTCGCTGTTTTTATGGATATTGAACTGGACTGATTTTACGGACCATGGAGAGTGACTGAGGGCCCATCCACACGAAGCCGTGTCGGAGTGAATACGTTTTTCAGCAGTTCAGCCTTTCATCCACACAAAGCCGGCATTTTAGGGGGGCGAAACCGCATCTTTTTGAAACTGGGTTCCAGAGTGGATACATCTGAAGTCGCCGCCTTAGCGTCTCTGTGTGTACGGCCAATACGCAACTTTTGGGCCGGCTGACTTTACCCCGGCAGGAAGCTGTCCCATCATAACAACGGTGGCGGATTACAAACAGCAATAGACAACTATTTACGTTAGAGTTTGTTTACATTAATTAAAAGACATTAATGTTTTTGTATGATATGAAGGACGTAGGGTAAATCAGTAACACACTCTCAGCCCTAATGACTAAATACATATTTCACAGTGTGTTGCTGAGTTTATTTTCCAATGTAGTGAGTGAGGAGAGTGCTTACAGAGTATGTTGACCCTTAACTAAAGACTGGCCAACATGACTGACCAAAACGTCAGCTTGTCTTAAAAGCTACAGTATACTGCTATTTAAAAAGTGTGTGAATTGTGTGTCTAGTGAAAATAAACATGACAACGACAACAACTTCTCAAGCAGTATTTTTTTTATCATTATTCTAATTACTAGAAATGTGCAAACAAATCACAATGACTGTCCGTAGGACAGATAAGTGACCACTCGTCCCTGGCCTCTCCGGCGCCCTGTGTCCACTGCTTGTCTGTACTTTGTACGGATATTTTTTAATTTGGCGGTGATCTGAGATTTTGATATGCCGATAACGTCATGCGGGAAATCTTTCTCTGTCGCTTGTTTTGCATACTGTGCCTGAAACGAGTCCATTATACCGGCCTACTTCGACTGACACGGCTCCCAGTCAACGTGTTGTTGAAGTTTATTGGCTTTGTAATCCAGCGTGACTCGAAGCAGCAGCTCGACTTCGTCGTCAGTCCAAACCAAAGTCTCTGTTTTCCCTCGTGTGTTGGAATTTGTTTTGGCCATTTTCATGTTTGTGCTTGTGGTGGTTCTTCTTCTTCTGTTTGTATACACTGTGCAAGCTTTTTTGCATGCTCTGCGTCTTCTTCTCTGGTTCAGAGCTGTATGCTCCGGTTTTTAATGATGCGCCATCTCCTGAATGGCATATATACTGCAGCCTTTTTATGCGGTTCCAGTGGCTTGAACCGGCTTCATCTTTACGCCTGCATTTTCAAAGTCGGCTCTGTGTTTACAGAACACTATTGCAATCCGATCATTTTATTTGGCGGTTTCAAAAAGACACGTCTTCGTGTGGACATGGTCTGAGACAACAGGCCTCCCCCTGACTGTGACCCAGATTGCGTGCCATTTTTTATTTCCTGTGGGGGTCCAAGTGGGAATGGCTGCAGAGAGGAACAATGAAGAAGCCAAAGGAGAAAGGAGGAAAAGGAGTGCCGGACCTATCTTTATGTTTAGGAAGCAGATACACAACACTTCATATCATGGCCGCAACAGCCCCATCCAGAAACCCCAAGACAACAGCGATGACACGGTTCTGGATGGGGACCTACCTAAGGAAAATGAAGATTTTAGCCAGTGATCTCATAGTACCTACCACCAGCTTATGCTTTTATCCAGTCCTTTTTCAGTCTGTTTAACCTGGAACAGGGTGAGACAGGTGGGAAGGAGCAACAGGATGGGGATCTCCTTTGAGCACCAGGACAGAATCCCGAGAGATCAAACTGTTTGGGGGAGTGGAATGAGTTAGATCCTTGATAGGGACTCCTTCTGCTCCTGCTCAACAATGGACTTGAAAGAAATCATTTTCAACGGCTGCACTCCCTTTTAAAGATTTAGATGGACACTCAACATAAGTGATGTATATATATGTATGTATGTATATAGATAGCCAGGAAGTGCAGATGCAGTCCTTCAGCAGTTGGATACACTGCAGAAATACAGACGAACCAATAGCTTGGAAGACAAACCAAGATCTGGGCGTCCAAGGGTTTCTTCAGCAAGAAATGACCGCATCCTGATCCGCATGTGCAGGGAAAACTGCCAAATGACATCACAGGAGCTTCAGCAGCAGTGGTCAAACCAAACTGATGTCCAGTGTTCCACCCACACTGTACGTAGCCGACTTTTAGATCATGGCTTAAGGTCCTACAAGGCTGTCAAGAAGCCCCTGATCAATGAGAGACAGAGGTTAGCCTGGCGTCGTTGGGCCCAAGCACACAAGAACTGGATAGCCAGGAATTGGAAGAAGACTCTGTGGTCAGATGAGTCCAGTTTCCAGCTTTATCTTCCTCCTGCTAATGTGAGGGTACGCAGAAGGCCAGGTGAAGCATTATCTCCAGCATGTACAGTACCCACTGTCAAGCATGGTGGAGGCAGTATCATGGTTTGGGGATGCATGAGTTCTGCTGGTGTTGGTCATCTCACTGTCTGTGATGGCACATTGAACTCTGCCAAGTATTGTGCCATTCTTGAAACCCACATGCTTCTGCTCGTGCACTGTTCTGTTGAGGTCAAAACTGCATGTTTCAACAAGATAATGGCCCTTGCCACACATCCAGGGCCAGTAGAACTTGGCTGCAGGAGCACAGTATCCAGGTCTTAGAGTGGCCAGCTCAATCCCCGGACATGAGCCCCATTGAAAATCTGTGATGGATTATCAAAAGGTCTGTTTCAAAGTGTAAACCAAAGAACTGAGAAGAATTAAAAGCAGTAATTCAAGAAGAATGGGACAAGATTACCCCTCAACAGTGTGAAAGGCTCGTGGGGAACATGCCAGCCAGGATTAGAGCTCTACTGCGTGCTAATGGCAGGACTACTAAATATTAATTTAATGATGTGATGGTTTATTTATTTTTTGTTCAGTTTTGAACACATTCTCTGTTATTTGTTGACTTTGATACTGACAATGTTGAGAACTGACATATTGAAACTGTCAAGAATTTAGTTTTGTTAGTTTTTCTTGTAAACAATAAACAAAAAAAAATATCATTTGTATTTGTTTGTGTCTGTCTAATGCAGCCACACCTTTTGAAACACAAAAAAGATTTTTCCACAAATATTTTATGATAATATTTGAGATTGTGTAAAATTTTAAGGGTGTCCAAAAACTTTTTTCCACCACTGTATATGGGAGAGTAAGGTAGGATGAGCCAGTGGGTAAGTTGAACCACCCCTTGTATCTAGGTAACCGTGCACATGTTTTGTCATGTGACCATAAATTCAGGAAGCACCCATCATTTCCATCTACTGTGATGCAGAGAAGCACATGGGAGAAGGGGCAAGTTTTTTTGTTTTTTTTTACACAAAAAACTGTTTTTTGCTTGTCATCGTCATTTTTTTTTATATACACAAAAGACCATTTCTCTCAAATATTGTTCACAAATCTGTCTAAATCTGTGTTAGTGAGCACTTCTCCTTTGCAGAGATAATCCATCCCACCTCACAGGTGTGGCATATCAAGATGCTGATTAGACAGCATGATTACTGCACAGGTGTACCTTAGGCTGGCCACAATAAAAGGCCACTCTAAAATGTGCAGTTTTGCTTTATTGGGGGGGTCTGGGGGGGTCAGAAAACCAGTCAGTATCTGGTGTGACCACCATTTGCCTCACGCAGTGCAACACATCTCCTTCGCGTAGAGTTGATCAGGTTGTTGATTGTGGCCTGTGGAATGTTGGTCCACTCCTCTTCAATGGCTGTGCGAAGTTACTGGATATTGGCAGGAACTGGAACACGCTGTCGTATACGCAGAGCATCCCAAACATGCTCAATGGGTGACATGTCCGGTGCGTATGCTGGCCATGCAAGAACTGGGATGTTTTCAGCTTCCAGGAATTGTGTACAGATCCTTGCAACACGGGGCCGTGCATTATCATGCTGCAACATGAGGTGATGGTCGTGGATGAATGGCACAACAATGGGCCTCAGGATCTCGTCACAGTATCTCTGTGCATTCAAAATGCCATCAATAAAATGCACCTGTGTTCGTTGTCCATAACATACGCCTGCCCATACCATAACCCCACTGCCACCATGGGCCACTCGATCCATGTTGACATCAGCAAACCGCTCATCCACACGACGCAACACACGCTGTCTGCTATCTGCCCTGAATGGTGAAAACCGGGATTCATCCGTGAAGAGAACACCTCTCCAACGTGCCAGATGCCATCGAATGTGAGCATTTGCCCACTCAAGTCAGTTACAACGACGAATTGCAGTCAGGTCGAGACCCCGATGAGGACGACGAGCATGCAGATGAGCTTCCCTGAGATGGTTTCTGACAGTTTGTGCAGAAATTCTTTGGTTATGCAAACCGATTGTTGCAGCAGCTGTCCGGGTGGCTGGTCTCAGACGATCTTGGAGGTGAACATGCTGGATGTGGAGGTCTTGGTGTGGTTACACGTGGTCTGCAGTTGTGAGGCCAGTTGGATGTACTACCAAATTGTCTCAAATGCCTTTGGAGACGGCTCATGGTAGAGAAATGAACATTCAATTCACGGGCAACAGCTCTGGTGGACATTCCTGCAGTCAGCATGCCAATTGCACGCTCCCCCAAAACTTGCAACATCTGTGGCATTGTGCTGTGTGATAAAACTGAACATTTCAGAGTAGCCTTTTATTGTGGCCAGCCTAATGCACACCTGTGCAATAATCATGCTGTCTAATCAGCATCTTGATATGCCACACCTGTGAGGTGGGATGGATTATCTCGGCAAAGGAGAAGTGCTCACTAACACAGATTTAGACAGATTTGTGAACAATATTTGAGAGAAATCGTGTTTTGTATATATAAAAAAATGTTTTAGATCTTTGAGTTCAGCTCATGAAAAATGGGAGCAAAAACAAAAGTGTTGCGTTTATATTTTTGTTCAGTGTACAGTACATCAAGTCTAATCGTTAGTTCAATGTAAAGTTTAAATACCTGTAATATATCATTATATACAAAACTATGATTGTCACGGACCAGTCAAGGACGTCAGGACCCAGATGCAGAGTTTACCAAAAACAGTCTTTATTACAAAAATCAGAAGAATTTCACAGGCGATCGACGCACAACAAAAAAATCACCAGAGAGGGGAAAAACAGTAACTAAAAGTACAACTAAAAATCACCAACAACTGGGAAAAACGATGAACTCAAATCAGTGACAAGGCACTCAAAAAACTAACGAACAGGTAGAGCAATGCAGGAGCAAAAAACACGAGACGAGGGGCCGACGATCACTGGAGGCACGAGTGAGACGCTGAGAGCAATGAGGAATCATCTGGCACAGGAGAACAGGAGAGCGTGGCTGATAAGGCCAGCCAATTTGGGCAGAACAAGCTGCAGGTGTGCCAGGCGCTCCGTGCTCCCACTGATCGCCCCGCCCTCCGGTGCTCACTCTGCAGGGAGATAGAGAGAGATGTCAGACAACCATGGTGGAAAAAATCAAAACACAACAGTACCCCCTCCTCAAGGGACGCCTCCTGGCGTCCTACCTGGCTTACCCGGGAACCTACTGTAGAAATCCCGTAGCAGCTGTGGGTCGAGGATGAGGGAGCGCCCAATCCAGGAGCTCTCCTCGGGGCCGTACCCCTCCCAGTCGACCAAGTACTGGTAGCCCCTACCCCGTCTGCGCACGTCCAGAATCCGGTTGACCGTGTAGGCGGGATGGCCGTCGATGAGGCGTGGAGGAGGCGGTGGAGGTGCTGGAGGCTGGAGGGGACTATCGGCGACTGGCTTGAGGAGGGAGACGTGGAAAACTGGGTGGACATTGAGGGAGGCAGGGAGGCGGAGACGTACAGCACTGGGGTTCACAATCTTTTCCACTGGGTACGGGCCTATGTACCTGGGGGCGAGTTTCCGGGAATCGGTCTGGAGAGGGAGGTCACGGGAGGAGAGCCACACCTGTTGGCCCACCTGGTAGTCGGGGGCCGGCACCCGGTGGCAGTCGGCTAGGCGCCGGTTGCGTTCAGCTGTCCTCCCCAAGGCGGCCCGGGTCTCGCGCCACACTCGCTTGACTCGACGGAACTGGGCGTGGACAGAGGGAACCGCTGCGTCCGACTCTTGGTTGGGGAACAAGGGGGGTTGGAAGCCGGAATTGATCATGAACGGGGACAGGCCAGTGGCTGAGCTGATGAGGGAGTTATGGGCATACTCCACCCATGGCAGGTGCGTTGCCCAGGAGGCCGGGAGACGAGAGGCGACGCAGCGCAGGGAGGCTTCCAGGCTCTGATTTGCCCGTTCCGTTTGCCCATTGGTCTGTGGGTGATAGCCGGAGGAGAGGCTGGAGGTGGTCCCCAGGGCCCGGCAGAAAGCCTTCCACACTTGGGAGGTGAACTGGGGTCCGCGGTCCGACACAATGTCCTGGGGGATTCCATGCAGCCTGAAGACGTGTGTGACCAACAGGTTAGCGGTTTCCAAGGCGGTGGGGAGTTTAGGGAGAGGGACAAAATGAACTGCCTTGGAGAATCGATCAACCACAGTGAGAATGGTGTCGTTACCTTCGGAGGGGGGCAGTCCGGTGACGAAGTCCACAGCGATGTGTGACCAGGGCCGCGGAGGGATGGGTAAGGGACGCAGGAGCCCAGCCGGGGGTTGGTGCGATGACTTACTGCGTGCACACACTGTGCACGCAGCGACGAAAGCTCGAACGTCAGCGGCCATGGTTGGCCACCAGAAATGCTGCTGGATGAGCGCCAGTGTACGATGGACCCCCGGGTGGCAGGCTATCCTGGAGGAGTGCCCCCAGGTGAGCACTGACGACTTGGCGGATTGTAGCACGAATAACTTCCCGGGCGGACACCCGTCTGGAACCGTCTGACCCTGTAGTGCTTCCTGGACCTCCCGTTCGACCTGCCAGTGGACTGCCCCCAGCACACACTCCGGATCCAGGATGGTCTCCTTCACAGGCTCCCCCCCCTCCAAGGCGTACAGCCGGGAGAGAGCGTCGGGCTTGACGTTCCGCGACCCAGGCCGATAGGTGATGGTGAATCGGAAACGGCCCAGGAAAAGAGCCCAGCGAGCCTGCCGGGAGTTCAGGCGCCGAGCTGTACGGAGATAGGCGAGGTTTTTATGGTCCGTCCACACGATGAACGGTTGGTCAGCCCCCTCCAGCCAGTGCCTCCATTCCTGCAACGCCAGAACCATCGCCAGGAGCTCTCGGTTCCCCACGTCGTAGTTGACCTCGGCGGGTGTGAGGCGACGTGAGAAGAAGGCGCAGGGGTGGAGCTTGTTGTCAGGGAGCTGGCGCTGGGAGAGGACGGCCCCGACCCCGGAATCTGAGGCGTCAACCTCGACCACGAACTGCCGGTCAGGATCTGGGTGCACAAGAACAGGGGCGTTAACAAACATGTTTTTCAGTTTCTCAAAAGTAGCTTGTTCCATAGATGACCAGGCAAAACTGAGCTTAGACGAGGTTAGGCGTGTGAGAGGGGCCGCTAATCGGCTGTAATTTCTGATGAACCTACGGTAAAAGTTGGCAAACCCCAGGAAACGCTGTAACTGCTTGCGGGTGGTGGGCGTGGGCCACCCCTTGACGGCCTCCACCTTGGAGGGATCCGCCCTCAGCTGCCCCTGTTCCACCACAAACCCCAGAAAACTCACAGAAGAGACATGAAACTCACATTTTTCTGCTTTAACATACAGTTTGTTTTCCATTAACCTTTTTAGAACCTCTCTGACGTGGTTCACATGATCCTCCATGGAGCTGGAAAAAATCAAAATGTCATCCAAATAGACAAACACTGTTTTGTTTAACAAGTCTCTCAACACATCATTTACCAAACACTGAAACACTGCAGGAGCGTTCGTGAGGCCAAAAGGCATGACCAGGCACTCAAAGTGTCCTAGATGAGTGTTGAATGCGGTTTTCCATTCGTCCCCCTCTTTTATTCTGACGAGATGGTAGGCGTTCCTAAGATCTAGTTTGGTGAAGACGCGAGCTGAGTGCAATGGACTGAAGGCGGAGTCAATCAGTGGAAGAGGGTATTTGTTTTTAACAGTTATGTCGTTTAACCCAGTGTAGTCTATGCAGGGACGTAAAGTCTTGTCCTTTTTCTCTACAAAGAAAAACCCAGCCCCCAGGGGCGAGGACGAGGGACGAATGAGGCCAGCTGCCACAGACTCTGTAATGTATTTTTCCATGGCCTCGCGCTCGGGCTTAGATAAATTATACAGACGCTTAGTAGGAAACGGGGCCCCTGGTAGCAGGTCAATGGCACAGTCATAAGGTCTATGGGGGGGCAGGGAGGAGGCCGAGGCCTTACTAAAGACATGCTGGAGGTCATGATAGCCAGGGGGTATACCAGCCAGATCTATTACCTCGGCAGCTCGGGAAGAATCAGCTGACCTGGCGGGCAAAGCGGAGCGGAGGCAATGGGCGTGGCAGTGGGGGCTCCAGCTGCGGACAGTAGCGGTGGACCAGTCTATATGGGGGTTGTGGAGCTTGAGCCAGGGGATACCCAGTATGACCGAGTTAAGGGGGGGATGAGATGACATACAGTTCAACATGTTCGTGATGATTACTTGAGAGTACTAACTTTAACGGCTCAGTCTTGTGCGTAACTCGTTCAATGAGCCCGCCATCTACTGTGTGCACCTCCTTGGGAGAGGTCAGTTCAAAAACGGGGATATCGTTAGCGGTAACAAAGTCTCTGTCATGAAATTATCATCGGCACCGGAGTCAACCAAAACATGGACCGGTACAGAGTGATCGAGTTCGTGGATCATACCTGGCACTTGAATTCTTGAAGCCGAAGAGGATGAGAGGTGGCTCACCAGAGTCCTCCTGCCTACTGGTGAGCCCCGTCTTTTGGCAGTTCCGGGCATCGGGAAACAAAGTGACCCCCCTGTCCGCAGTAGAGGCAGAGCTGGCCCCGCATCCGGCGTTGTCTCTCGGCGGGAGTGAGACGAGCCTGCCCCAGTTGCATGGGCTCGTCGGCAGGTGGTGGTCGTGGCTCGTGTGTGTGAGGAGAGATGGAAGGAAGTCCTGGGATGGAGTTGACTGAGCTGGAGCCGAGTTGTGGACCGGTGGTGAGCCGTCTACCCCTCCCAATCTGCCGTTCCCTTGCTCTCTCCCTCATCCTGTTATCCAGGCAAATAGCTAGGTCGATAAGGGAGTTTAGCGAGTTACATTCCTCCCGCACAGCTAATTCATCCTTTACCTCGCTAGATAACCCCTTGAGAAAAATAGCCTGTAGTGCTGAGTCATTCCACCCGCTTTCTGCAGCTAATATGCGGAACTTAACTGAAAACTCTGAGACTGTAAGGCTGCCTTGCTGCAAATCGAGGAGCTGACTGGTGCCCTGTCTGCCCTTCACTGGGTGATCAAAAACTCGCTTCATTTCGGCAATGAACTGGAGATAATCGTTCCATAACTCAGGTTGCTGGGTGGAGATGGCTAGAGACCAGGCTGCTGCCTGGCCAGTGAGCAAGCTCATAACGAAAGCAATTTTAGCTTGTGGGGTAGCGTAAGTGTGGGGTTGTTGACTGAAAACTAGCTGACACTGGTGAAGAAATTGCGCACATGTCCCTGAATCTCCCGAATACCTGGCAGGAATTGGGATGTACGGCTCACGGGCTTGGGGAGCGGAGACTGGAGTGCGTTGGTCTGCTGGTGGGTGGCCGGCGGCTCCGGGGGAGGGAGTGAGTTGATCCGACAGAACGGCCATCTGGCCGCCCAGCTGGGAGACGTTTGCGTTGATCTGCTGCACATGTTCCGCCATGCGCGTCAGGGAAGCCTCGTTCTGGTGGACCTTGGCGGCTTGTGTGGTGAGAGCGCGCTTGATCTGGTCTAACTCTGCTGGGTCCATGTCTGGCCAGATGATTCTGTCACGGACCAGTCAAGGACGTCAGGACCCAGATGCAGAGTTTACCAAAAACAGTCTTTATCACAAAAATCAGAAGAATTTCACAGGCGATCGACGCACAACAAAAAAATCACCAGAGAGGGGAAAAACAGTAACTAAAAGTACAACTAAAAATCACCAACAACTGGGAAAAACGATGAACTCAAATCAGTGGCAAGGCACTCAAAAAACTAACGAACAGGTAGAGCAATGCAGGAGCAAAAAACACGAGACGAGGGGCCGACGATCACTGGAGGCACGAGTGAGACGCTGAGAGCAATGAGGAATCATCTGGCACAGGAGAACAGGAGAGCGTGGCTGATAAGGCCAGCCAATTTGGGCAGAACAAGCTGCAGGTGTGCCAGGCGCTCCGTGCTCCCACTGATCGCCCCGCCCTCCGGTGCTCACTCTGCAGGGAGATAGAGAGAGATGTCAGACAACCATGGTGGAAAAAATCAAAACACAACAATGATAGTATTACCGAGCCTTCATATCCATCATTATTGCCAAAATTATAATTTTTCACTCACCTGAACTGTCGCCATCAGAACTGCTTCCAGGTGGCAAAAGAATTGTTGATCCACCACTTGAGTCTGCATCATAATCTTCTCCCTGGTCACTTGGAGAGAAGTCAATGTGACGTCTTTTGGTTGAATGGCTTCTCTCTGGTCGGGGCCCCTGCCTCTTCTGTGGGGATTTCACATTCAGAATCCTCTTCTGAAGATAACTGTACATGCTCATCTGTGGTGAAAAAAAGTCACTAATTGAAAAAAACATTTTGAATATCACATAACTAATTTCAGATAACTGTTTAAGAAAATAATATGGCTAAAATTGTCATCACTTACATGTTTGATGGGTTCGTCTTTATCCTGTAGCATGGGATAATACTCCACTAGTCTCTTAGCCATGGCAGTGACCTCATGCTTTGAAGGGTACTGGAGCTCCTCTCCTTGCTGACTTGCTCTCAAGATTGAAATCATGCTGGTGACGGTGTTCCTCCACACTGACATTAGCAAATCAGGTTTGGTCATGATTTGCTCAGACCCAAGTTTGGTTCAGAGAGTTTTACTGTGACAATCAGTCAGTCCAAATCGAGTTCAGTCTCAGAAAACTACACAATACCAACCTTGAAGTCACACAATCAGACTGCACAGACATGGAAGCTCAGGTCAGTTTTTACCTCAGTTCACTTGAAGCACAAGTCCAAAGTGAACTGAATGATGATGAGGCCAAGGTAAGCCAAAGTGCAGTTAAGGGTAGAGTCCTCCTCAACATCGAAGAGGACTTGCTGGCCAGTTTCCTCGACAGACTCCAGGAACAGCAGGAGAATGTGGAGTGGAAACAGGAGAAAGGGCTTTTGCAGAGGCAGATTTGTGATCTCAAAGCCCAGCTGGATTTGGCTCAGGCCAAAAAAGAGACAAACTGAGAAAGATCTTGAGCAGCAGGCAACCACCAACAAAGACCTGCATGCTGAAATGGAAGAGGTAAGGAGAGCCAAGGACGCCCTTCAAAAAGAATTTGAGGCACAGCAGCTGGAGCTGAGTGCCAAAAGACAGTTGGAGAGCAACATGTCTGAAGCTTGGAGACAACAGCAGATGCTAACCTCCTCAGTCCACTATCTGCACGCCATATTGGAGCAGATGAAAGGTGAGAAATTGGCCCTTGATAGAGAACTGGAGGCAAAGAGGTTGGAGGTGAATGGTCACCTTCAGTTCACCAACGTTGAGTTGGAATTAGAAAGCCAACTCCAAGTAGAGAGGGAGCAAGCCCAGAAAAATCTGGAGCAGCAGGCTTCCATTATTAAGGACATGCAGGCTGAATTGGAAGAGATAAAGGGAGCGAAAGCTGCCCTTGAAACTCAAGTGGAGTCCATGAGGTCGGAGGTAATTCTTGCAAAGCAGCTGCAAGCAGCAGCTGACAGGGATGCTGAGACCAGCAAGACCAGAGCAGATGTCCTAGAGCGTGATCTAGCATTGGAGAGGGCTCAAATCAAGAAGCTTAAGCAGAGACTGACTCTGAAGGGGGACACTCTGCAAAAGCAGGAGGAGGAGTCTAGAAAGACTCTGGAGGGAACCCAGACCTCCCTCCAATTACAACTGGAAAAACAGAGAGCAGAGAACAAGAGGATGGCAGCAGCCTTGAAAAAGGCAGAGGAGCTGCTAGATAGTGAGCGTGTCCGCTTCAGCCTTGAGAAGGAGAAATCCAGAGCCTCTCATCTGGCTGAAATGGCCAAACAGAGAGAGCACAATAACAAGCTGACCTTCTCTCTAAAGAAAGCAGACCAGGAAATGGACATCAAACATCTCCAGTGGCAGAAGGAAAAGTCTGTCTTCACTGCACAGCTGGAGAAATTACAATGCCTCCATTCTGCACAGCTGGAGTTGACTGAGAGGAACCACAAGAACAACATGGCTGCTCTGAAGGTAAAATATGAGCAGAAGCTGCAGAGTGACAGTCTCCAGCGGCAGCAGGAGAGAATCTCCCTGCTGGCGGAGGCAGAAGAAGATCGAGGTACACGTGTGTCTCAGCTCAACAAGGAGAAACAGGAGGACAACATCCTTGTTGATGCTCTGAAAAAGGCTGAGGAACAGTTGCAGAGTCAGCGCAACATCTGGCAGGAAGAGAGAGCGTCTCTCTTTCAGGCCAGAGAGAACATGAATGAGACTCTGCAGGCGATGGAGCAGAAAGAGACCACCATGAGGAGTCACATTGAAGAACTGGAGCAAAAAATTGCCAAAAAGAAGAGAAAGAAGTGGTACAGGCTCTTCTGAGCTTGTACCACTACTGGCTCTGTCCCACAGACACACATTAACACCTCTTAGTTCATGTGGGAGCACATGAATCAGTCTTAACCCCAGAAGGTGAACTTTTGGGAGTTAGGACTTGAATTTATTTAGTCCATCTGTTGCGTACGACATCTATTGCACGTCTGTCCGTCCTGGAAGAGGGATCCCTCCTCAGTTGCTCTTCCTGAGGTTTCTACCATCTTTTAAACCCTGTTAAAGGGTTTTTTTGGGGAGTTTTTCCTCATCCGCTGTGAGGGTCCAAAGGACAGAGGGATGTCGTATGCTGTAAAGCCCTCTGAGGCAAATTTGCATTTGTGATAATTGGCTTTATGAATTGAATTGAATTAAATTTTACACTTTATACTCTTAACCCCAGAAGGTGATCTTTTGGGAGTTAGGACTTGGGGTGTAAAATGATCTTTACTTACTTAAAAAAAAAATAAACAGTAAAAATTATGTCATATTTGTTTGTCTGTTGGTGAAATATTACAGTCATGTGTAATATTAAATGCTTTGTTTGATAAATAAATAAGGGGACAGGCACTGATTAGTTCTTGTTTGCACCCTATAGCCTGAAAATATAAGTCTGCCTGGTGTATGTTGGTGGAAATATTGTTATTTTGTCAAGGGTTACATGTTGGTCATTCAACGAAAAAAAAAGTGATGACTGAAGTGGCTAAAGAGCTTATGGAAAGGCAGGTTTATTCTTTGTCACAGAACCTTTAAGAAACAGCTGCAAATGAAAGTTTCAATACAAAGAAATGTCTGACAACATGTGAAAACAAGGTAAAACTATATCAATGAAAATGATGACTTGTGCCCATAAATTCAAGACCCAATAACAGTCCTGTTTCTTAGTGTCAGCAAGGTGTTGTCCATGCACTTATTCCAAGTGTAAAAAAAGAGAAAAAGAAGCGTAAAAGGGGACATCACAGGAGAACAGGAGATAACCTAATGTCACGTAGTACTTTGGTACACGTTTTCTGTGCTATTGTGTTGTGGTGGGCTAGCATGTTACCTTGCTAATAGCCAGCACATGAATTAGCCCTCTATGCGGAGTTTGCATGTTCTCCCCGTGTCAGCGTGGGTTTTCTCTGGATACTCTGGCTTCCTCCCACAATCCAAAGACATGGAGGTTAATTGGTGTCTCTCAATTGGCCGTAGATGTGAATGTGAGTGTGAATGGTTGTCTGTCTCTATGTGTCAGCCCTGCAATAGTCTGGCAACCTGTCCAGGGTGTACCCTGCCTCTTGCCCAGTAACAGCTGGTATAAGCTCCAGAACCCCAAACAGGATAAGCAGTTATGGAAAATGAATGAATGAATGAATTAGCCTTGGGTTAGCCTAGCTGTGCTAACAATGCAATGGAAGCATATGCTAGCCGCAGTTATTAAACTGGTATGCACTGAAGAATTCAAGACAATATTACAGTACTTTTGAACAAAAGGTGTCTGTGAGGTTGGAAGATAAAGGTCCACCATGTTAGTTAGCTAACATTATGCAATGTTGACATTAAACTAGCCATGCTAATACTAAGGAGCTCCGAGGCTGGTGCTGTGTCAAAGACTGTTTTCTTGCTGATATATGTTTCCCCCTACCTAAACCTGAACCACACCTTATCCCTAACCCTAACTAAAGAGGTGAGCGCTTCACATTAACAGGAGGGAAACACTTTTCAAAGGGGGAACAGACTTAGATACTACACCAGCAATGGTGTTCCACAGAGCTGCTGGGTTTGACTTCAGACAGGATGCAGAAGGGCCCCTTAGCTGGGAAGCTGGCTACAGATCTTTGCGGCTGCTCCCTTAGCTTTCCAGTGAGCCAGAACTGTCGCTGCAGAAGTGCAGATCTGCACAGTAGTTTTGGCGTCTGGTCTATTATCTTTTCTGTACCATTTTAGTAATGGCCTATTATCACTGCTAGACGAGCAGACACACATACACAAGCAGACAGAGACAGATTAGCTTTATGTGTGATAAGGAAAGAGTAGAGGAGCAGAATTGTATTTTAGTTACTCTGTCACCCCTGCTGCTTGTTAAAAAATATATATATATATATTTTTTGTCATTATAGAGAAAGAAGATCCTTCCTTGGGAGGACGGATCCTCCCACGGAAGGATCCTGCAGAGGCAAGGCGAGAGTCCTGAGTGTGAACAGGTACACTATTAGTCAAACGTCAGTTCCCCGTTATTCCCAGGTTACCACATGATTGAATAAGCAAGAGTGTCAATATCCCCGTCAATGAATTATGTCAAGCATCCGTAATCAGTCCTTGAAAGATCATGTTCCTAGTTCCTACCAATAGAGAAAATAATAATTCACCATTAAGGTTAGACAGTAACTTAACTCTAGCTTGCAGTTCACTGCATAAAGCCTATGGAGCTTATCAGCTGATAGCGCAAAGCTTTCAAACAAAATGCTGCACTTATGACCTCACGATGTGTGAATAGCAACTGCAAAATATACCTAGACGTCACTATATAATGACCTGCTACAATCGTAATATAATAAACAGCAAGAGAGAAGGGCACACTGATGCTGCCAGTGAAATGGGAAAGGGGACAGCTCAAAATCTCCCTTGGTAACACACCACCATGCAATTAAAGGGTTACCATCAAGATGGGCCTCTGAAACCTGCAAAATGTTAAGTTGTAATATATCTTGATAAATATATGGAAACACACAACTTCAACAACTGATACAATGACAAAGTAGCAGATGGAAATCAAACTTAACTGTCCTCTGTTCCATATGCTGTTCATGCCCGTCATTACTGTGCAATCAACCCCACTGTGCCTGTGCTCCAGTGGTACTTTGGTGGTGAGGACACCCGTGCTGACTTTTGGCTGGGCAGAGACGCAATACAGCAGCTCCTGGTGGCCTTGAAAACAGAGAGGCGTCATGGATGGGGCCCAACTCTGGAGATGCTGGTCTTCCTCTTGTGGCTGGCCACTGGCTCTGCCTACAGGGTGGTCTCCAGAGTCTTCAACATGCCACTTCCACCGGTGCATAGTAGGGCTGTCACTTTTTATTCGAGTTTCGGACATTCGTTCGAACATGAGGTGAAAAGTTCATGTTCGAACTGTATTACCTGTTCGGATTGTTTGCTGCCGTCTCTATAGGTGCATCAGACAATTTAATGTAGTTTGCCTTGTGATCCAACAGAGGGCGCTCTGAGAAATGTTTACCTATTGCATGTCCTACTGACCTATCACTAAACTAAGCTAATGTTAATGTGTTGTTTTGCCATGAAAATGGAGGACAGTAGCGAGCAAAGCCGTCCTGAGCGGAAAATCATGACACCAAAACATCTGAGAAGCAGCGTGTTGAAGTATTTTACACTGTAGATGGCACAGTCACGCACAAAGATAAGGCTGTTTGTCGACTTTGTAAAAAGCAGCTGTCTTACTCTTCGACGACAACAAACCTGTGGGCTCACCTGCTAGCTAACCACCAACTGAGGCAGTGGAGGCAGAGGCACCACAGACAAGCAGAGCAGCGCCAAGTGTACAGCCTCGTATGACTGCGTATTATTCAGCACACTCAGCCTCAGCAGGCCCCTTGTCAGAAGCTCGTAAAAAGACCATCACCAGTAAGATAGCAAGATTTATATGTAAGGATATGCGATCCATTGGTGTTGTCTCAGGAGAGGGGTTTCAGGACCTCATGATGGAGCTGGAGCCATGATATAAAATTCCCAGTCGCACCACAATCTCAGCACACATAGTTCAGCTGTATGACACCACACGGGAAAACATAAAGATTCGAATATATTCGAACGAATTACGGGTCATTTTAAATTCGTTCGATCATGATTTTTTGAAAAAGTGACAGCTCTAGTGCATAGGGTTATCCACAGGATGGCAGATGAGTTGGTGGCTGTCCTGCCCCAATTCGTTTACCTGCACACAGGAAGAGGTCCATGCAGTCGGGGATGGATTTGCGAACCTAGCTGGGCACCGTGCCTTTGCCAAGGCAGCAGGGGCAATGGACGGCTGCCACATTCGCATTAAATGTCCTCGGGGCCCTGATGGTCACGACTAACAAAACAGGAAGCTATTCCCATCAATAGTGCTCCAGGCAGTCTGTGACCATCAGGGTCGTTTCATTGACAGTTTTGTGGGTTACCCAGGAAGCATGCATGATGCACGCATCCTGAAAAAACAGCCTCATCTACACTAAGAGGACTTACCCTCCACCTGGGTATTTCATACTAGAAGATGGTGGCTACCCATGTCTACAGGAACCCCTGGCCATTATCACACCATATAAGAGGCCAGTAAGAGGCATGGCAGAACAACGGTTCAATAGTCATCACTCCAGGGGTCGCTCAATCATTGAGCGTGCTTTCGGAATGATGAAAACCCGCTTCAGGTGCATCTTTTTGGAAGCAGTTGAAGTACATCCACAGTTTGTCCCCAAGGTGATAAATCATCCCAATGTTTCTGTCATGAATTAGTTAATTGACATTAAAATGTCCCAATTGACAAAAACCCTGTTATGCCTAGCAATTACTACAGTCGCATAACAGCATTTGGTATCATACAATTTGTTGTTCTGAGTTGCCACATATCTACAAAGATATGATGTTTTGCCCTGTCTTGTTTACAGGTGGTAACCGCATGTGTTATCCTTAATAACATATGTGTTGGGGTTGGGGATGAGCTGGAGGAGGCCCCAGTGGAGGACAACCAGCCACCCGCTGAGCGTGATGGAGGGGAGAGCTGCAGTGGAGCTGCATGGCGGATGGCTTTGGCAAATGAGGTGTCATCCCTTCAGGAGGCACCTCTCGACCACTACTACTTTGCCCAGGTGAATACTGATAAGGACAGTGTGGTTGATGACCATGTGCTAGACTCATCATAGCTGGCCCCTTCCACTGGCACAAACAAAGCTCACTGCCAACTGGAGTATTCTACTCATAAGGATTCATTAAAATAAGTACAGTTTCATAAGGGTATGTTAAAAGTAAGTGTCCATCTCCCCTCAGAGAAATGAAATTGACATCTCAGTAAATAGCTGGCATAAATCCTTAACAAAACTAGAAGGCTAATCATCGTCTGACCCCTGGGATGGAAACCACTGATGTAATGAATCCCTTCAGCCATGGTTTACTCATGTTGCTACAGTAGTACTATGATCCACTACATCATCAAGAGTCTAATGTATTAGCTTACATCAGAATTGCAGTGGGAACTGCCCTGACATCTGGGATTCCCTCACTATACAAATGGTATGAAACACAAATATCTCAATTAGGCACTCACAGAAGTGTGTCCCTCACAATGTCATGGTACAATCAGTTTAGTTTTAGAAGTGTACTCAAGTATTTAAGCTATAGAAATCTGCTGTCATGCTGAACTGTATAACTCAATATTATATCTCCACTTGTTCCACAGGCCCGGCCCTGGAGCTGAACAAGGAGGTGGTTATGTTTATGTTTATGTTTTTTAACCAGAGTCCCTCAGTTTGAGGACACACACCCTACCTTATTTATCACGGTATTGAGGTCTGCAAAAATATTATTGTGACTGCCGCAAGGTCAGGTTGTTGTGTTTTTGTTTACATTTGTGGGTGTTTAACAAACAGGAAGCAGGCATTAGAGGCCATTGCACAATTCTTTTGTGGTTCCTAACAGATGCAGTCATGCTGCTTAAGTCAGCTATTTCTTTTGGATTACCAGGATGAACTGTCAGACAATTTAAGTAGCAGCAATATAGCCTTTTGTTCACTGCATTACATTGCCTGAGATGGGAAGACGGGAACCAGACATACATGTTGGCAGGATGTGTTCAAAGAAGTTATTTGTGTTTTTGAACATGTTGTTGTTTGTGTTTCCCTGTTTTTACTTTGCCAAAGTATACATGGGCCAAACGAGCCTCATATGGAGAAACATTCTTGTAGGAGAGTCAGTTTGTAATTCTGCATTCACAATTAGCTGTTTACCGGCTCTTGACACCTGGTGTACCTGGTGTCTGTTAGTATTTGTCTTTGTTCGCCAGGCTTCACAGAACGTAACAATGACCATAACATGTAAATGAAGCCATATCCATTTCCCCCTGTAATTCTACACTGAGATGTGTTATATGCATATTTGTTCTTGCACTCAGACATGGAAAACAAGCATACCTGCACTGGGATGTGCGCCTACATGAGCTTACATGTAGGTGCATGGTATAGCTTCTACTCTGTTGCCATCTCTTATGTATCATGCATGTGAATGTTCAGATGTTGGGTCTTGATCCAGACACCACACCTTTGGCCTCATGGCAGACATTTTATACATGTGGAAGGAAAAGATAGGTTGTAAAGAAGTACATTAATTTGTATTACTCAGAAGAGCTTATCTTGTATATTAAGTTATCGTTTATATAATAAGCAAATTGTGGGTTTTCCTAATACTAAAGCAAAGTTGTGTCGCTGGTTATTGTGTACTCAAAATACTGACAGTCCAGGATGAACGCAGCAGAGCAATGTCAATTTGTGTATGATGTATGTGAGGTTCTGTGTTTGGCTTACCTTAGATGAGACATATATTGTTAATATTTGGGTTGATGGATGGAAATATGCATAACACTGCAAGACAGTAAGGGAGCTGGCCAATGTCTGTCTACAGACGTGAATGTTTTTGATCACATTTGAAATAAAAGTTAATTTAAGCTAATGTGCTGAGCTCTGTGTTGTGTCTTCTTCTATTCAATGTAGTGTATATAGACTCGTCAGATCTTTTTGCCTCAGTAGCAATACCACAATGTAGACAAACCAGTACACATTTAAGGTTGTGCATTCACACTTGCACTCAAGTTAGATCCCAAAATTACCAGCTTCCAAATGTACTTGCAGTACCAAACTGGACTGTAGTCATTATGTAGAACAGACCATTTCTGAATAATATCTCATACTGGCTTCTCATTGTCGATGCATATAGTAAGTATGTAATATGGACAGTAATGTACAATGACCTCACAATTGTACGTCAGTTCAGTGTGTGACTCAATAATTGTACTTACATTCCACCAATGGTGCCGAATACTCGTATGAATGTTAGCCCTGAAATCAGGTAGCATGTGAAGTTACTTCTGCTGTTAATAAGTTTAACATTGAGTCTTTCTAATTCCTGTGTTGAATAGGTCGGATTTAGTACAAACCATACATATTAACAATGTTTACTGTGCATCATATGAACAGGGAATAAGGACAAAAGAGCCAAAGACAAGGGGAGGTACATTTTGCATTTCTTTTACTTTATTTATCTTTGTCTATTAGGCACTCCAACAACGCAAAGAACCTGTCAGACCTTTGTCTGGCTTCTCTGTCCCTCCTCTCATCTGCCTCTCTCTGATGTTGTATATCTTCCCTTATCAGAGAGAGGAAGGGATCATCTCTCTCCCTCTTTCGTCTTCTCTGTGCCCCTCTTTCACCTCTCCCTTTGTCCTTGTCACCATCCCTCTCCCCGTCCTCCTCATCCTCCTCGTCCTCCTCATCATCTCTCCCTTCAGGTGTGGCTTGTGTGGTGCTTGGCCCTGGTTTGTCCTCTCTCTCATCCATGAGGGCAAACCAGGGCCATATCACTGCTGTGGGCTTCCCGTCCTTTGTCCCCTGGCCAGTGGCAGGACACTTGCATTCCTAAACAGCGGGGACCAAACATGGGTTGTTGTAATGGCAAACCAGGATTTTAACTATTGTACAACACCACATCTGGGCTTACTGTCAGTGGGCCCAGGTCCTTCAGGTTAACATTCAAGATGTACTCAATAGTGAAAGCATCATTATGTAAACTCACAACAATCCTTTCCATACAAAGTCTCCCACCTTGTATTTTGTTTTCAGGTTGTCCCATTTTTTTTGGCCTGGGCATGGGTCACCTGCCCTGTGATGCCCATTTTCTCCAGGATGATCCTATGAACATAACAGGACAGGA
Source organism: Cephalopholis sonnerati (assembly GCA_019142605.1). NCBI lineage: Eukaryota > Metazoa > Chordata > Actinopteri > Perciformes > Serranidae > Cephalopholis > Cephalopholis sonnerati. The sequence continues at coordinate 37,404,373 of JAGQAX010000010.1, forward strand.
AAAGCAGATTACACTGATGTTGTGGTAACTACTAATTGGACAGTATACCACCTTGACAATCTCATGAAATTGGCATCTCACCGATATCCATTTGCTGCTGTGTCCCGACCCCCAGTAAATAGGTGCTGGTGCTGTGTGCGGAGGCGTATAAACGCCTCCGTTTGTTCCTTGGTCCCTGTAACAGGCACACATGTAATACATTTGTACTGTAATACAATGACTGATGTGTGACGTGTCATTTGTGAATAACTGGTTGGTCCTTCAGACTGATGATGAGCTTTTGTGGTCAGAATGACATCCTATGTGTGAGATGTTATTCATTGCTGTCACGTATTTTGTCCATGCAAATTCACTGTAATTTCAGCTAATAAATAGCTGGTGCAATTAGTGTTGACGAGGTGCAGCTTTAACAACCACCCTACAGTTACACTGCAGCAACACATGCAATGACGGCCGGCGAGCTGTCACAGTAACACGTTACTTCTTTAGGAACATCCCTTATTTTAGGTAATGACAGCCTCAGTTATCATGACTTCGTAAGGTCCCTGCTGAATTGTTTGATGCAATTCATGCTGGCATTAACACATTTTTTTTTTGCTGTGAAGGACAACATTTATAATTAGGACAATTTAAGGGTGGACACTGTTTTTACTTACATTTAAATGCATATTGCTCCGTCGGCTGTGCCGCTGCGATGCGATGCCTTCACTTGCATTTCGGCCACTATTTTAAGCCTGCATACGAGGACACTTTGAGGATGACAGGTTAATGTCATCCAGAGAGAAACCTCCTTTTGAGGGTTTCTGCCCCCTCACGCCCTCAAAAACCACACGGGCCTTCTGCATCATATTCAGATTGATGTTATGCAGTTCCCAGGAGCCCTTGACATCTCCTGTAAAGAGCAGCAATGGAATAGAAATTAATCACCAATTTAAAACCATGGTTGTGGTTGTAGATAAAATATTTGAGTTTTTGATTTGATTTGAGCTGATCTAGTCTTACTATATATTATATTTGGGTTTTTTTTTTGTACACTTGCTTAGTTGTTGTCGGGGGCATGGATTTGAGGTAGTATGTCCTATCTTCTCTATTTATGTTTACCCTTAGTGGTGGCCGTGGTAATTATGCCATAAAACAAAAAGTAAGACAAGACAGTAACTGTATTCTGAATACCAGCAATTTAAATTGTAATGGAACACAGTTACTCATGTTTTGTATTTTAAATACATAACGCTGTTACTTGTGTTCTGTTACTGCCCAACCCTGGCTGTCCCTGCCCCTTGTGAAACCAGGAGTTCACCTCGACTTTTTGAACTGACATGACTAATTAAATTTACGTTACATAATGTCAGGTAAAACAGTCACTCTTAATTTAATCTAAACCACGATCTCTTCTTAAGCCTGACTATATAGTGTAAAACCTAACAAAACTGCAACTAGAGTTCACAACGGGCCAAAAATTTACAACATGAACCAAACCAACCTGTGTGAGTTGAAACCCAAGACTGGTCCATCTAAGATTATCACATAAAATACTGAGCCCAAGCCCGAGTCTGACCAAAGTCAACCCTCCAAAAAGCACTAGTCAGCTTCTAATGACTGGGACATACCGGCTATGTGGCAGAAAATGGATCGGCTTGGTGGATCAATGACTCTGCCACACTGTATTTCCCTGCCAGCGAAGGTCCCTGCTCTGGCTGGGAGGAATGACAAAAATCCTGGGACTGAGCGTGACTGCTCCCTCCCCTTCCCTCCCTTCCCTCACTTTTTCAATATTATTCATTTGTTAAAAAAAACAAAACAGCCCAAGCCCTACCCGACTTGCCAGTCGGCGCACATTTTTGGCTTGAACACAATGCATCCTGTCAGACTTTGGGCTGAGATTGAGAACTGTAACTACAACTATTCACAGCATTGGATGTGCACATTCTGGCCTACTGGTAGGTGCACCTTACCCCATCTGAAGCACTTTAATGGTAGTGACAACAACTGATGGTGGCCATTTAATGGGCATTCGTCAAGGATGTTGTTGAAAAATGAGACAATGCAGGTGAACACAGATGCAGTCAAAGTGTTGCTCTGAGCTGCTGAAGTCACAAACTTCCAAATTGTCCATACAGAGGCTTTAATTATAACAACACTGTACATCACACACAACATGTAATATTTTATTTGTTACCTGAAATTCTCTTGAAGAGCTTCAGTTTACTACTGGGGTTGGCCTTGTCATACTGTCACACCTGGATATTATTTTTTATTTATTTATTTGAAAGGGACAGTACACATTAATGAACATCAGTATGTGAGTACATGTGTAAATGTGTCGGAGTTAGCAAGCCTGCTAATTTACATCCGTAGTCCCTTGGCAGGTAATAGACAGACAGACACATAGGAGGTAGACGAGAAAAGAAAAGAAGGAATAATAATAATAACAGTACACAAGGAGTTCACATTAAAATACCCATTCATACATAGACATAAAGTTCAGTGTGGATTCTATAAAGTGCCAGTTGTTAAAGTGCAAGTGCATGATAGTTAAATAGATCCACATGTGATGGCCCACTCCTGCCGCTTAGAGTGGACCAAGACACCGGATACTTAGCAGCAGATGAAAAGTCCCATTCACAATTTAAGTACACAAAGATAATACATCACAGTGCAGTATAGTGCAGTGCATGCATACATACGTATGTGTAGGCATGCACTGCACAACAACAATAAGAACAACAAAGACAGTGCAAAGCATGGCGGACAGTCACAGAGCACGGTACATACGTATATGTATCGCGCTCTGTGAGAGGTCCGCCGAGCCATGATTACAGTGTTGGTTTGTTTTGAGCCAGTTTTTGAGGTGAGCCTTAAAGGTGCTGTAGGTAGGGCATGGTGCTGTATTGAGAACATCATCAGCTGGCCCGCTGTTATAGAGGAAGAACTGCAGACACTGGACTCCAGGTTTGGGGTAAAGCCAACAACTCTCCAGGACAGCACGGGCACCACGTGTAGCAGAGGCTGTGCATAAGTACATGAAGTAGCCTTTCCCTGAAGGCAGGAGGAGACAACAGTGGGTAATGTTGGGCCTCAGAGGTTTGTCATATTACATTTTATGGTATCATATCCAAGGACATACGTACATCTATTGTTTTCTTTCATTTTATGTTTCAGCCTAATTCCCAAGGTCCTCTACTGCTTTTCTTTTAAATGTTCCTTCTGTGTCCCTTAAAAGAACTAATGAAATCGCCCCTGAATTGTGAGACTCACTGCCTCTGGACATTAGAATACTGAGCTGCACTTTTAAATTAAAGAAATTAAAGACTGATCTTTTTAGTCTGCCTTTTAATTCAGAGTAATGTTTAATTTATTGACTCTATTTGCTAATTTTTTTAACACAGACAAACAGGAACAAAGTGAAACACACAGGTGTATATACACAGAAAACTAATCACAAGAACGAGACACAGCTGGAGTAGGTGGACACAGGCAGAAGGAGGAAAATGGGGATTGGCTGACAACAAGGGTGTGGTGGGAAACACTAGGGTGGAGCAAACAAGACTCATACACAACAGGTGTGAAGGGAAGACTCTGGGAACAGGGAAGGACTAACGAGACTGAAGGAAGACGGCTGTGATAGAAAACAGGCGGGAAAACACACAAAGACAGGAAGTAAAAGCACACATGACGCATGAGGAGAGACTCTACAAAATAAAACAGGAAACAGATTCAACATGAATGAGTAACATGAAACAAGGAGCACAGACAGAAAACTCCAAAACAAAGTCCACAAGATAACAGGATAGAAACTACACCCAGGATCATGACACTGTTTGGTCCAACATAGCTAAATGCTACCTGCTGTTAGCAGCTACATGTATTTGGTTATCAATAACTCATTTAATTTAATTGAATTTTATATACTTTATTAATCCCTCGAGGGGAAATTCCAAGTTTTCTCTCCGTTGTCATATACATATACACACAGGCCTGAAATACCCACACATTCACAAACAGGGCCTCTACATGTTACAAGACATCAAGTCATAAACACATCTGAAGCATGAATTATGAATAACGGCAGTAAAGTTCAATTACATGAGTGAAAAAAGCTCAAGAATCTAGTTGGACATCTTTTTGTCTTGATGGGGATAAGCTGTTCTAGCTTTAATATGTCCTGGAGACAACTTGGATAAATATTGATAATTGCACTCTACTTTGATGATCCTTTGAGTTTGGCTTTATGCCCTCTGTAAATTGTATTTATCATCAAACATATTTTATTGTGCTACTTTTACCAAAATAATACAAGTATGTAAGACAGATTTTTAATAATAAATGCTGTAATAGATACTTTTAAAAAAGTCAAACATGTGGCAATATTGCATTCAAATGAAAATTGGGATCTGTGTGCAAACTACAGTTCCTATTGTTTTCTGTGGCTATGGAGGTTTAGAAATGTTTAAAGGCTTGGCCAACTTATTGGCACAGTAAAAATAGACTTTCATAGCCTCCATGTGTGGACAAATGGACAGAAACATTCCAGATGAACAGGCCAGGATGAGTTGCATGTGTAACTGATGTGAATATTGTGATGAGAGTATTTGTGAATATTTGAGAGAATGATACCAAAACAGTGTCTGGATTTGGCCATATTTACATTAGAAACATGACTGCAGTGCTAACATACAATTACAGAACTCACCTGCTTCAAGCTGTGTCTCACTGGAAGTCGTGAGGTAGTGAGGTGGTGTGCTGAATCCAGCCGTGCTCCTGCTTGTTGCTTGACTTGTAGCTGTATTCAAACACACAGTGCATCCATACTGTTCCACCACTGCATTAAGTCTGTTGTGTCATTCTACTTCATATAAAGTAGGCACTGTACAAATCAACTAGATTTGATTTGACTGTGACCTGCATTTACTGTAATTAGTAAACTGTAACATTCAATAATAATAATATTAATAACAACAAGAAAACTAATGATGAAAAGGACAACATAGCAGTGTATCAGAGAGCACAAATAATTGGCTAAACTTACACTCTTCAGAGAGTGGAGGAGATGTCAGAGAGGGCCCCTGTGCAGCAGCTTATAGTGGCATCTTGTTCAAATATTGTCTCAGTGCATCTGGACAGATGTAGAGTAGATTTACCTATTACTGTACAGTACAAGCAAAACATGGAGCTGCAGCAGACAGACTACTACTTGCACCAGTGATGTGTTCAACAGAACATCAGTTATTATCCAGTTATGATGATGCATTACTAAAATAAAAAAGGTTGCACTACAATTCTATAGTGACACATTAGTTTGACAGTTGTCCCTATTTGTCCTTGAATTTCAGCACAGTATCTAATGTGCTAAATAAGAGGAGGAGCACTAAGCAGCCAGTAGTTCACCAGATAAAAACAGCAATAAGCCAGCTCAGCAGCAGAACTCAATCCTTGGCAGCTATCACAGCATCATTATCTACAGTAGCATTATTAGGCAACTTTGCTTTGTTTCAACTTTGCAAGCTGCTGGCTCGTACAAATGAAAAGTCAAAGGCCATTTTTTTAATGTTATAAAAGACGACATCCCTCTATACTGGGACCTCTTTTCCGCCTCCTCTTTTCTCCGCTCTCTGTATGTCGCTCCTGAGGGCTTGGATTTGCTCTTTTTATTTTCAAGACAGAGCACGAGGAAAGGGCGCCAGTCGGGGCTGCCAATTATTACTGTTATTGATTTGATTTGATTTAGTTGTTTAGGCATCAGCTCCAGGCTCCTAAAGTCCTGCGCAGACCAACTGTGTGGGATTGTTGAGCACATGTTCAACTTGAGCCTGAAGCTGGGGAGAGTGCCACAGCAGTGGAAAACATCCTGCGTGGTACCTGTGCCCAAGACTCCGCACCCCAAGGACTTCAGCAGCTACAGGCCGGTGGCACTAACATCCCACCTGATGAAGACCCTGGAGCGGCTGGTCCTTGATCATCTCCGCCCCCTGGTGAGCGCATCATTGGATCCACTCCAGTTTGCCTACCAGCCTGGCATTGGGGTGGACGACGCTGTCATCTTCCTCCAACACCGAGCTCTTTCTCACCTGGAGAAACCTGGGAGTACTGTGAGAATCATGTTTTTTGATTTCTCCAGTGCTTTCAACACCATCCAGCCTGCACTGCTGAGGGACAAGCTGGAGCACACTGGGGTGGACCAGCACCTCACACACTGGATTTTGGACTACCTCACCAACCGTCCACAGTATGTGAGGACACGGAACTGTGTGTCCGACATGGTCGTCTGCAGCACGGGGGCCCCGCAGGGAACGGTCCTGGCTCCGTTCCTCTTCACCCTCTACACTGCAGACTTCTCATACAACACACCCACCTGTCACCTGCAGAAGTTTTCTGACGACTCTGCAATCGTCGGCCTCATCACAGATGGGGACGACAGAGAGTACAGAGAACTGACGCAGGACTTTTTGCACTGGTGCCAGCGGAACTGCCTCCAGATCAACGCGGGGAAAACCAAAGAACTGGTGGTGGATTTCCGCAGGCGAACACTCTCCCCCCCGACACCGGTGAACATCCAAGGAACAGACATTGAGGTGGTGACATCTTATAAGTACCTGGGTGTTCACCTGAACAATAAACTAGACTGGACTCATAACACCACTGCACTTTACAAGAAAGGCCAGAGCAGACTCTATCTGCTCAGGAGACTGAGGTCTTTTGGAGTGCAGGGGGCACTCCTGAAGACTTTTTATGACACTGTGGTGGCATCAGCCATTTTCTATGGAGTGGTCTGCTGGGGGAGCAGCATCTCAACAGCTGACAGGAAGAGACTTGATAAACTGATCGAGAGGGCCAGCTCTGTCCTGGGATGCCCCCTTGACTCGGTGGAGGTGGTAGGAGAGAGGAGGATGATGGCTAGGCTGTCATCCATGATGGAGAATGACTCCCACCCCCTGCAGGACACTTTGAGAACACTGGAGAGCTCCATTAGCAACAGGCTCCTTCACCCAAAGTGTGTAAAGGAGCGCTACCGTAGGTCCTTCCTTCCTGCAGCTGTCAGACTCTACAACCAGCAGTGCTCCCAGTAGACCACACACACACACACACACACACACACACGCGCACACACACACACACACACACACACACACACACACACACACACACACAACAACAAGACTTGTAAATAGACCGCACTTTAATGCACATTCACTCATAGTGCAAATTTGGAAAGACTGTATATATTCTGTATATATTGTGCATTATTTCTATATTTTATACTCCATATGTTCCTCTTTTAAATTCTTAAAATTTTCATACTTGTATATATTGTTTATATTGCTTGTTGCTATTTATTGTCTGTTACTGGTGTTCCCTATCTTTGTTCTATCCACTTTGCTGCTGTAGCACTGGAAATTTCCCCACTGTGGGACTAATAAAGGAATATCTTATCTTATCTTATCTTATTTCTTGATTTATTTTGAGGGCTTGCAGCTGCGCCAGTGACGCTGATGTTGACAGTGTTACTGGTTTCTCCCCGTCCAGTTTCACACCAGTACACTCGGCTGTCTGTGGCAGGGAGGGCAGCAGTGATGGAGCAGGAGGAAGGACATGGACGCACCTGAAGGGGGACGGAGCAGAGGAATTGTGGGTAACAAAACAACAAACAGCTGGGGTCCAGGGTCATAACCATGTCTGAGATGATGTAAGGATAAACCTCTCCATCCTCCGTCCTCTTCATCACTCTCCATCCAGCCACCTCTTCCTCCTCTTCCTCCCTCTGCTCCTCTTCCTCACAGAGCACAGACAAACCGTCATATTTAAAGAACTGGGATCTTTGGGGAAATTGTGATTTTTCCAGGCCTGAAAATGTGTGTGTGGAACTCCATGACTTTTCCAGACCTGGAAAATGTGTTTGTGGAAACCCATGCCTTTTCCAGGCCTGGAAAATGCGTTTGTGGAATTATATGACTTTCCCAAGCCTGGAAAATGTGTGTGTGGAACTCCATGGCTTTTCCAGGCCTGGAAAATGTGTTTGTGGAATCCATGCCTTTTCTGAGCCTGGAAAATGCGTTTGTGGAATTTCATGATTTTTCCAGGCCTGAAAAATGTGTTTGTAGAATTGTATGACATTTCCGAGCCTGGAAAATGTGTGTGTAGAATGCCATGACTTTTCCAGGCCATTTTATAAGTCCTGTTTGATTCAAATTAAGTACTGTTCTTTTTTCGTATTTTTCTCGCTGACTTTTTTTGTCATCTTCCCATGTAGATGTTTGCAGGTTGAGGAGCACATGGCCAAGTGAAGAGCATGTCAAAAAGAAGAGCCAGACTTCGCCCTGAAGCTGAGGCTGCTCAGTTTATTTTATCTGAATGTGACAGGCCTTGTTTAAAGGTCCAGTGGATACTATAAAGGTATGGTATATATCATTCCCTATGGTTACAGCATGAACGTTACTAGAGCTGCAAGTAACGATTATTTTAATAATCAGGTCGATTATTTCTTTGATTACTCAATTGATCTTTTCCATCACTATATTAAAAAACAAAACATTATTTTAAATTGACAATGTTAGTGCAAAAAAGTACACAAACAGGTATTTTGTATGTTGCTCGAATGTCCTTGAATGATGAAAATGGCCTGGAATTATGAGTAGTAATGATAACAATGTGTGTCTCTGCAGGGGCTGAAGAGACACAAAGCATCTAAATTCTATTCTGCCTCTACAGTTTATGCTCAAATTTCAATTTTGCATTTTACATTTCCCTTTTTTTCATTTATTCCCTTAAAATTTCACATTATCATTTTACTTTTTTACTATACATTATGCATTTGCATGCAGCTTGATTATGCTTCATGGTGTAAAAAACAAACAAACAAATCTTTTGATTGTACCTCTTTTTATTTTCAGTTTGGACTTTTAATTGTGACCATTAATGTCTTTCATACAGAGGAGCTCTTGTATGGAGCTAAAATCATGCCAAAACCTCACAAACACACATAACATGTTTTACTCACGCCCAACGATCCACAAACAAACTCAGTGTGGTTTGCAAATACAAAACATCATTCACAAACTAATGCATTTTGTTTTGCAAATAAGAAACATACCTATCATCTTTCAACTACAAAAAAATCCTTCAAGTACATAAAACCAATTCTATAACTACGCAAATCTTAAAGCCATTTGTGTGTGGATCAGGAGCTGTGCGTGTGTGGATCAGGAGCTGTGCGTGTGTGGATCTGCAAGGCGGAATATTACTGCCAAAAGTCACGTGACTTTTGGCACGATTTTACCACTGTCACATGACTTTTGGCACTAATTTTCCGCCTTTGCTGATCCACACGTGAGCGGCTTCTGATCTACACACGAATGGCAGTGAACTTTCTGAGCAATGTCCTGTAATTCGCACTCCACACCAGCAGGTGGCACTGTTGACTCAATCTAAGGCCGCCAGGGCGTTTTTTTTTTCCCCTCAAATCTTTATTCAAGGCCGCCAACAGGAGCTACCAAGTGTGAAGGATTCATCCATTTCGACTTGCTGCCTTTGACTCAGAATCTCACGGACACGATACCTACACGGAAGGAGAAACGCTAGTTTGGCGGATTAAATTTAACAGAATGGCCATCCAACAGGTGAGTTTGTGGTCGTTACTGGTGAAAAAGCAAATGTTAACTGAAATCCAGAAATGTCTTTCGTGGGTAGGATGATAATATGTAGCTTATGGTACCGCAGGAGCTAACCCAGTTTACACCGATTAGGCTAACTTAACTTTTCATTCCCTGCTCTCGCTGCTTTACATCGAAAGGTTTGAAATAACAAGGTAACTTATTGTGGAAATGTATAGGAAGTGAAATGCGGTCATTAGCGCAAACTTTTTTAGCAGCGCTGCTCGCGCTAATTCATATCAAGTCAGGTAAAGACGTGGAGATATTTAGTGCTGATTTGTTCATGTATCAGTTATAAATACTACAGGAGGTTAAAGTGTAAGTAGAAACAGCCACAGTGGGGCAAAGTTATGAGATGTTGATAACAATAGAAAAAGCAATGTATTATTTTGAGCTGTTAAAAAATATGTAATATATTTGTTTATGATACATATAGTTCAATTACCACTTTATCTACAGTTTGCAGTAGTTGGGTGGTAGTTAAACTGCAGTGCATTTCAAATCTCTGCAGCGTTAACTACTTTGGGTCATGTAGTTTAGCTAGTTAATTACAAATTGCAAATTCATAGTATTTGAATAACATTTTTGGTCATAAAATATGGCACAATGCCACAGCTCATTGGCCACAGTTGTCATTTAATGACAATCACCTGTTATTTATACATGTGGTTTGAGTTTAAGATGTATATGGTCAAATATTAAGAATTTCTCCAGAAAAAACACACCTACACTTTACTCTGTCAGTTAAGTTGGACCTCCGTGTAACACGATGAGATTCAGACACAGACTGTGATCATTTCTTGTGATATAGATGAACTACTTTTTTGTAGGTTTAGTTCGATAAGTTAATCTGTTTTTTGAGAGTAGTAAAGATGTAGTTTAAGTACTTTTCATTGTGAAGTAGCTAGTTGTTTGGTTAACTACAGTTTCCCAACACTGGTTACTGGTACTAATGGCAAGCTGAGGTATTATCTGCAGTGTTTGTACTTGTAGAATTAGGTGACCAGGCATCCCAGTTTACCTACGACAGTCTAGCTTTCAGGTCTGCCTCAGTATGCTGTAGATTGTCGCAGAGCCTGCCAGAGAATACCTCCTTCCCAGTTAATCCTAATCCCTATTGTCTGAATCACAATGTTTATTTACAATAATTGACTATTGTTAACATTAAGTCACAGTGATTTGATCAATTTGCATAGAACTATCTAAGAGCCACAATTGCTGATAACTTCAGATCCAATCCACTTTATTTATATAGCACATTTTCAGATGTGTAATTCTAACATAATACAACAATCTGTTAACCCAGTTAGCTAAATATTTATAATATTGCTAAATTGTTGGTTATTAATTATATCTAGGTTAGTGTGAACAGATAAAATGTGTGTACACACTAACGTGCGGAGCGTTTCATTTGGATTTGAAACTGTTTTTAAATTATCTTTTTAAGTTCTGTCACTTAGTAGATGATATTTATTTTGCTGAAAACTGCATTTATGCTAATTTTTAAAAAATGTTTCACACCCTTCTTTTTTCTTGTTTGTATGTATGTGTTTCCAGAGGCTGGACTATGCCAGTATTGAGACTGCTGCACAGAACTTGCTGTCTCTCTTATCAGCAAGTGTCAATCAAGGGCAGGTTGAGGTTGCAGGCCAGAGCCAAGTTCAGGTTCAGATTCAGGGCCAGCATCCCAGCCAGGCACCTTGTCAGGAATCAAGATCGAGACAGGCCAATGTGCAGCAGGAGATGTCAAAGTTAGAAAAAGTACAATGTGTCTACAAGGCAAGGCAAGGCAAGGCAAGGCAAGGCAAGGCAAGTTTATTTGTATAGCACCATTCGTACACAAGGCAATTCAGAGTGCTTTACAGAAGCAGAGAAATACATTACAAACAAAAACATTAAAATTTAAACATTTCATTAGAACGTGGAATTAGAATTGGAATTAAAATAGAAAAGAAACAGTAAAAGTCTAATTTAAAAACAATAAAACAAGCAGATAAAATGACTAAAAGTTACAGTGCTTCAAAGAAGTTTTACGGGAAAGCTGCAGTAAACAATAATGTTTTCAGCCCTGATTTAAATGAGCCGACAGTTTGTGCACACCTCAGGTGTTCAGGGAGTTTGTTCCACAGGTGAGGAGCATAGAAGCTAAATGCTGCTTCACCCTGCTTGGTTCTGACCCTGCGAACATTGAGTAAACCTGTCCCTGATGACCTGAGGGGTCTGGATGCTTCACACCCAACAAGAAGCTCTGAGATGTATTTAGGCCCAAGACCATTCAGTGACTTGTAGACCAGTAACAGGATTTTAAAATCTATCCTTTTACACACAGGGAGCCGGTGCAGTGATTTAAGGACAGGTGAGATATGGTCCATTTTCCTGGTGTTGGTCAGAACTCTGGCAGCAGCATTCTGGATGAGCTGCAGCTGCCTAATTGATTTTTTACTGAGACCTGTAAAGACACCATTACAATAATCTAACCTACTGAAAATAAATGCATGAACAAGTTTTTCAGTGTCTTGTTTAGACAGAAATCCCTTAATTCTTGCTATGTTTTTAAGATGGTAATAGGCTGATTTAGCAATAGTCTTTATGTGGCTGTTAAAATTCAGGTCTGAGTCCATAACTACACCGAGATTTCTGGCTTGGTCTGTAGTTTTTAGTGTCATTGAGGCAAGTTGACCTTTGACCTCAAGCCTTGCATTTTTTGGACCAAACACAATGACTTCTGTCTTTTCTGTATTGAGCTGAAGGAAATTCTGGCCCATCCACTGATCGATTTGTTGGATACACTCACTCAGCAACTGTAAGGGACTGTAGTCATGTGGTGACACTGTAATGTAGAGTTGTGTGTCATCAGCATAAGTGTGGTGAGAGAGATAATATATACAATGTATCTAGTATGTGGGCCATTCATTTGTATGACATGTATGGTGATTGCCTACAGGCCAAGGAACAGGGCGAGGGGCTTATCGGCTGGTCAGACAACACAAAGGGGTTAGGCCCAAATAAATACAAACCAAACAAAATCACCACTACAAACCCAAATCAAATCACCAAATCAAATAAAAACAGGAAAAGTGAGGGGGACACCACCACCGGGGAAGTCTGCCGCACGCCGCCCAAGCTCCTGTCCTGGAAAAGGAGACAAGAGGATATAAATACCAGATAGCAGGAGACACTTCAAACAATACCTAATAACTGGTAAAATAACTAACATTAGTGGCTAGTCCACTACGCTTCTCTGAGCCTATAAATAACACACACATACACAGACACCCACTCACTCGCGCACCACCAGCAGTAACCTAATTTAAGAAAAATAAAGAAACACAAAATAATATTCAAACAAAACCTACCTAAACAAATGCAAAATAACAACTAAACTAACTCTGGGTAAACGTGGCTGGAAACCTCAGCGCCAGCTGACAAATGAATATTAGTCAAAACAAAACAGTTAAATAGTATGGGCTACACACACATGCCGTGTAGCTACAGAAAATAATAATCAGTCAACACATAAACCAGCAGTGTAGTGGAGTCAGTTAGTTTGTGGTGGAAACAGTTTATACTGGAGACAGAGCAGCAATAATGCCAAGACTGGATGCCGTGGACAGGCCGCTTGATGCCCACCCCAGCGTGCCGATACCAGGCAGGAGCACCGCTTCCCACAGCGCACAGAGGAGAGGACGCACCGCAAACTGCGGCCTCAACCACTACAGCAAAGCAGAGAGCAGGACAACGCTATATTAACAAATGGCTCATAAAAAGCCAGAAGAGATTTAGCAGAATAAATAACTAAGCCAGCTTACCCAAGAACGAGCTGCTTAACGCACAGCTTTCAATGAAGCAGACGCTGTGTCCGCGTTAATGCAGAGCGAGGCCACGCTTCCCATACACCTCCTGAGCTGCACCAGCCGTGCCCACAGAACGAGGGAGGATCGGTGTCAATAAAATTCAAGGGCAGGTGTAACACCAGGGGAGCGCTATGAATCAGCACAAATATAGCAGCACCGATGCCTATCTCATGGTTGCTAAAATCTGCAGACAAACGGATTAATGGCACGCTAAACAGGGACACCAGTCCAGTCAAACACCAGGTAAGAGTGAGCTTGCGCTGTGGCAAGCAGCAGGTATATCACAAGAGTCACCGCCCAGCAGAGACTGATTGACTACAGCTGATACTAATTAAGGAGTGGAGGAGCAGCAGCACCCACTCTGGACATAAGCAGATACAGTATGATTTGACATTGTGTGACACATCTGAAATGGATTTTTTTTTTCACAAGTTAAAATTGTAGAATTAATTCAGTGTTGCTAGACGATTCTGACCATCTTCCAGGGCTGAAAATTAACAAGCACCAAATGCGGTAGATTATCCATTTGGCGACTTAAAATGTCAGAAGGTAATCTGCCACATTGGCGGGTAAATGTTTGTAGCAAAATAGTCATGCAATATTTTTTATATATAAATAGCTATTTCATGGTAGCTGATAGCAGACTGGCACTCTGTTGTGTGTGAAAAAAAAGAGAGAAACAGAGAGAGAGCAGCGGTGGTTGAGCAAGCTAGGGAGTGAATGAAGAGACAGAGTGAGCAAATGCTAACAATAACAAAACGCTAACTGACGTAATACATCAAACGTACATGCTCTCCCAGAGCATTCTGGGTAATGGGGTCCTTTAATACAACGTAAAGCATAATTTTTCTTAGAAATGAACCTGTGTACTTATCACTTCAAATCAAACATTCAAATGAAATGTAGCCTTCTTTTTTAGTTATTATTTATCACATTAACTGTTTTAACATGATTATTTACTTATTAAACCTTACAAATGAAATAATTCTTTAAAATAAATTCTCAACAGACAATGACAGCAGCTGTCAGAGAGTTTCTGTTAAAAACAAGCACTGAGACCCAGGGAGGCATGAGAGCAGCTGCTCACTAAGAGAGCAGAGAACAAGAGACAGATGCTGGCCATTTTTTCTATGTCATTAGTGTACATTTTATTCATAAACATTAAAAACACTCTCTTTTGTGGTAAAATACGAGTAAAAGGTAAAAAAAAAATTGAATTACAAAAAATAAAATTGGAATTTGAGGGAAAATAAGACGGACTTTGGGAAAAAATAAAACGCAGTCTGAGTTACATCATTAATAAGTATCTCGAAGGTTTACAAAAGATTTACAGTTCTGTAATGAAGTACATTTAATAGCAAATGGAATTTTGAGTTTAAAACTTGAAATTGGAAATTGCTGTATAAAGTTATCTTAAAGTTTAAAGTTCTCAGACACCATGCATGATTTCAGGCATAGGGTATTTATACAATACTTAATTCAGTACATTGTACTCCTTTCCTCCTGAACAACTTTTCAGGCTCCAAACCTTTTCTTACTTTAACCCCTGTTAATCTGATCACTTTCTCACTGTCCAAAATAATGAAGGAGGAAGTGGCCAGAGAAAACTTGCGTTGGTCCCGTCTGAGTCTGAAGGCTACACCGCAAAACTGCTTAAGACCATGTCCAATAATGGAAGACACACAGTTTTCATCGTTCCACTTCAAGATGAAATAGATACTACACCACTTCCTGCTGATGCCCCTGAGTTCAGGAAAATGCCAAAATCGCAATGCAAGACCTGTGGAGAAATTTTACCGTTACAAGTTCTGGCTCTGCATGTAGACTCTTGTAGCAAGTCTACAACTGAAGAAGTAAGTTTTTCTTAACATGACACTTTACTGAGCTAAAGCGCTTGTTCTTGAAATCTTTTTCATTTTCAGCGAATGCATATCAAAACAGCAATTGCTTTACTACTACAGTGATGTCATTAATAATGCTAACTTGATCCACTTGACAGGAAAACGATGAGAATGCTGATGAAAAACAAGATCAGGATGTTTCGTTTGTATCCTGTAGTCAGAACAGTAAGTATAAGTACATTGTCGTCACACTCTTCAAAGATAATGATTAAACGGCAATTAATGTGGGCTAGATTGTTTGTGGTTAAAAAACCTTAAGGATAAGCATGATAATTCAGTTATTCTGATTGATGTTACATTATTATTTCTTTAGATTTCATCCCATGTTCTTGAAGTTTAGCCATGGGACTGATTTTCTTTCTTTTTTTTCTCTTCCTGGTTGTGTTTTGTTTCCCAATTACCACACTGTTGTTGTTGGTATGTCTCCCCTGCTTGCACAGATCATTTGAAATGCAAAATTTAAAAACAGTATTTACAATTTCTCAAGTTTTGGCTTCGATTTGTATCAAAATAATCTGTACATAGTAATGGAAGAAATTAGTGCCTTGCTAACATTAAGATTTGAGTTAATCATTTTCTTTGAAGTTAATGTTGATTACTGTATTTATGTCTTTTTTTTTCAGCTTCCACAGTTGCTGCAGAGAGCGTGTGTCCCATTTGCCAAGAAGTGTTCCCTGCTGACGTCATTGAGATGCATGTCAGTGCCTGCAATGAGAGGTACGTTGTTGTCCCATGTAGTTTTGCCTTGATGCATAATACATTTTCCTTTTGTAATTGGATGTTTATTGCAGTTGTTTGTCTTCTCTTACTTTGAAATGTTTCAAAATATGAATATTGATCAACAAGACATTTAATATACTAGTCAATGGGTTTTTGCATGTTTACTAATTAGTTAATATACTTTACATTACTCCTGAATGTTTTGGACAACACATTACTTGTTACTTTTTTTGGAAATAATAAAGTTAAAGTTTCTCCATGGCTTTCCCAGGCTCCATGGTTGACTAGAATTGAAATTTTCTTTAACAATGCAATCTGAGTTAGCAGACATATGCACAATTTAGAGGGTCCAGATTCTGCCTTGACCAAATTCAGAAATTAGAGAAAGGTAAAAGACAGACATTATGTCTTTCAGGCCATCAACTGCAGAGGAGCACTTGTTTGACAGCAGTGGAGTGGATTTAGAACCAATGGAAGGACCATCTGGCACATCTTCACAGATTGCACCTTTGCAGAATCAGCCAACAAGTTCTTCAGGACCTTCTGATTCTACCAACAAAACTGAGGGTTTGTAGTCTATTTGTTACACCCTGTTAGTGGTCCTTGTTAAAATGTTTGGTTGATGGCTTTTTCCGTCTTGAAATCTTTCATTCATTTATAGATTGGAAGACCACACCTGATCTGGCAAGGGCTGTTTAGTTGTACAGGGAGACAGTACTTGACATTCACGCATCGGGGAAGCCACTGCATTTGCACGTTGACCTCAGAGGCAGCAAGTTAGACCAGGAAATGGCTTTAATTGCTTTTTATAAAGCACGCAGTGTAGAGTGGGCAAATCCTCTGCAATGCAGACTTGAAGGTTCATCTTTTTGCTCTCTTTTAGTTCATTTTAGAATTTGTTACGTGCAGTCTGTTTTTTTCACAAATAACCCAGAATCTTTACATTTCTTATAATTAATAGGTGATCCTGCAGTCGGAGAGGGAGTGAAACGCTTCTTGTTCTCCAGAATCATGGAGAAGCTGGAAGATGGTTTTACGATGAACTTAGGTAGTGTCTTCAATTAGCTTTCCATTGTATATAGTGTGTTTTAGCTGCAATATTCTTAATGCCATAATCTCTCCAATTAATACGTGTTGAAAGGCCTCGTGAAATGGAAGTTAGAGCCTGTGCTGTGACTTATGTCTAAGTGAAAAAGAATTTTGGGGGGAGTAACAGCCCCAAGTTGGATTTGATTAAAATCATCTGCATTTGATTGGGCTGTTTAAAAGTGGGTGGAGTTTAGTGTTTAGTAACAAAAAGGTGTTTGCTGCTGACTGCAGTTGGAGTCACATTTGATTGGATTAACTTTTGTAAACGCCTTAGTGTTTAGTGTTCAAGATGCTGTCATCAGACATTTGATACCGTTTACAGGAAAAACAGGGATTTTATGGGATTTTGGGGTAAAAATATTCTGTATATACTGTTTATTTGACATATATGTCATATATCAAGAGCCAAATGAACAATTAACACAGGAACACTAGATTAAAACTGAGAACATTTATTTTTCAGTTCATGGGGCATTTAAGATGTATTTAGGATTATACCTACTGTACATACCTATTGATGTCTCTTATTCTATACAACCACAGAATCACTAAAATTCTGAGTACATGATAATTGGTCAAGGAATTTCTTCTGTTTGCACAGGAAATTTTGGTTACACAAAGCTGTTTGATGGAGAGCCAGACCATCTTGTACCTTCATCCTCTGCATTCCTTGTTGAGAGTGACCTGTTTCTGATGACAGGCCGCATGATTGGTCATTGCTTTTTGCATGGAGGTCCTGCACTGACAGGCTTAAGCCCTGCGATTGTTCACATCCTGTGTGGGGGCACAGCTGAAACTGCCATCATGGAAATCAATGACTGTCCAGACATTGATCTACGGGAGAAAATTACACTGGTGTGTATTCTGCAAACTTCATGATTTTTTATTTATTTATTTATTTTTTTGTTAGATTCTTCTAGATTGGGTTTAAGAGTGTTCATATTTTGTCTTAAAGCTTGAAGGGAGTGCCGAGCTCTCAGCTGATGAAAAGGAGAGCCTCGACAACTTATGCCTTGCATGGGACCTTCCTTTGATGACAGAAAACAACCGAAGATGGCTCTTTGAAAGGCTTCTACATCATGCAGTATTTGAACATTGTTTTAACTATTTAACAACATTCATCTCTCTTTTAAACAACTGTACATGTAAAGATTTGTCTTTGTGTCTTTTCTCACCAGGTCATTGGACGGTTCATGAGGCAAATAAAGCAAATAAGAAAAGGGCTTAAAGAAACCATGTTGTGGCCACTCATTAGTGAACGTCCAGATGTAGCTCCAGTGATTTTCCCTCGAGTGCTGTGTTCACCCCAGAGGTAAATAAAGCAGTTTTGGTCATATCTGGAAACTGATTGTTAAATCAGGGGAATATCAACACTCCATCTGCTGTCTGCTTGGTGTTTTATGTGTAGTGCATTCTGGAACGCATCAGCTGGCTTACAATGACTGATGATGATGATGATGATGATGATGATGATGATGACGATGAATGCTCTGTGACAGATAAGAGCCGCATCACAGGGTACCTTTGCCGGTTCATTCAAAATGGTATACCCTCATATAATGAGTGATTCATGTACATTTTAACGACAATTCATTTTATTTTTCTAATTATCTTCTAATTCTATGCAAACAAGACAATAAATGTACTTATTATTTTATACATTTGTCACATTAAAATTGTACAACACCAGATCTGGGTTATATCTCACAACCCTTATAGAGTCCTTTATATTCTTCAAACTATTCAATAAAAAGTCAGTGTCATACTGTTTATCAAAAGAACCTGGCCAGTGTAGATTTTTCAGATACAAATATATTCAGCCAACTTTCTACTCAAAACCTGAAATAAGATGCTTTCCACAGATCAAAAACAATGGCTGATAACGTATTTGGAAAAAATACACTGGCCAGGTTCTTCATTTTTATACTGCATAAATGTAACAGTATGGCTCTTTAGCTTGTTTAGAACATTATTTAGAAAACTGAATTGTAACTGTAATGATTAAATCTGGAGTTGGCATCAGCTACATAGCCAATACTTGTCAGGTAAAATCTTGGTTGGCGTTCTTCATGAATTATTTGACAACCATGAGCAAAATATATAAAAAGAACAGCATTCTGCATTACTATGAGCATTTATATATTTCTATTTTGTAGCATCCAGTGATGAACTGAAGGCGCTCATGAAGTTCTGGGTTGGATGGGAGGCGCCTATGATTACCCTCACATTGGAGGTGACTGACTGCAGTCTACCAAAATTTTCCACATGCTTTGAGACTCTCCGTCTTCCTGCCCGCTACAAGGACTTCACTACATTTAAGGAGAATTGATTGTCTGCCTTCAAACATCTGACACTGGGTTTGGATTGGTGTAATGGCAGTGCTAAAATGTAGCTTCTTTAAAAGGCGGTTTTCATTCATATGTTTTTGTTCAGATTTTGTTCAGTCTTTTGGACATACAATAAAGACCATGCCGCCTCCCTCCTTCACCTTCACAGACAGGATGGGGTGAGGTGCTGGTTCGTGTTTTCAGAGGTGTGCTGTTTCACAAACACCCTCCCTCCCTCATCTTTATGCAAGTGAATTACTGCAAACATGGCTGTCTCTGTATTGAAATGGCTCTGATGTAGATGTCTCTCTTTTTTTTAATGTGTACCTGCAGGACTTGCTGCTGAGCTTGTTTGCATCTCTAAGAGATTTGTTTAAAAAATCTTAATTTTGGCTTTAATTATTATATTTTTTACAGTTGCCAAGTCATTAAAAAATGTCTGGCAACAAAATGTTTGAAGCATTCGAAGAGTTAGTGTTTTGCTGGTTGTTGCTTTGGCTGTTGTGAAAAAATAAGCAGTAGAAGTTGGGGTTTATCATCAGAAAAGAATCACTCTGGCAAAGGGTATGTTCATTATCAAAGGTTGGAAACATTCTGGAAATAATCAAATGGCATGTTTATTGTACAAAGTTTGCAACAAACAGCCCACCACCCACATTTTATTATATATTTAGCAGTGGTAGAAATACTTAAATCCTTTACCTAAGTAAAAAGTACCAATAGATTCATGTCAAAATACTCCATAACAAGTAAAATTTCAGCACAAAAAATAAATACTGTAAATGAACATTAGTATTAATCTTAAAGTATTGCAGTAGAAGGGGTCTGGTCCCTCTGACTGATTAGCTTAACTGAAGCATCAGTGTGTCTAGTACAGTAAGCAGGGCTCACACATGTCCTGTGTAGAATAAATTCTTTGTTGAAGCAAACTTTCTTTCTACCAATCTGAACCTGAATCTGAATCTAAGTCCAAAAGAATACAGGGTGGTTGTGGTGACCATACATGCAGCATGGACAGAAGCACATTCATGTAGTGTCTGCAGTTACCTGACAAAGACAGATACTGTGTTGTGATCAAAAGACAAGATTAACATAGGCCAATACATGTCTTACATCAAAATAGGTGTGAGTTTGAGAAATCCTTGGAACTACTCAATGGGAGGATGATTTGATCTGGTGTATTATATAATAAAGGTAAAAAAATGTCTTAAGCAGGAAACAGCCAAATTCAATCTACATTTTGATTGTATTAGTTGTTGGATAAAATAATCACCAATAGGTCTCTTTATTACAGCGATCATGAAAACTGGCACAGGTTTGTCAAGGTGTCTGTGTCAGGAAGCTTACAGATTTCACTTACAGATGAGTTTTTTCCTCATGAATTTACAACTTGCAAACTTAGCAAAATTACAACTTTAATCTCTTCAAAACGTAGACTTGGAGTGGGAACACAGTGTATGGTGCGATCCCTGTCTGAATATGTTCTAGAAAATTATCTCTACAGTGGGGACCCTGAGTAAATCTTTTTTTTAATACTCTATTTATTAAATTAGGTCCATACAAAAAAAAAAAAGAAAAAGCAGGAAGGAGGAAGAATCATAGCCTTACAGTAACTACTGTATGTCCCATCCTGCCACACCCCACAGTCCCAACATCACCAAAGGCTAAGTCTTACTGTAAGCCCAGTAAGTGCTGGACATACTGGACAGTAGCTAGGTAGATATCTGCGCCATGTGATTGGGAGTGTCCCAGGGCATTTATGGCTGCCCTTAGTGCTGCCATTTGTTCAGGACTCAGTACATTGCCCATCTCAGGAACAGTGACCCCATGGTGTGGCTCATCAGGCAGGCCACTGTCCTCCCAGTCCAAATGTGGTAGGTACAATCCCTGAAAAGACATGTAAAGTGTTTATGTAGAGCAGTGGTTCTTAAACGTTTTTACATCAAGGACCCCTAAACTGAGACAAATTACACCACATTTGATAACATTTTGAAACAAACTCCTGAAATACACAAATATCTATTCTGAGACTGAATAACATTACGTTCTTTGACAATGCAAGTTAAAATTATTGTCAATGGGATGAATTTTTGGGAAAAGTTTATAAAGAAATTTGTGGAAAAAATGGCAATATTTCAGGGGAAATGTAACAGTTCTAGAAAAAGTCATATTTCTAGAAAAAGTCAGAATAAAAAAGTTGTAGAATTTCCAAAAAACAAACAAACAGGGGACCCCCTTGAACCTCCCTCAAGGACCCCTGTGGACTTTGAGAACCACTGATGTAGAGCATAAAAACCCATTGGCAATTCTATTCTTAAAGCTGATTGAATATACTTAAATTCAATTAAAATCTTCTCACATGTGTATAATACTCTTCTGCAAGGGTTAAACAATGGAGCAGGTTATGTCCCAAGTTTCAGCTTAAATTGGCTATTAAATGTCCAGTCCTTTCATTAACCACTGCACTATGAAATAATAATGTAATATTACAAGACAGAGTTGTTTTTAAGCCGAATGCACAGCTGGAACTACATTCCAGACATACAGTACTTGCTGGGCGGAGTGATTTCAACTCAAAAGTAGTTCAGAGTATTTGCTTCATGTGTCATAATGTTATGTAATTATACATTATTATTTCATAGCGTGGGGAATGTGCAAGCCACTTGTTGTCCACTATAGCGTTTTGGAGTCATTTGATGGTGTATTTGAGTTTTGAGGGAGAGAGGGGGCTGTACCGTTCACCTCTATTATGTGTGCTGAGCAGTGGGCAGCTCAGCCCCACCGCTCTCAGAACAGCAGGCACTGACAATTATACGTAATGTGCATACTCATATGACTAGGGATTACGGCAATAGGCGAATTTGCCAAAATGTTGAACTATCCCTTTAATATTAAACGTTCAAATAAACATTATTTATTAATTCTATTAAGCAGAGACTAATTTCATATTCTGTCTGCTGATAATAAATAATACACTTAAAACACAGAAGCACAAAATGGCGCAGACATTCCCTTTTACCTCTGCATTTTCTGGTTCTGCCATGGCATGCTGAATGTTTCCCATCTCCCACAGCTGATTGGGTGTTAGGTTACCCTCAGTTCTGAGTGAGTGGTTATCCCATCCACTGCTGAAGATATCAAGACTAGCTTGCAGTCTGGGCAGAAATGCATAATGACAACTGAAGAGGTGTGCAATGTTTGACAGGTCAAGCAAACCATCCTCCTCTAGTGAGTGCAGCACATGGTAGTATATGCTGGTCACAGCACACCACACGTCTCTCCAGAGTCGTTCAATTCTGGGAAGAGAGTTTGAGTAAGATTAGATATGATTTACATACATTTATGCATAATATTTTACAATTGTATTTTTTTAACCAGTGATATTACCAAAAGGTCTCAAAAGAAAAGTGGTTATCACAATTAAGTGAATATTCTTTTTTCTTTTCTTGATGTTAAAGCCTAATTTGTTCAGTCAGTCACTATATGGGGCATGTCAAAGACTTGAATTTAAATTTACTTTGTGGGGGAAAAAGACACTTATGGTGATGTTCAATCTTATATTCATTACATTAATCAGGTACAACCATTGCCCAAGCATATTTGCTGCAAGACTATCAAGTGCAAGACAAAGAAGTCCGCAACTTCTTGGTCACACAAATCAGAAAAATTAAGTATAAATCAAATTGGGTCTATGTTCTGTTTTTTTCAATTTCCTATTTTTGACATGAGCATAATAACAAGAGTATATATATAGAACTATTTAACACTTACATTAATACAAATATATCACTTACTTCTGCTTTAAGCCAACAAAAAACATAATTATCACACCATTAATACCTGTTCAGCTCTTTTCTCTATATTCTGTACATTCTTTAGATGCATGGCATACAAGATTGCATATTGTGGTGAGGAAGGCAAGGCAAGGAATGAACCACTGAGGCCGTATTATTTACCTTGATGGAAATCCATATCTGTCCACTGATTGCTGGAAAAAGGCCAGTGCTGTTGAGGACCGATTGTTGTTTGCTGCACCCAGGTACATGATCTATAGACAATTTTAACAGGGTGTAAATTTTTCTTTTTCAAGCTGTCCTCTTAAATGTTTTTTTTACGTGAATTATACCTTTCTTGAAAAGCCATCCACAGCACAAAAAATGACAATGTACCTGGTTTGACAAAAGACACTAATAGTACAGCCTGCAATATATGTAAATGAAATCCATTTCATCTATATGGCATCAAATCAAAACAGAAGTGATGTCATGACAGTTTTCATATACAGCTGGTCAAGACAATACTCTTTAACTGTTAGTAACAAGTACAATTATACAGACCGTATTAGCTTGTGATTGGTGTCCACATGGACCAGAGCTTTGGGACCAGGAACTGAGTAGGTGTGACGCACAACATTCATGCGACAAAGGATGCCAACAGTGTCCACACGGTGCATAGAGGCCCGCACCCTCTCCCAGTGCACTCTGAATCCTCTGGCCTGCAAGCTTCCTTTAACCAAGCGGTAACCAGCATGAGGCATGTCTTTTTTGATTTCAGTTACCAAATGGTCCAACTCTACGTCTGAACAGGTGCTATAGAGTGCTCTGACAGGAAAGCCAAACTCTCTCATTCTTCTGAAGATAGAGCGAGTGGATACTCCCATCAAGTTAGAAATGCACGGCACAGGAAGACCTTGGTTGATGAGATGTAACAGAGAATCTGGAGAAATATCAAATCTTGGACGCCCAGTTGCTTCATGACGAACCTGCACAAATACTATGGGGACCTGATTTTCTCTTTCTTCAACAACCAACTTGTGCAGCTCTGTGAGTGAATCTACTATGGCTTTTGGGATGAGAACCTGGTCAGAGACAGCACTAAAAAGAACAGCCTCCTGAGAACACACAAATTCAAGGTAATCCAGGTCAAGTGGCTGCTGATTGACAATATGCTGAAGCCGTGTGTGGAGCCTCTCTAACATAGTTTGTGCAAGCAGTTCCTAGAGAGAAGGGAAAGGGGGAAAAATGTGTGAGAGGACAAAAATACTGGTATACCTGAACATAACTAGTAAAATGACCAAAAACTGCTATTACACTTTACTGTATTCTTAATATCTTCATGACCATTAGTGATAGAGACTCAAATATTGGCACATGATTAATACAAGATTGTGCTTAAAGAAAATGTCATGATTGATATCATATGGATGCAGAAAACGAGTTAATAATACCCTCAATATCAAGAGTTTAGCCATTAACTCAAATCTAGGGGCTGGTAGAAAATCGATAAGCATGCAGTACAAACTTTGAATGGTTCAGTTATACTGAGAACATGTTTGTCAAAATAATACATTGCTTTTTCTATTGTTATCAACATCTCATAACTTTGCCCCACTGTGGCTGTTTCTACTTACACTTTAACCTCCTGTAGTATTTATAACTGACACATGAACAAATCAGCACTAAATATCTCCACGTCTTTACCTGACTTGATATGAATTAGTGCGAGCAGCGCTGCTAAAAAAGTTTGCGCTAATGACCGCATTTCACTTCCTATACATTTCCACAATAAGTTACCTTGTTATTTCAAACCTTTCAATGTAAAGCAGCGAGAGCAGGGAATGAAAAGTTAAGTTAGCCTAATCGGTGCAAACTGGGTTAGCTCCTGCGGTACCATAAGCTACATATTATCATCCTACCCACAAGGACATTTCTGGAGTTCAGTTAACATTTGCTTTTTCACCAGCAACGACCACAAACTCACCTGTTGGCTGGCCATTCTGTTAAATTTAATCTGCCAAACTAGCGTTTCTCCTTCCGTGTAGGTATCGTGTCCGTGAGATTCCGAGTCAAAGGCAGCAAGTCGAAATGGATGAATCCTTCACACTTGGTAGCTCCTGTTGGCGGCCTTGAATAAAGATTTGAGGGAAAAAAAAAAAACGCCCTGGCGGCCTTAGATTGAGTCAACAGTGCCACCTGCTGGTGTGGAGTGTGAATTACAGGACATTGCTTAGAAAGTTCACTGCCATTCGTGTGTAGATCAGAAGCCGCTCGCGGGTGGATCTGCAAGGCAGAAAATTTGTGCCAAAAGTCATGTGACAGTGGTAAAATCGTGCCAAAAGTCACGTGACTTTTGGCAGTAATATTCTGCCTTGCAGATCCACACACGCACAGCTCCTGATCCACACACGCACAGCTTCTGATCCACACACAAATGGCTTTAAGATTTGCGTAGTTGTAGAATTGGTTTTATGTACTTGAAGGATTTTTTTGTAGTTGAAAGATGATAGGTATGTTTCTTATTTGCAAAACAAAATGCATTAGTTTGTGAATGATGTTTTGTATTTGCAAACCACACTGAGTTTGTTTGTGGATCGTTGGGCGTGAGTAAAACATGTTATGTGTGTTTGTGAGGTTCTGGCATGATTTTAGCTCCATACTCTGGGCTCTCTGAAACTGAGAATATGAATTTCTAAACAACATTCTGTAGTTATGAATGTACCCATATTTATAGATAAACAAGTACTGGATTAATGGTCACTAGTAATCAATAACAGTTTGTGTAGTAGCTAGTAATAGATGAGGAAACGAGATGACCTGAGTGAGGCAGTCTGTCTGTCTGCAATGAACTCTCTGATTATTTTCTCCACCTTTGACCTGTTTCCTATGCTCTGCCATACACTCTGCTCAGCTTTCAGCATGCAATGTAAAGAGCTCTGCGATGCAGCGAGCGACGTCATAATTGAGTGACACAACGAACTGATCATAAAATTTGTTGCCAACTATTTTAATAATTGTTTTTTACTGATTTTATAGACTCATTGTTGCAGCCCTAAACATGATCATTCAAATCTTTTTCTCACTGTCAAAAAGTCATATGTTTGTTTGTTCTGCATATGTTTTGTCAATAATTGATCAGCTGCAGTTAGTAAACCTGATTTGGATTGTGTTACTTGACACTAATTAGTAAACTTTGGTGTATTAGGATGTGGTGTATTTGCCTGTGCACCAATTGAAAAGGAATCCTTTGTGGTCGAGTACCGTGGGGAGTTAATCTCACAATACGAACGGGATAAGAGGCAGAAAGTATACACAGAGAAGCAAAATGTTTTCTTGTTTGTTTTTGAATGGAACAACAGCACATGGTGGTAAGTAAATGTCTATAAAAGATTAGTTGTTCTTTTGTGACGTTATGGTTTTAGTGGAGAAAACTAAGATATGTTTCCTTGTTCAATTTTAGCATTGATGCCTCCTGTGAAGATGGCTCACTGGGCCGGCTGGTTAATGATGCCCACAAGTCTCCAAACTGCAAAACGAAAAAGTTGACAGTCCAGGGTAAACCTCATCTTTGCTTGTTTGCGATTGAAAACATCCAAGCAGAGAGTGAAATCACCTATGACTATGGAGAATCTCAGTGGCCATGGCGAGCTCTGGTAAGTGAATCCTCTCCATACATTATACACCATAAAATGTGTTTGGTGTAAGGAGATATAAAGCTATTCATTAAAATAACATGAAAATTATCAATAATAATTTCTTGGTACAAACATCAGTTAACATCAGTGTGGGGTTTAGAGCTTTTTTTGACAGCAACAGGAGAAGCTTGATGTCAGGAACATTGAATCTACATGTGTTCAGTTATCATGTCCTCATATTGTTTTAGGCCATGAAAGATTTGAGTGTGTTTCAGGTGACATCCTCATATGGTCTGACCCAATGACTGTAGAGTGTGTGTGTTAAAATGTCCTCATATTGTTGGGTGGCAGATACTGTACAGTGTTAACAGTTTCAATAGAGTCTGGCACAGAGAGCCCAGATCCTCCTGTGAATTAAGTTCACGGAAACAAGTATGATCATTAGTTTATTAACTAGTCAGGACTGATAGTACAGAATATTTCTGATTCTGTGTTGTTGTTTTGTTGCAGGCACCAAGTGTTCAGATCTTGACTCAACCATCTGCAGACCAAGAAGTGAGCCAGAGATCCACTTCATCCTTCCAGCAGGTAATTACACATTACTGTTTCTATTTAAAATTAAGTATATGTCTCAGTTGGGTCCAGTACATAAATAAAATGCCCTTTTACTGTATTTAAACAATCGGTGTGTGTGAACTGTTCACAATATCAATATTAGCATTGCTTGTTTGTGAATACCTTAACAGAAAGAAATTGGCCATACCATTTGTTAGCTCCAACTTCCCCTTAAAGCATCTAAATTCTCTATTTTTTGTCCTTTTGCAAATGCTTTTGTCCAGTTAACCTTCTGCTGATCAGTTTATATGATTGCATTTCTGAGGACGCAGATCAGTTAACATCAGTGTGGGATTTAGAGCTTTTTTTGACAACAACAGGAGAAGCTTGATGTCAGGAACATGGAATCTACATGTGTTCAGTTATCATGTCCTCATATTGTTTTAGGCTGTGTAAGATTTGAGTGTGTTTCAGGTGACATCCTCATATGGTCTGACCCAACGACTGTAGAGTGTGTGTGTTAAAATGTCCTCATATTGTTGGGTGGCAGATAATGTACAGTGTTAACAGTTTCAATAGAGTCTGGCATAGAGAGCCCAGATCCTCTTGTGAATTATGTTCACTGAAACAAGTATGATCATTAGTTTATTAACTAGTCAGGACTGATAGTACAGAATATTTCTGACTCTGTATTGTTGTTTTGTTGCAGGCACCAAGTGTTGAGATCCCGACTCAACCTTCTCCCGACCAAGAAGTGAGCCAGAGATCCACTTCATCCTTCCAGCAGGTAATTACACATTACTGTTTCTATTTGGAATTAAGTATATGTCTCAGTTGGGTCCAGTACATAAATACAATGCCCTCTCACTGTATTTAAACAATCATTGTGTGTGAACTGTTCACAATATCAATATTAGCATTGCTTGTTTGTGAATACCTTAGCAGAAAGAAACTGGCCATACAATTTGTTAGCTCTAACTTCCCTTTAAAGCATCTAAATTCTCTATTTTTTGTCCTTTTGCAAATGCTTTTGTCCAGTTAACCTTCTGCTGATCAGTTTATATGATTGGATTTCTGAGGAAGCAGATCAGTTAACATCAGTGTGGGGTTTAGAGCTTTTTTTGACAACAACAGGAGAAGCTTGATGTCAGGAACATGGAATCTACATGTGTTCAGTTATCATGTCCTCATATTGTTTTAGGCTGTGAAAGATTTGAGTGTGTTTCAGGTGACATCCTCATATGGTCTGACCCAACGACTGTAGAGCGTGTGTGTTAAAATGTCCTCATATTGTTGGGTGGCAGATAATATACAGTGTTAACAGTTTTGATAGAGTCTGGCATGATAGGTAATTATAATAGACAGGGTGCACTAAATTATTTTCACTTAAGTCATGAATTAATAAGATTTCATCTCAATATGACATGACCCAAAGTGTGTATGTTAAATCACCCTCAGTATTAGGTCAATAACAATGCAGTGTTTTTCATTTCTTAACCACTATTATTTTCATTTACAGTATCATGAATTGCATCAAAATTTTCATTTACAGTACACTGTTACTACAAACAAATATTGAATCTCATTTAAGGCCAGCCAGACCACTGAAGTTGTCCCCTTTCACCAGACAGCTACTGCAGAGCAGGTTAGACAGCTGCCTTCTTCCCCTTCATTCAAATAGTTAATGTTCTTTGACTGGGGGTATTTACTCTTTGAGGAAATATTGTACAATCTCAAGTAAGACTAAGATTCTTTACATCTGATTCTTCATTTGGACAGATAAGAGCAAGCCGTCATCTGCAAAAGCTAAAGCAAATATCATGCTTGGTGTGAGGAACGTTATGATGAGGCCAAGAAAAAGATATTTGACAGAGAGAGGCAGGTGACTTTGAATCTGATCACCAGAATAAATAATTCTGTGAGTATCCAAATCCAAGCAAAAAACAAACTTTCTTTTGGTCCTATGTAAATCAATTCTTTTCAAGGTAATTAGTTTACAAAAACATTATTTGGAGAACATTGATGGGCCTACAAATGTAGCTAAATTTCTCTCATTTACAAGTTGTTTCTAGTTTCTAAATATTTGTTATAGTGTTATGCGATCGTTGAGTCAAAATAATGTCATGCATTGTTTGTCCTGTATGTCATACACCATTACATCACATCGCACACTGAAATGTGTTGTGGTTTAGGGATTACTGCCCTAATAGTATGTTATAGGTAGGTATGTGAGGCAAAATATTTTCAAATTGTCAGGAAAAGTATTTAATCATTTCCAATTTAATATAACTGGGAGTGAAATTGTCTATTCAGTGAATTTTAATTATGTTGTTAATGTTTGTATTTCATTGTTACTTTTGAAAGGCTCAAGCACTGAGACTTCTGGGGACCCAAGCCATGCACTTGACTCAACCACCCGGAACAACATGGAGGGCACCTCTGCCTCAGCCATCTTGGACAGCATGGAGGGCACTTCTGCCTCAGCCACCTTGGACAACATGGAGGGCACCTCTGCCTCAGCCACCTTGGACAACATGGAGGGCACCTCTGCCTCAGCCACCTTGGACAACATGGAGGGCACCTCAGCCTCAACCACACTGGACAACATGGAGGGCACCTCAGCCTCAGCCACATTGGACAACCACAACATCAGCAACACTCAACCAAGAAATGGTAAAATATAAAAGGCACCCAAATAAAACATTTTTAAAGTGAATGTACTTATGCTGAAAAGAAAAGTTTATTCTCCTCGGGGATGGCAGTATGTGAATGTGTGCTTTTATCATAATACTGTATATATTCTACTTTATCCTTTAAGATTCCCAGCAGAACACAGCACTTCAACGGGGTACATTCCAAGCATCTTCAAAGTGCTCCAATGGAAAGCAAGGTTAAAGAGCATTTTGTATTCATATTATTTACTAGAATATTTTCTATCCTATACTGCATTTTTCACATTAGCAGAGCCATTGTTCCATTGTTAAGAGATTTTCTTGTGTTTCCATTTATGACAGCTGGGAAGGTGAGAAGCAGGTGGACAGGTGACGAAGTGAAGGCTGTTGAGCGGCACATGCTTAATTTCATAACAAGCTGCAAAGTACCAGGTAAAAGGGACTGTGATTCCTGCCTCCAAGCAGAGCCGGTAGCTCTGAAAGACAGAGACTGGGTTGCCATCAAATACTACACTCATAACAGAACCATAGCATTAAAAAGGAAGATGCATAAATACAACAATAAAATGCAAACTATTGCTCAGGTACAATTCCATATCAGTTTAACTTAATTTTATTTTTATTATATACCTTTTGTAAATGATTATGCTAGGTTGTTCAGTGCTGCCAAATGTTCAGATGAATGAGCATATATATTTTTGTTGTTTTTTTTTACCCCCCATACCCCGACTCCTGGTTTTAGTCACAGTACCTGCCATAATTTCTTGAGGAAAATGAGGTTTAAGATGATGGGTTTATACTCTGTGCTTAGTTTCAACAAGCAATAGAGATAGTACCTCAAGGAACTGTTACTTCCACAGTTATCTCATGATTGTGTTGTTCTTACCAATAAGTTCTTCAATCTGGTTTTTGAACTATTAGGACATTCATTGGAATGTGAGCTAAATGTACCAGGTTTCATATTTAGTAACTTGTATTATTGTAAATGTGATGTATATACCACATTTATTTAGACAGGTTAGCTGAATATACTGTTTCATAGAAGTTGTAAGCTTCAATAGAAGGTTAAATGTGGTCTTTTAATGAGAGAGATGCTAAAGAGACATTTCCTGGTTCAGTTCAAACATGATTTGTCTATTGCACTGCTTTATGCCTACGAGGAAATGAGGCAAGATCTCTGTATTGTCTGTGGTCTGTTCTGGGTGCAATTTACATATTTTGCCAGCAATTAAAAATGTAAGAAAGGCAGAAAGTACTTCCATCTTTTTATTCACATGAACATTTATTACAAAATTCAGAAATGTAATACAACAGACTTAAAAGTAGACTGACCACATTTTGGAGCTGTCTCTTTTTAAGTCATTGCACAGCTCAGTTTTACTGTGTTTATTAACATGTTAATATGTGACATTTCTGTGAGAGGTTACCTGACTGGTGAGCATAACTATTGTACACCTATGCCTATTATATAGGTATTTCAAACATATGTAACAGGAGCCAAGTTGAAAGTACAGACCCTACCCTTACCAGGTCTTTATAAGTCACGTATACTTGAAAATTTTGTGTGTATCCATGGTCTTCACAATTCACCCTAAACGTGAAATATCAGTGTGTGATTGTTTGGCACTCATAAGTCACATAAACCTGACAACGTCCTCACAAGTAGCATTAAAATCAGGTTTGACCAAAAGTTAGCCCTAGCCAAAATCTCAACAGATGGACATATTCCTGGAAGCATGGGTCAGAAACCTTGTGATTCCCAATGCTCTAGGACCTTGGGAAAGGCATGTCCCCATTTTTCACATTACAATCATAAGTCCTGGCATGTCCTGAAACACGTATGTGTGTGTGTGTGTGTGTGTGTGTGTGTGTGTGTGTGTGTGCGTGTGTGTGTGAACACATGTACATGTGGATAGATGTGTAACTATACACAAGCAGGACAATGAAATGCCTCTTCTGTTGGTGGGCCTCCTACACACATATGGTGGAACCACTGCAAACACATGTCACACTGAATCTGGAAAACAAAGAATTTGTGTTTAAAATAAGATGTCTTAGCTAGAAGCTGCACATTTTCATTCTTGTGTTATTGATGTCATCTTTTTTAATATATTTCATGTGGAGGTTAAATTAAATGAAAATGTTAGTTCTTGATTGAATGGAACAATCCAACATCAGTCTACAAGGGAATTATTACCTTTATAACAGAACACATTTCATTTCTTATTGTTAATTGCAGTTATTGATTTAGTTAACCAATTGATGTCCGTTTTATGCTCCTCTTGCCCACAGTAGTGACACGTGTCAGTCAGGTCATCTGTGAAAAAACAGAAAAGACAAAAAAAGGCATGCATCCATATTCTCTTGTCGTGAATGCACATTGTCAATATTGGATAACTATTGAATATTGAACTATTATATTAGTTGGTGGGGCTGTTGCTGGTGGGGCAGGAGCTGGTGGGGCAGGAGCTGGCAGGGCTGTTGCTGGCGGGGCTGTTGCTGGTGGGCTAGGAGCTGTTGGGGCTGGTGGGTCAGGAGCTGGTGTGGCTGTTGCTGGTGTGGCTGTTGCTGGTTGTGGTTATCTCACTGCTGGTGGGGCTGGTGGGGCAAGAGATGGTGGGGCTTGTGGGGCAGGGGCTGGTGGGGCTGGTGGGGCTTGTGGGGCAGGGGCTGGTGGAGCTGGTGGGGCAGGAGCTGGTGGGGCTGGTGGTGGTGGGGAGCCAGGACCTGGTGGGGCTGGTGGTGGTGGGGCTGCTGTTTTGCCTCCCTTTTTACTACCCCAGTGTGGAACTCTGGCTTCCTCTGATATGCAGATTTTAAGATGATCAATATTGATTTTGTTGTATATTGCCCCATTGTCGTCTTCAAGGTCTGCACTCTTCCCCTGGATGGCCTTGATAGTAAAAGGCCCTAAAAAGTTTGCCTCCAATTTCCCCCCCTTTCTTTGTTGGCTCTGTTTATTCTGCCGCCATACCCTGTCCCCAACGTTAAAAGTTTGTGTGTGGACCTTTGGAGTTTTTCCCTTTAATTTTCTTTGTGCCTTGTCCAGATTGTCCTTAACAAGGTCCATTAGCTTTTGCTGGAGCTGTGAGTCCTGTGCCAGCTCCTCCTGCCCCACTAGGTCCTCTACACTGCCATCAAGCTTTGGACAAAAACACATTATTTGTTATTACAATCAAAATCTTACTGTATCTGTCATCCTTATGTAAAACATAGACAGGTAGCTAGCTAGCTAGACAGACAGACAGACAGACAGGCAGACAGGCAGGCCAGGCCAGGCCAGGCCAGGCCAGGCCAGGCCAGGCCAGGCAAGGCAAGACAAGACAAAACATGACTGACCTTGATTGACATGAGTGATAAACACAAACATACAGACATACATATAATAATAAACCAACCATGTAGTGCTCTGGGATCTCAGAGGGGTATCGAGCCTCTCTGCCGAACATCAAGTAATAGGGTGAAAATTTTGTGGTCATCTGTTTCTTGGTTCTGACACCCAAACATCACTCCGTCCAAGTATTCGTCCCATGTGTCCGGTTGTTCTTTGGCAACTTTACTCAGGGCTCTGAGAATAAAGGCAGTTCAATATATTGATATTTATGATCAGAATATTTTTTAACAAAATGTCTCCATATGCACTTTCTGTGGACAGGTACATCCTGAAAGAAAACACATACGCATAAGCGTCAAGTTCAGTGTGGTGTTTTAAAGAATATAATAGAGGACTCACGTTTGTATAGTGCCATTCATTTTTTCTACCAGTCCATTCGTTTGTGGATGGTAGGGTAGGGTGAGCACAGGGACCTTTGGATGTTCAGTATCTCACATACTGATTTGTTGATCTGCAATCATAAGAGAAAATTGCTTAAAGAAATACACTGATCACTAGTGGACGGGGTGGAGGGGTTTGTGTGGTGGTGGTGGTGGTGGTGATAAGTATACCATTGCATGTAAGATATAATACAGCAGTTATAAAAATGTTACCAGAAAATAAGGTGCTACTGGAATTAAAACACAGTAATGATAACAGAGCAAAAGTAACATTTCAAATATCAGCCTTACACAATTTCTGCCAAAAAACTGATTTACTCACGGAATTGACGAATTCTTTCCCCTGGTCAGTCAAAATTCTTTTTGGGGCCTCAAATTGATGGACGAATTTTATGATGCATTCTGTCACCTCCTTCGCAGATTTTGACATCAGTGGGTAAGCCTGTGGCCACTTGGTAAAATAATCAATCATGACGCAAATGTACTGATGTCCATTCTTTGTTGTTGTGAGTTTCCCGATGAGGTCCATGCCCACCAATTCAAATGGCTGACAGACCTATTATAACACAAGAATTTCATGTTAAAATTGTTTCTTTCAGAACATACTTAATGGACCAGTGTGAAGATTTTGTGGCATCTAGAGGTGAGCTTGCAGATTGCAAACACCTCGTCTTGAGTTTCTGGTGGCCACGACAACTCCTGCTTAACATGAAAGGCTAAATTGAGAGTCAGTGTTTGGTTTGTCTATTCTGGGCTACTGTAGTATCATGGCAGTTTAACATGGTTGTCTCCATGGAGGAGCACATGTGCCCTCTGTAGATATAAAGGGCTCTCATTGTATGGTAACCAGAACAGAAATATTCTTATTTTCAGGTTATGATACAATAATGAATACACTTTTATGAATATTATATTTAATTTTTCCTGCCAATAAATCCTTATAAATCTTGCACACTGGACCTTTAAATTACAGTGCCTGGTTTGCAAGTACACAATCAAGCAGTTTCTAAAAGATTCTAATATTTCTGGATATAAAATGCACACATCATGTTTTATACAACTTTTCTCACCAAGCACGCATTTTCTGCAAGTCATGTACCTATCAGACTTTTTAAAAACCTTTTTGCAATGTTTTGATGAACCAACCTTTATCGAATGTGTATTCAGTAGGCTGTTTAAGTGACACACCACTGGCTTGGCAAGATGAGCACTGCGACACCTGAACACGTTATGTAAAAATAGTAACTTATTAACAAACTGTGATTACAAGGTAATGTTTTCATAAATCATTTTCAAAGATATAAACTAGACAGAAAATTCCAGAGAAGTTTTTTTTATGAAATGAAAAGCCTTATCTTACAATAATTATATGGTATCTGTATGTATTGCTTACCCATTTGTTGATGTCAACCGACATCCCTGGCCAGTCAAGTCTTTTTGATATGGCCTCCCTGGTCTTTGTTTGGCCACAGTGTGCGCCAGTAGGGCTGTCATGAAAGTCAAGGAAAATTTTATTGACTTCATCAGCCCCACAGACCACTTTTGTGGTAATGGTTTTTTGGGTGCCTTTGTAGCGCCTGTAATATAGCTCTTCTCCTGTATGGAAGCAAAAAAAAATACCTTAATTAATTTAAGCTTACAGAAACTTATTCTGTTGAATCTATGGACTGTGCTTGTCTTGCAAACCTAATGCCAATAACAAGGTTTTTCCATTTACACATGTTTCACACATTAATATGTTCAAATGTACAAATTTACCTTGTTTGTATAATTCAAATTCATAGGGTCTAGGTCTGGTATTGTCTATAATATTGGCCATGGCAGTGACTGATTTGATTCTGATTCATTTAATTAAGCAAAGAGGTATCTTTGTTATACAAGTTATACAAACTAATACATATTTAATCAACAGCAAAATATTATAGAACCTACACGTTTTGCTATTAACAAGATGTAGTTATACCTGCATAAGAAGCCACTACTCACTAGACAATCTACACTATACTACAATGTAATATACTGTCTCAATAATGGAAATAGTAAGTATTGTATTGCACAGCTGTGACATGATAATAGTGTCATTGGATAGTGTCAATGACAAGAACCTACTTGGCTGGTGTCTGTAAAGTTGGTGTCCAATGCTCATACATTTGAAATATTGGGGAGTAGTTGGGCAGAAAGCCCAAGGACGTCTTCATTTTATTTTGAATATATTTCTTTAGTTTATTGACCTTTTAGCATTATCCCATGTCCATACAGACATTTTTCATTGCAAAACACTTAATTGTTTTTGCTGTTGCAATGACACAATAAATCACAAAATTTTAAATAGGCTAAAAATTTTATATAGATCCAAATTTGTGTTCTCCATGTTATCCAGTGGTGGAAAGTGTACTGAACATCTGTACTCAAGTACAAGTACTGTTACATCGTTAAAAAATTACTCAGTTACAAGTAAAAGTACTGGTGTTAGAAAAATACTTAAGTAAAAGTAAACAGTATTTGTCAAAAAAAGTACTCAGCGTATTAGTTACTTTTAACCGATGATGTCACCATGACCTCTCCAGACGAGGGTTACAAACTTTGTGTATTTTACTTCTTCATCTTCTTCTTACCACCAATAGTTAAAATGCTAACAATCAATTAATCATTAATAATTTATAAGATACAAAACAAGTGTTTTTTCCCTCATTTTGATTGTTTTTTTTTGTTTGTTTGTTTTTTCCTCACTTTAAGTTTTTATTTCCTTATTCAATAAATATCTCTGCCAGACAAAATCAAGTTAGATGAGGTGCAGTTACTGCCACGATTATTGATTATATTATATACTTAATTATATAGGCCTACTTAATATATAGTTTACTTAATATGCATAAGTACATTTTAACGGTTAAATTCTTGACGCAAAATCAATTGAAGATCAATCATTGACATCCTTTTTTTGTTTTGTTTAGTTTTTCATCCATATGTCCTGGTTTTCATTGGTCAGTTTGTGATCAGATCACCTTATTGGCTACAGAAATGCAGATGAAAGGTTTGGATATTAATTAAAATTGTACTCAGTACTCAACCATGATTTTAAAAGTAACTAAGTCGACTACATGGATTAATGAGTACTTAAAGTAAAAGTACAGACTTGAAAATCTACTCATAAAAGTACAAGTACCCCCCAAAAATACTTAATTACAGTAACTTCAGTATTTGTAATAAATTACTTCCACCCCTGGTGTTAAGACATCGTGACACCCTTAGTGCTCACAACTCACAAAGAGATTTTGATTTTGACTTTGTTGTAATTGTGTGTTTTTGCACATTGCTTATCTTACCTTTCACATCATACAAAGACGCTGTCTGTCTAAGAAGAAGTTTCTCTCGCTTGTTGCATTGTGGTGGATATTCGCCTTTCAACTTGTAACGTAGTGTCTGCTGATAGTCGTTAGGATCCATTGTCCTTCGGTGCCAGCGAGTTAAATTAGCCTACCTGTCACCCCTCGTAGCTGTCTGAATTGGCTCGCAAATTTTACCTGTGACGTCAGCTAATTGGCCCGCCTAGAAGAGAACTATAGATTTGTGAAACTCATGCACGGTGTAGAAGTCATTATGTTTTATAATGTAACAACGCTGTGGTTAATGTTTGGGTAGATTTAGAGACAGAAGAACTTGGTTATGGTTATGAACTTCATCGTTTGTGTTAAAATTATAACTAATTTGAGGGGAGGCAAATGTAGCAAAATGTGTGGATTCATCTAATGTTTGGGATTTATAATCCAAAAAAAAAGAAAAGAAAAGAAAAACAAGCCTCTCGTTCTGTTGTCATTCTTTTCCTAAAAATCCGTCTTATACATTTTTGAAGCCTATAAAGTACCTAAATAAAATGTGCAAGATTTCTGATTTCATATTTTGGCAGGCTGCATTTTCAGCCTGCCAAAATATGTATACCCCTGTAACTCTTGACAGAAAAGAAGAAACTTTTCTATATTCTCCAGTATTATTAGACATGATTCAAAGTATTTATAAAATAGAACACTTGATGGTATGATAAAGACTGGCCTTTATAGACAGGGGATACATATTTTGGCAGGCTGAAAATGCAGCCTGCCAAAATATGTATCCCCCTGTAACTCTAACCCCATATAATGGGGGATACATATTTTGACAGACTGCATGTCCAGTCTGGTATAAGTAGCATACTTCAATCACTGTGTGCCATGAAAAGTGTTAAATAAATACAAGAGGACCTATATTATTACCATAGTTATTATTGTGATTATTATTTAGCCTTTTAGGGGGACGAATTCAACCACATGTAAAGGAAAGACATCATTTGCAATGTAAGCAGCAATGTAATTGTTTGCAGTGGTGCATGCAGTCTAATATACATTTCGAGTCCCGCAGATGTGCAGTAGCCTTGTTGAAGTGAAAAATGTTAAAATTAAATCGGCGACCTTGATTCTATCTATCTACAGAATGAACAAGTTCCTTACAGACTTTCAAATTACATCGTGTTTAGATCTAGTCTCCAGACACTGGAAAAGTAAGAAATGAACTAGCCTGCATGGTGATTAATAACACTGTCAAATAATAATGAAAACGCACAGAGGAATAAAAACATTTATTTGAATGCGTGAGCCATGTGAAACATTTTAAAGCGTCCTCGACAAAACAACAGTACTCACACGATAAATTATACAATCATAATATTGCTGTATTTCATTATTTCATTCAGCGTAGTAACGTCCATCTTTACTGAGTGCAGGCGCGCTCCCGCGGAAAGGGATACACTTCCTATCGGGGATAAGTACCTTGGCACAACACCAGTCGTCGTTCATGGCCGATCACGTGAAAATCGGCCCGATTCCGAGTACTGCCGATTAAGCGGTGCAAGTCTATTCTTAATACATTTATTCATCTCTAAAAGTGTAAAATCTTGGGTTAAAAACACACTGTCCTCCACTCTATGTTCAATGAATTTTAAAACTTCTGTCATGGTGTCCATTTTGACAGTTTTTTCGCTATATAGTTTTTTGTAAAATGTTTCAATGGTATTTTTAAGGTCTTCTGTTGTTTCTGCAGTGCATCCAAATTGTTTTCAGTGTGGCAGAGTGGGTGCTGCTGCTCCTCCACTCCTTAATTAGTATCAGCTGTAGTCAATCAGTCTCTGCTGGGCGGTGACTCTTGTGATATACCTGCTGCTTGCCACAGCGCGAGCTCACTCTTACCTGGTGTTTGACTGGACTGGTGTCCCTGTTTGGTGTGCCATTAATCCGTTTGTCTGCAGATTTTAGCAACCATGAGATAGGCATCGGTGCTGCTATATTTGTGCTGATTCATAGCGCTCCCCTGGTGTTACACCTGCCCTTGAATTTTATTGACAGCGATCCTCCCTCGTTCTGTGGGCACGGCTGGTGCAGCTCAGGAGGTGTATGGGAAGCGTGGCCTCGCTCTGCATTAACGCGGACACAGCGTCTGCTTCATTGAAAGCTGTGCGTTAAGCAGCTCGTTCTTGGGTAAGCTGGCTTAGTTATTTATTCTGCTAAATCTCTTCTGGCTTTTTATGAGCCATTTGTTAATATAGCGTTGTCCTGCTCTCTGCTTTGCTGTAGTGGTTGAGGCCGCAGTTTGCGGTGCGTCCTCTCCTCTGTGCGCTGTGGGAAGCGGTGCTCCTGCCTGGTATCGGCACGCCGGGGTGGGCATCAAGCGGCCTGTCCACGGCCTCCAGTCTTGGCATCATTGCTGCTCTGTCTCCAGTATAAACTGTTTCCACCACAAACTAACTGACTCCACTACACTGCTGGTTTATGTGTTGACTGATTATTATTTTCTGTAGCTACACGGCATGTGTGTGTAGCCCATACTATTTAACTGTTTTGTTTTGACTAATATTCATTTGTCAGCTGGCACTGAGGTTTCCAGCCACGTTTGCCCAGTGTTAGTTTAGTTGTTATTTTGCATTTGTTTAGGTAGGTTTTGTTTGAATATTATTTTGTGTTTCTTTATTTTTCTTAAATTAGGTTACTGCTGGTGGTGCGCGAGTGAGTGGGGGTCTGTGTATGTGTATGTTATTTATAGGCTCAGAGAAGCGCAGTGGACTAGCCACTAATGTTAGTTATTTTACCAGTTATTAGGTATTGTTTGAAGTGTCTCCTGCTATCTGGTATTTATATCATCTTGTCTCCTTTTCCAGGACAGGAGCTTGGGCGGCGTGCGGCAGACTTCCCTGGTGGTGGTGTCCCCCTCACTTTTCCTGTTTTGATTTGATTTGGTGATTTGATTTGGGTTTGTAGTGGTGATTTTGTTTGGTTTGCATTTATTTGGGCATAACCCCTTTATGTTGTCTGACCAGCCGATAAGCCCCTCGCCCTGTTCCTCTGATTATTGGCCTGTAGGCAATCACCGTCAATAGCAGCGTGATCCAAGAAAATGTATTAATATCCAGAATATCTTGAATCACTGTGAGCACTTTGAAATTGTGTAATAACATCATTATCTGTCTTTTAAAAGAAAACAATTATTTTAAAAATAAACATTTGGTGTCATTTTGGAAGTCCGTCTCTTGTCCGGTGTATTAACGAATCTGTGTGACCTTTTTGGTGGTGAAGTTAATTGTTCAGAATTTGTTGTATTTCCTAGGGTGCAACTCCCAAGGTGGCGTTGTCCCAACATTCATTCATTTGGCCACACTTACCAGCTGCCTTATAAAATAGCCATCCACCAGACAAAGTCTCCAGTTTAGGGAATTCAAGCAGCAGCTTTGCTGAAATCTTATTAGGACAATATAAAACATGAGCACTTCTTAATAATAAATCATCACTCCTAATGATCTCTTTAGTACATAATTTTAGAAA
The DNA here is from genome assembly GCA_019142605.1 of Cephalopholis sonnerati. Lineage (NCBI taxonomy): Eukaryota > Metazoa > Chordata > Actinopteri > Perciformes > Serranidae > Cephalopholis > Cephalopholis sonnerati. The sequence continues at coordinate 37,445,168 of JAGQAX010000010.1, forward strand.
TGCTTACCTCTGCATGGTTGCTGTGTTCAGGCACTGATATCATGCGTTTTCCTAAGCCTGCCATTAACAGGCTGAGCTCCTGAGACCCCTGTGGAGTTCTGGTCATGGGTTTTGGGAGTAAATAAAACTAAATATTTGCAGCCTTTGTAGATGCTGCTGAGATTTCCTATTTTTTTTAAATGGGGGTAGGAAATCTGCGCTTGCCACTGGTTCGTTCTCTTCTAAAAAGAGCAGGAAAAGACCTGTGAAGTAAATTGAAAAGCATGTCATACAAATGAATGGCCCACATACTAGATACATTGTATATATTATATCTATATTGTATCTATATGCTCCCCCTTGCTCAGATTATGGAGTACCATAACATCTCCTACCACACTTATGCTGATGACACACAACTCTACATTACAGTGTCACCACATGACTACAGTCCCTTACAATCGCTGAGCGAGTGTATCCAACAAATCGATCAGTGGATGGGCCAGAATTTCCTTCAGCTCAATACAGAAAAGACAGAAGTCATTGTGTTTGGTCCAAAAAATGCAAGGCTTGAGGTCAAAGGTCAACTTGCCTCAATGACACTAAAAACTACAGACCAAGCCAGAAATCTTGGTGTAGTTATGGACTCAGACCTGAATTTTAACAGCCACATAAAGACTATTGCTAAATCAGCCTATTACCATCTTAAAAACATAGCAAGAATTAAGGGATTTCTGTCTAAACAAGACACTGAAAAACTTGTTCATGCATTTATTTTCAGTAGGTTAGATTATTGTAATGGTGTCTTTACAGGTCTCAGTAAAAAATCAATTAGGCAGCTGCAGCTCATCCAGAATGCTGCTGCCAGAGTCCTGACCAACACCAGGAAAATGGACCATATCTCACCTGTCCTTAAATCACTGCACTGGCTCCCTGTGTGTAAAAGGATAGATTTCAAAATCCTGTTACTGGTCTACAAGTCACTGAATGGTCTTGGGCCTAAATACATCTCAGAGCTTCTTGTAGGGTATGAAGCATCCAGACCTCTCAGGTCACCAGGGACAGGTTTACTCAATGTTCGCAGGGTCAGAACCAAGCAGGGTGAAGCAGCATTTAGCTTCTATGCTCCTCACCTGTGGAACAAACTCCCTGAACACCTGAGGTGTGCACAAACTGTCGGCTCATTTAAATCAGGGCTGAAAACATTATTGTTTACTGCAGCTTTCCCGTAAAACTTTGTTTAAGCACTGTAACTTTTAGTCATTTTATCTGCTTGTTTTATTGTTTTTAAATTAGACTTTTACTGTTTCTTTTCTATTTTAATTCCAATTCTAATTCCAAGTTCTAATGAAATGTTTAAATTTTAATGTTTTGATTTGTAATGTATTTCTCTGCTTCTGTAAAGCACTCTGAATTGCCTTGTGTACGAATGGTGCTATACAAATAAACTTGCCTTGCCTTGCCTTGCCTTGTAGACACATTGTACTTTTTCTAACTTTGACATCTCCTGCTGCATATTGGCCTGTCTCGATCTTGATTCCTGACAAGGTCCCTGGCTGGGATGCTGGCCCTGAATCTGAACCTGAACTTGGCTCTGGCCTGCAACCTCAACCTGCCCTTGATTGACACTTGCTGATAAGAGAGACAGCAAGTTCTGTGCAGCAGTCTCAATACTGGCATAGTCCAGCCTCTGGAAACACATACATACAAAAAAGAAAAAAGAGAGGTGTGAAACATTTTTTAAAAATTAGCATAAATGCAGTTTTCAGCAAAATAAATATCATCTACTAAGTGACAGAACTTAAAAAGATCATTTAAAAACAGTTTCAAATCCAAATGAAACCCTCCGCACGTTAGTGTGTACACACATTTTATCTGTTCACACTAACCTAGATATAATTAATAACCAACAATTTAGCAATATTATAAATATTTAGCTAACTGGGTTAACAGATTGTTGTATTACGTTAGAATTACACATCTGAAAATGTGCTATATAAATAAAGTGGATTGGATCTGAAGTTATCAGCAATTGTGGCTCTTAGATAGTTCTATGCAAATTGATCAAATCACTGTGACTTAATGTTAACAATAGTCAATTATTGTAAATGAACATTGTGATTCAGACAATAGGGATTAGGATTAACTGGGAAGGAGGTATTCTCTGGCAGGCTCTGCGACAATCTACAGCATACTGAGGCAGACCTGAAAGCTAGACTGTCGTAGGTAAACTGGGATGCCTGGTCACCTAATTCTACAAGTACATACACTGCAGATAATACCTCAGCTTGCCATTAGTACCAGTAACCAGTGTTGGGAAACTGTAGTTAACCAAACAACTAGCTACTTCACAATGAAAAGTACTTAAACTACATCTTTACTACTCTCAAAAAACAGACTAACTTATCGAACTAAACCTACAAAAAAGTAGTTCATCTACATCACAAGAAATGATCACAGTCTGTGTCTGAATCTCATCGTGTTACACGGAGGTCCAACTTAACTGACAGAGTAAAGTGTAGGTGTGTTTTTTCTAGAGAAATTCTTAATATTCGACCATATACATCTTAAACTCAAACCACATGTATAAATAACAGGTGATTGTCATTAAATGACAACTGTGGCCAATGAGCTGTGGCATTGTGCCATATTTTATGACCAAAAATGTTATTCAAATACTATGAATTTGCAATTTGTAATTAACTAGCTAAACTACATGACCCAAAGTAGTTAACGCTGCAGAGATTTGAAATGCACTGCAGTTTAACTATCACCCAACTACTGCAAACTGTAGATTAAGTGGTAATTGAACTATATGTATCATAAACAAATATATTACATATTTTTTAACAGCTCAAAATAATACATTGCTTTTTCTATTGTTATCAACATCTCATAAATTTGCCCCACTATGGCTGTTTCTACTTACACTTTAACCTCCTGTAGTATTTATAACTGACACATGAACAAATCAGCACTAAATATCTCCACGTCTTTACCTGACTTGATATGAATTAGTGCGAGCAGCGCCGCTAAAAAAGTTTGCGCTAATGACCGCATTTCACTTCCTATACATTTCCACAATAAGTTACCTTGTTATTTCAAACCTTTCAATGTAAAGCAGCGAGAGCAGGGAATGAAAAGTTAAGTTAGCCTAATCAGTGTAAACTGGGTTAGCTCCTGCGGTACCATAAGCTACATATTATCATCCTACCCACGAAAGACATTTCTGGAGTTCAGTTAACATTTGCTTTTTCACCAGCAACGACCACAAACTCACCTGTTGGTTGGCCATTCTGTTAAATTTAATCCGCCAAACTAGCGTTTCTCCTTCCGTGTAGGTATCGTGTCCGTGAGATTCCGAGTCAAAGGCAGCAAGTCGAAATGGACGAATCCTTCACACTTGGTAGCTCCTGTTGGCGGCCTTGAATAAAGATTTGAGGGGAAAAAAAAAAAACGCCCTTGCGGCCTTAGATTGAGTCAACAGTGCCACCTGCTGGTGTGGAGTGTGAATTACAGGACATTGCTTAGAAAGTTCACTGCCATTCGTGTGTAGATCAGAAGCCGCTCACGTGTGGATCAGCAAAGGCGGAAAATTAGTGCCAAAAGTCATGTGACAGTGGTAAAATCGTGCCAAAAGTTACGTGACTTTTGGCAGTAATATTCTGCCTTGCAGATCCACACACGCACAGCTCCTGATCCACACACGCACAGCTTCTGATCCACACAGAAATGGCTTTTAAGATTTGCGTAGTTGTAGGATTGGTTTTATGTACTTGAAGGATTTTTTTGTAGTTGAAAGATGATAGGTATGTTTCTTATTTGCAAAACAAAATGCATTAGTTTGTGAATGATGTTTTGTATTTGCAAACCACACTGAGTTTGTTTGTGGATTGTTGGGCGTGAGTAAAACATGTTATGTGTGTTTGTGAGGTTTTGGCATGAGTTTAGCTCCATACAAGAGCTCCTCTGTATGAAAGACATTAATGGTCACAATTAAAAGTCCAAACTGAAAATAAAAAGAGGTACAATGAAAAGATTTGTTTGTCTGTTTTTGCACCATGAAGCATAATCAAGCTGCATGCAAATGCATAATGTATAGTAAAAAAGTAAAATGATAATGTGAAATTTTAAGGGAATAAATGAAAAAAAGGGAAATGTAAAATGCAAAATTGAAATTTGAGCATAAACTGTAGAGGCAGAATAGAATTTAGATGCTTTGTGTCTCTTCAGCCCCTGCAGAGACACACATTGTTATCATTACTACTCATAATTCCAGGCCATTTTCATCATTCAAGGACATTCAAGCAACATAAAAAATACCTGTTCGTGTACTTTTTTGCACTAACATTGTCAATTTAAAATAATGTTTTGTTTTTTAATATAGTGATGGAAATGATGAAACTTTTTCTAATAAGATCAATTGAGTAATCGAAGAAATAATCGACCCTATTATTAAAATAATCGTTACTTGCAGCTCTAGTAACATTCATGCTGTAACCATAGGGAATGATATATACCATACCTTTATAGTCACTGATCCACTGGACCTTTAAACAAGGCTTGTCACGTTCAGATAAAATAAACTGAGCAGTCTCAGCTTCAGGGCGAAGTCTGGCTCTTCTTTGTGACATGCTCTTCACTTGGCCATGTGCTCCTCAACCTGCAAACATCTACATGGGAAGATGACAAAAAAAGTCAGCGAGACAAATACGAAAAAAGAACAGTACTTAATTTGAATCAAACAGGACTTATAAAATGGTATTATTCTTCCTTAAATCATAACTCATTTGCTGATCAGGCTAATAAATCAGTGCAAACCCTGTGCATCCGTGATTACAACAGTGTAACATTAAATTACCCTCACAAATATTAACCTACCAAAGCACCTACAAAGCACATTCAAAAGATAAATACTTCTGTAAAATTATTATAAACTGTGTGCTCCACTGCCATTACCTGTACTGAATAACTAATATCATCAATTCATGTTAAATAGGGAAAAATTAATTATTATCTAAATTCCAACCAACATATATTGGGCGGGGTAAATTTGGTTTTATATTCAACATTCGCTTGTTTTTTGTGTTTCTAACTTTAATAGCGCCATGAAATCTGCACCAATTCCATCCAGGTTGGTATTATTTTGTAGAGATAAGTAAGCCAGACATTTCACAGGTCTCATCAACTCACCAACCTCTGTGGTTGTGGCGAAAACTCAAAGGAACAACGCTGAATGTCCTTCCGAGTACCGTGCGGCAACCGGAGCACTTAGGGACCGTTGTAAAATTGCAATCTCTGATTTTTCAATGCGGACAACCAAAAAAATAATGACAATAACACACAAATACTGTAATTACCAGAAGGCTAAGAGTCTCACAGCATGTTATTATTCACTCATACTCAACAGCGCCACCACATGGTTGGTTATGAAGCATTTTACCTTTTGGTTAATAACTCATGAACCATGAGGCGCATCAAGACAGTATTTGGACAGTAGGTTCCTTGGACGAAGCCAATTCAAGTGGTATAGGCCATGCCCATTTGCGCCTTGAAAATTTTCCACCATTTTGGATTTTCTGCTAAACACATTTTCTGTCTCTATTGCCACATATTTCATCCAATCTTCACCAAATTTGGTACATGTCATATTTAGATGACCCTGAACAAGACTTTTCAATTCGTTTTTTGACATCATGTATGGTTTGTCTGTAATTTGCCATCAAATTCTTAGGGGCGTGGCACGATACACTTGATGGGCCGAAAGTCTTCAATGCACAATGGAATTTCAACCACATTTACAAATGTTGTACATACAGCTACAATGCACAAGTGTGCCATTTCTGAGCCATTTCTGCCATGAGGGGGTGCTGTAGTCAAAATGTAACATGAATTTTAGACATGTGTATTGTTGTTGTTATGACAAAATTTGTTGCAGAGTTTCTTCATAAGCAAGGCCAGGCAGTGCAGGCAGTGGCAGAAGCGCCGGGCAGGCAGTCACCCTCAAAATTTCGTAAAAATGTTCTAGTTATTATTATTATTATGAACTATGCATTAAATGTACCATTTACTCTACTGTTTACTGGTCAATACCATGTACATTAATCCCATTTTAATATAATAACAAACTTTATCTGTATGATTTTGTTTTCATATTTTCTATCCTACATTTTTCTTTTCTTTTAAATTAATAAAAAATATGGAATACGCCTTAATTTTATGTCTCACTTTCATTTTGAAATAAGTCACTACTATTTCAACTTATCAACACCAAACTACTTCTCATCTTTTTGTAAGGTCATTATGAAGCGTTCACAAACATTTGTTTACCAGAAAAAATGCAAATGTCCTTAACAGATTAAGTGTTCAGTGAGCTTTATGTATTAATATTCATCTATTTTATTTTGAAATACCTCACTGGAATTTCAACCTATCAACACCAAAACACGTCTAATCTGTTTTTGAGCAAATTATAGATCTTTCACAACCATTATCTCCCAGAAAAACATTTAAAAATATCCCAGAAAGAAGTGTTTAGTCAACATTATTTATGAATGTTTCTCGATTTTATTTTGAAATAGCTCTCAGGAATTCCAACCCACTAACACCAAAATACCTCTCACCTGTTTTTACGGTCAGTACTGATCTTTCACAACCATTATCTCCCAGAAAAAATATTTGAATATATCCCAGAAACAATGAGTGTTCAGTGAGCATTATGAGTATTACTCGATTTTATTTTGAAATAGCTCACTGGCATTTTGACTTACCAACACCAATCTACTTCTTATCTGTTTTTGAGCTCTTGATAGAGCTTTCACAACCATTATCTCCCCCCTAAAATACTTTTAAATATATCCCAGCAACAATTAGTATTCAGTTAGCATTATTAATGAATATCTACTGATTTTATTTTGAAATAGCTCAAAGAAATTTTAACCTACCAACACCAATCTACTTCTCATTTGTTCGTAAGCTCGGTATTCATCTTTCACAAACATTATCTCCCAGAAAATCATGTACAAATATCCGACAAACAATTAGTGTTCACTGAACATTATTTATGAATATTTCTTGGTTTTATTTTGAAATAGCTCTCTGGGATTTCAACCTACCAACACCAATCTACTTGTCATCTGTTTGTAAGGTCGGTATTGATCTTTCACAACCATTTTCTCCCAGAAAAACATTAAAAAGATATCCCAGAAACTATTTGTATTCATTGAGCATATTTTATGAGTATTTCTTGCTTTTATTTTGAAATAGCTCTCTGGAATTTCAACCTACAAACACAGATCTACTTGTCATCTGTTTGTAAGGTTGGTATTGATCTTTCACAACCATTTTCTCCCAGAAAAACATTAAAAAGTTATCCCAGAAACTATTTGTATTCATTGAGCATTTTTTATGAATATTTCTCAGTTTTATTTTGAAATAGCACTCTGGAGTTTCAACCTACAAACACCAATCTACTTGTCATCTGTTTGTAAGGTCGGTATTCATCTTTCACAACCATTTTCTCCCAGAAAATCATGGAAAGATATCCCACAAACAATTGAACATTATTTATGAATATTTCTTGGTTTTATTTTGAAATAGCTCTCTGTAATTTCTACATACCAACACTAATCTACTTGCCATCTGTTTGTAAGGTCGGTATTGATCTTTCACAACCATTTTCTCCCAGAAAAACATTAAAAGATATCCCAGAAACTATCTGTATTTATTGCGCATATTTTATGAGTATTTCTTGCTTTTATTTTGAAATAGCTCTCTGGAATTTCAACCTACCAACACAGATCTACTTGTCATCTGTTTGTAAGGTCGGCATTGATCGGCATGTATCCCCCTGTAACTCTTGACAGAAAAGAAGAAACTTTTCTATATTCTCCAGTGATATTAGACATGATTCAAAGTATTTGTAAAAACTTTTGTTACAATTTTGTGAGGATTATAATTTCTTTTTATCCACCCAAATGCTATTACCTGCAGATAGCTTTACATATGTTAGTGAGGCCTGGCATACAACATCATGGCTTGACCATTGTATTAGTACTACTGATGCCCATGACATCCTAAGCTCTATTGGGATTGTCTATGAGGCATCAATATCTGACCATATTCCATTTATAATGACATTAGATTTTGGTAGTCTTCCCGAGCTATCTCAGGAGGTGAAATGTACTTGCAAAAATAAACTTGATCGGTCTAAACTTACAAATGGGAACAAGCTATCATATTATGGAAGAACTGATACCCTGTTGAGTGAAGTTTATTTGCCAATTGATGCTATTTTATGTTCTGATGTGAATTGTGATGAAAGCTCTCACCGTGAGGATCTTTGTGCCTTGTTTGAACATATTGTGGGAGCTATATATGAGGCTAGTATACCGCTCTATACCTATGCTGACAAAACATCCAGGGTTAAGCCAGGATGGATGCTGAAGCTAAGAATGCTTTTAGGGCTTGGGTCCATGCAGGAAGGCCTAGAGAGGGGCCTGCCCTTGATCTGAAAAAGTTCACCAATTCTAATTAGAAATATGCAGTTCGTTATGTCAATAAACATGCACAACAAATCAGAGCGGACTCTATGGCAGAAAAGCTCCTTGATAATGATGTTACTGGTTTCTGGAAGGAGGTGAGAGCTTTGAACACAAACACCACATCTTTACCAAGCACCTTAGAGGGGGTCTCTGGTTGTGATAACATAGCTGAACTGTGGAGGAAACATTACTCTGCACTATTTAATTGTGTTAAGAGTGACCCCTATATAGTAGGTGAGATTGTCAATTCAGACACTGTGCAAATCACAGCTAAGGAAGTTTTCCAAGCCATCTCAGAGTTAGCTGATAATAAGGCATGTGGTCCAGATGAAATGTCTGCAGAGCACATTAAATTAGCGAGCCCGAGGGCAGCGGTTCTCCTTTCTATTTGTTTTACAGGTTTCATGTGTCATGGTGTGTTACCAGGCTCCATGTTGTCCGTTACTTTGGTGCCTATCATCAAGGACAAAGTGGGCAGGGTGGGGAGTATGGATAATTATCGGCCAATTGCTCTAGCCAGTGTGTTGTCGAAAGTTTTGGAGAGAATTTTACTAGACAGATTATCTGTATACCTATGCACCTCTGATAACCAGTTTGGCTTTAAGGCGAAACATAGTACTGATTTATGTATCTATGCACTGAAGGAGATGGTGGAAAACTATAGAAGACAGAACTCTACTATATTAATTGGTTTCATAGATGCATCTAAGGCATTTGACCATATAAATCATTCTAAATTGTTTTTAAAATTACATCAGAGAGGAGTGCCTGACACTTTTATAAGGATCCTGTCTTATTGGTACTCTAACCAGAGCATGCAGATTAAATGGGGAAATGTTGTCTCTGCTCCATTTGGGACAAGTAATGGTGAGGGGGACGACGGGAGGGGGGCTTTTATCACCGTGCCTTTTTAATATTTACATGAATGATCTTTCAGAACAGTTAAGAAACTGTAAAACAGGTTGTATGGTTGGCAGTGTACTTATTAATCATCTTATGTATGCCGATGATTTGGCAATTGTTTCACCTAGCAGTGCTGGGCTTCAAGAGCTTCTTAACATATGTTCTAATTATGGTGTAAACTTTGACGTGAATTACAATGCTAAGAAGAGTTCTGTTATGATTTGCAGAGTAAAAGGGGATACGGACCTCACTTTTCCATCCTTTTACCTGTGCTTTGCTCTAAAACTAAATATCTGGGACACATCATCACTGATGATATGACAGATGATGATGATGATATGGATAGACAGTGACGTATTTTATATATGCAGGCAAATTTGTTGACCAGAAGATTTTCCTGGTGTTCAGAGAGGGTTAAAGTAGGTCTTTTTAGGGCTTACTGTACCCCTTTTTATACTGCGCCCTTATGGTTTAAGTTTAAAAAGGCCAGCATCCGCAAACTTAAGGTTGCGTACAATGATTGTCTGTGTATCTTGCTTGGTAAACCAAGATGGTATAGTGCAAGTGAAGTCTTTTGTAAAGCACAAGTTATCACTTTTCATGCTCTTATGAGACGACTGATGTTCAAATTTATATGTCCACTTAACAGTTCCTGTAATGCCATTTTAATGATGTTGACTAACCCTGTCCTCAGTGCTGTAAGATACCAGTCTGCTATGTGGAAACACTGGTATGACTGTCTTTTTTAAATATGGTTGGATGTTTGCCTGTCTTTTTGATAATGGACCTGAGTCTAAATAAAAACGATAATCTCTCAGAGAAACAGCACTTAGACAGCTCACAGATGTCGAGGTTTGAAAGTATGGAGGTGCAGTTCGAAAGCAATGATGCTGTGGACTAGCATTTTCATGTTTTACATTCTTCAGTGGAACGCCTGGAGTCTAATTGCTAATGGTCAGGAATTAAAAAGATTTGTAGATTAATTTAACGTTAAACCAGAGTTAATATGTGTCCAGGAGACGTGGTTGCCTAGATTTTGTCATTCCAGGCTATGTGTTTCTGAGAATAGACAGGTCTGATAGATCTGGTGGGGGCTGCGCAACCTTTATTAGACCAGGAATTCAGTACAAGAGAATTAGCTTGAACATTGATTTAGAGTGTATAGTTGTGGAAGTGTGGACAAGTAATACGTCTATAACAGTTGTAAATTTCTATAATCCCTGTAAACATTTTTTTTTGTCTGAATTTGACAATTTAATGGAATGTGTTAATGGTCCTGTTATCTGGGTAGGGGACTTCAACTCCCATAACCCGCTATGGGGCAGTGATAACAAAGATAAAAATGGAATAGTCATGGAAGAATTTTTGGAAAAGTACAATTTGACAGTCATTAATGATGGTAGGCCAACTAGGTTTGATATTGTTAGAAATAAATGTAGTCATATTGATCTGTCTCTGGCGTCCTCAAACTTAGCCAGAATTGGAGAGTGGGATGTGCTTGAAAGATACACTCTGTAAAATTATGGAACGAATGGTAACTAATAGGTTAGTGTACTTTCTAGAAAGCAAAGGGCTTTTTGTCATGTATCAAAATGGGTTTAGAAATAGGAGATCAACTATGGAGTCTGTGGCAGTTTTAGACCATGACATTAAAAAAGCAATTAATAATAAAGAAGTAGTTGTGGGTGTATTTTTGGATATTGAGAAAGTGTATATCAGTCCTGTTTTATTTAACATAATCATAAATGATATAGTCATGAATATGAGGAGAGGATTTGGGCAGTCTCTATTTGCAGATGACGGAGCCATTTGGAAGAGAGGAAGGAATGTGGAGTTCACTGTAAAACAAGTCCAGAGAGCCTTAGATTCAGTGGAGGACTGGGCAGACAAATGGGGCTTTAAGATCTCACCCACAAAATCCAATTATATGATTTTTGGTTTTAAACGGAAGCCTCCAAGCATTGGGTTATCCATGTATGGGTCCCCATTAGAGAGAGTTAAAAACTTCAAGTTATTCGGCCTTTGGTTTGATGAACGCATGACTTGGACAGTCCATATCACAAGAATGTTAACAAAATGTGAAAAAGTGATAAATATCATGAGAAGCTTAGCAGGGTGTGAATGGGGGGCAGAGAGAGGGTCCATGCAGTTGGTTTATCAAGCAATGATAAGATCTATCCTTGACTACAGTTGTTTTGTTTATGGATCAGCTGCTAAGTCTGTGCTTGGCAAGTTAGATGTCCTGCAGGCCAAAGCATTAAGGCTGTGTTGTGGTGCCTTTAAAACCTCTCCTGTCCCTGCGCTGCTTTTGGAAATGGGAGAAATGCCCTTGCGGTTAAGGCGCACAAAACTGGGGCTGCAGTATTGGGCAAAAGTAAATGGCTTCCCTCAATCCTTCCCTACTTGGTGTTTGTTGCAAGAGTTCTTTGATTCTGGTCCCAGAATTTGGCACAGGACTTTCCTTGATGATATTAGTCAGTGTGCCAAATCACAGGGATTAGGACAAGGCAGTATAGCAATACATTTGAGCTGGTCACCTGTGCCACCTTGGCTATTTCAAGAGGTGGATATTAACTTGACCTTCCTAAATCAAAAATCAAATGAAGGGATAGGCCTTAAAGTAGACCATCTACTGAATATAGAAGAAAGAAATTATCTTAAAATCTTTACTGATGGATCTGTGGATCCTGAGAGTGGTTCAGCAGGATTTGGAGTATTTGTGGAACAGCTTGGATATGGATTTAGTAAAAGAGTCACTAATAAGAGCTCTGTGTTTACTGCAGAATTACTGGCAATCCTGTGGACATTGTGGTGGACAGAGGATTTGAACGTAACCAGAGTACTGATATGTTCTGATTTGGCAGCCGCTCTTATGGCTTTGAGGGGTGGCAAATCAACCGCTTGCCCTGAGATAGTAATTGAAATTCTGTCTGTTCTATTCAGAGTTGAGAAGGCTGGGTGAAATGAAATAGCAGACCTATTAGCAAAGGCAACCCTCAAGAAAGGAGAGATTGACTTGAAGATTCCTATGCGAAGAGTTGAAATGAGAGCGAAAATTAAAAAGAGTGTGTGGAGAATGCATGGCAAAGAAAATGGGAAAAAGAAAGCAAGGGAAGACACTATTTCTCTCTTCACCCCAAAATAAAAAAAAAAACTAATTTATTGTCAAGGCAACCAAAAAGATTCTGTAAAAATGTGCAGATTAAGATTGGGGCACTGTGGATTAAACAATGATTTGCACATAATTGGGAAACATAGTACTGGGCTATGTGAGTGTGGAAACCCTGAGACAGTGAAATACATTTTGCTTGAATTTAGTCTCTATTGTGCTGAGAGGAGAGACCTCTTTAAAGGATTAACAGATTTGGGATTGGTTTCATTTTCTATTAGAATGTTATTTGGCCTCCATAACAATCATCAGCAGATTGAGGGGAGATACCATGATCAAGAAGGCGGTTCAACCAGGGTGAGGCTCAGTCATTGCACTCCGATTGGGCTGACTGCATAATTTCTGCTAGTGGGGGACTGCGTTCGCGCTCTCCCCTGGTAGTCTTGTTGAATGGAAGCATCAATGTGAAGCTTCATATACCAAAGCCAAACACCAACAGGAGGCGACCGCTGTCTTAGCCAAAAGGCCGAGAAGCGATACTGACTGCCCTGTCAAGTGGGACACTCATTCTCCTCACGGGGACTCTAACTCATGGTTAAACATCAAGAAAGGGGGGAGGAGTGGATAAGGGGAGGGGCCATACCTCTTGGGTCTGCTGTAAGGGGGAGAAGTCCTCTCCTGATGTCTTCTTTTGGCGCTTCTGGGATGTTGCCTGGCCTGTTGGTGAGTTGTCCAAGAACAAAGGCAGGGACTGCAGCAATTCCTCGGCCACTTCCGAATGTTGCCTTGGCTCAGGAATATTGGGGGGGTTTTCAAGAGATGATGGGAGGTCACCCATCATCAGGAGACCAGGAGGTCTCTGCAATCCTTGGCGGTAATGGCGGTGGGGTTTCCCTCTGGGTCTGAGCTCCAAGTAGAGGGATCACTTAATGTTTTCCAGGGGTGCTTCCAGGATGGTGTCGTAAGCCTAAGGTCCAGAAGATCTCTGCAGTCCTTGGCTGAAACAGGAGCGCTCTCTACAGGTGTCTGCCCTGATTGGCCTGCTGGGAGATCCTCTTGGGACAGCTGCATCTCTTGAGGCTCAGAAGCTGGCTGGTTGGTCAACTGGCAGGTGTGGTCCTCATCTCCAGACCCTTGGTGGTCTTGGGGGATGGAGCACTGCTGAATTCCCTCACTGGTAGGTTCCAGGCTTCCCTGGCCCACAGATACTGGTTGCTGCTGGTCATCAGGTCTTGGCTGGTTGTAGTGAGGGGATCCTGGTTCGCTCTCATTTTTGTCTGACTCCTCAAGGTCATGCTGTTCCTCTGCTGGTGTGGGTTCAGGGTCTTGGAAGGTAGCAACAAAACGTCTGGTTCTATTAGCATATGACTCGGGGCAACCCCTAAATGTGTGAGTGTTTGATCCACATAGGTTGCATGTCACTGGTTGGTCACAGTCTTTGGTGTAATGATCCACACTTTGGCAGTTTCTGCAGAAGGTAGCATTACAATCGGCTGCAAGGTGAGAGGAAGAGCCACACTTCCTGCAGGTTTTTGGCTGCCCAGCATAGAAAACATGGCCTCTAATTGGTCCCAGCTGAATAGTGGAAGGCAGGTGGCAGAGTCTCCCAGAGTCCCCATCAGTCCTCAGCCTTACATAGAAGCGTCTAGCCCCAGTTCTTATACCATCTTCATCTCTGAGCTCCATGGTGTGTAAGACAGTGCAGTGGAAAGACAACCATGTAGTAATGTCTTCTGTCGTTACTTTTTCTGAATACATGATGACAGTAACTGTTTTTGCTTCTCTCTCTGAAAGGGGAATGAGATGCACTTTACTCAGTCTTTGGTTGTTAACCTTCTTCTGATTGTAGCACTCAAGGCATTGTTCATACAAGGTATAGCTGGCAAAGATTCCCTCAAATGTCTTTTTTCCAGGCAGGGCGAAGACGTAGTCCAACTGTGGCGGTGTAAAACCCAGTTCCTTCTGGATGACATTCCGGCTGAACTGTAGTCTGTCCATTTCCAAGCAGCACAAAACGAACTGTATTCCGTCGGGAACCAGCTGAAGCCAAACCCATTACACAGGAAGTGTCTTTAAATGTTCTTTGGGAACCGGAGACGCAAGAAGGGACGAAACCTCCCAAGGTTGAAACCAAACCCGTACGGTGGCCCTAAGAAGCACTGCGGTCAAGCCACACATACTTCTGAATTCGGCTCCTACACTGATCGAGGTATCTCCCCTGCCAGGTAAGTATGACTTCCACGCCTAACACACACCTCACTCCTTCACAGTCATACCATCATAACTCACGGTGCTGCCAAGCTGGGTTTCAGTCACGTGATTATGATGACGCGCGAAAAAGGCGGGGCGATTTCAAATGGAGGGCAGGAAGTAAACATCGGTAGCCTAAACATGGGGGAAACCATAGTAGAGAGTCAACTTTAGAGCCTGTTAATGACCTGTTTCCCAGGTCGTTTTAAGTGGCCTTTGTGCTCGTTATAACCTGTCCATCCAGCACTCCCGTTCGGCTTTTTCCCATGGTCTTCGCCTCTCTGATAACCGGCCACCGGGGACCCCCGGTCGGCTTTTTTTCCTACGGTCTTCATCTCTCTGATATCCGCCCATCGAGCACTCCCGGTCGGCTTTTTCCCACGGTCTTCCCCTCTGATACCCGGCCGCTGCCCGCAGCCCACAGCCCGGCCCGCGGCCACTCTCTCATTACCCTTACACTTATCCGGTTCTCTGCACCCGCGGGGACCCCTCGCTCCATCCCCGTGCCTCCTCAGCTAAGCCAGGCCTCCCTGTTTCGCTCAAGTGCGGGAGTAACCATGACTCTCCTAAGGTAGCCAAAGTGGATGGGCCCCACTCCCGCCGGCCGCCTCCTGCAGCCCTCAGCCTGGCCCGCGGCCACTCTCCCATTGCTCTAACCCTCCTCCAGAACCCTCACCACTGGCCGGTCCTGAGCACCCACACTTAAGCACCCCTCCCCGGATTACACACCCTAGGCCGCCCTGGCTGGATGTTCGCGCCCCTGGTACACCAACTGAAGCCTGTGACTTTGCTCCTTCCGACCGCAGACGTAGGTTTAAAATTCACTTTTTATGGCGTTGTTCAGTTAGCTTTTTTACATTTCTCACCTTTAGAAGCGATTTTTTTTGGTATTCTAAAAAATCGCTTTCCCTTCTCTCTGTTTGAACGACTGAAGCAGCCATAAACTGCACAAAACATAGGCATTTTCTCAGACGGCAGATGCAGCAAATTCACTTCCTGCCCTCCATCTGAATTTCGCGCTCTCGCGATTCAGCAATGTGACGTCACGTGAAACCCTCCTATACTCATTACCAAAGCCAAACGCTAGAAAGGCTCTCTTCATCTACAGGACCTTCATATACCTACAGGCAACACTTTTATGCTGACACTGACAAACATTGTGTAGGTACATTTTACTGGTGCCATTCATTTTTCAGTCACATGCATTTAACATGTCTCCACTTTGCAGTCTCCTGCACCTCAGAGGCGTGATAGACGTCGCAGAAAAAACTGAAGCACACCAGAATGTACAAACAAAACAATGTCATAAGATGTACGTATCATTTAAGGGTACCTGTGCCCAAAATCGAAAGTCAACATGTATCGGAAGTCAAAATCCCTATGAAAGCAGTTCATACAAATGGAACTTTATCTCCGGCAATCACAGGGGGGCGCACCGTTCCTGGACAAAGTGTGAACACAGCACACGTCCTTTTGCAATCTCCTGACTCACGAAACAGGGACTGGTGCGATGCATTTTACAGTGACATGTCTCCATTTAGCAGTGTCCTACTGCTCTTTCAAAGACAATAGATATTGTAGAAATGTTCAGACACGCCCAATTTAAACAGGAAACGGAGTAGTGAGTGCACAAAAAAAAAAAAAAAACAGCACTGCATAATGCTTTAGACACAGCGAAACCTGATCACTAAACCACTGCACGTATCTTGTGATGACACATGGCTCATCAGGCACATGCCATAGCCGACACATTGTTTTTCATATTTTACATACAGTGAGGGGTGCACTGTTCCCGGAGGCACTGCAATACCAGGTCGATGCGTGGAGTGGACGGAGCAAGCCCCTATTCCATCTCCCTGTTCCAAAAATCAATTTAATATATGGTCCCCGGATAGGGGACGTATCAGATATTAAACTGATAAGAACAGATTTTTTCTTTCGAAAAAAATGTATTGACACTTATTGCAGACATTTTACAAAAAAGTTCAATTATTAAAGACATACAATTTAGTTTAAATATGTGACAAAATAATAAATAATGCAATCTGTAAAACCAAACTCAAAAGGGTTAAAAGCAATTCTTTTAAGAGGAGTTTACAGATAAAATTGTCACAAAATACATGTTTGCATAAAAGCTTTTTCCAGTGTATGTCCATTGCATTGAGTGTCCACAATAAAAGTCTTTAAAAGGGAGTGCAAAGGTTAAAATGTTCCTTTCAAGTCCACTGCTGTGCAGGAGCGGAAGGAGTCCCTACCAAGGATAACTCATTCCGCTCCCCCAAACAGTTTGGTCTCTCGGGATCCTGTCTTGGTGCTCAGAGGAGATCCCCACCCTGTAGCTCCTTCCCACCTGCCTCACCCCGAGAGTCAGGCCGCTGCTGCTTTGACCTTTCTCTGTGTGGCTCCGACTCCTTCAACCGAATGGGCACAGAGGCGATTCTTCTTTGTGGCTGCGTCCTTGGCCTGCCGCCTGCAGCTTCGGCTGTTTTGACCGTTGCTGCAGCCATTCGGATCGCAGCCACGGGGGGGATCTGCATGTGCTTCCTTGCCAGCAAGTTTCTGGAGGTCCATATGGCGTCTTTGATGGCGGCTAGGGTGAGCCACTGTTTTGCGAAGTCGCTGGCTGGAAGTTGCTGTGGACTCACCCCATACATCACCAGCTGTGCAGTGAGGACCTCCCTTGCTGGCAAGTACGGGAATGCTGAGGAGTCGGCCGTTGCCCACTGGTCTATGGCAGCGCTGCACTCCCAGAGCAGGTGCCTCACCGACTCAGGCGCGCCACAACCAGGTCGGGGGCAAGTTGGGTGCGCTGACATGCTCCGGGAGTGCATTTCGGTCCTGACTGGGAGGATCTCGTGAGCCACCATCCATGACAGGTCCCGGAGTCTGTTTGGGAGAGCGGAATGGTTCAAGTTGCGCCAAACTGTTGATGGCTCGCCAAGTGCGAGCCAGCGCACTGGACTCACTGGTTCCCGCTCCTGCACAGCAGAGATAAGAGAGTGGTGGTTAGTTAAAACTTGCAACTCCTCCTGTTCCAGGTTAAAATGACTTAAAAGGGACTGGATAAAAGCATATGCTGGTGGTAGTTTAAAAGACACTGGTACTTTCAGATCACTGGCTAAAATCTTCATTTTTCTTAGGTAGGTCCCCATCCAGAACCGTGTCATCGCTGTTGTCTTGAGGTTTCTGGATGGGGCTGTAGCGGCTGTGATATGAAGTGTTGTGTATGTGCTTCCTAAAAATAAGAACAGGTCTGGCACTCCTTTTCCTCCTTTCTCCTTTGGCTTCTTCATTGTTTGTCTCTGCAGCCGTTCCCACTTGGACCCCCACAGAAAATAAAAGATGGAACGCTCTAGGTCCAGTAAAACTCTTCTAGGCGGAATAAAAACAGAACTGATGAGTAAAAGCAAAGGTAAAATCATTGCTTTGATGATTAAAACCTTTCCTTCCATCGTCAGTCCCCTAAGTCGCCAGTACCCCAGTCTTTGCCTAACTTTCCCTACCATGTCTGGCCAATTGGTTTTCCCTCCTCTATCCCTGTCAAATTTGACCCCAAGTATCTTTTGGTCAGTCTGGGTCACCGTCAGGGTGAGTCCTGTCGTCTCGGTAACTTTCCATGGTCCGTAAAACTGGACTTGGGTCTTGCTCCTGTTGAGCTTTGACCCAGAGGCCCGTCCAAACCAGTCAGTCAAGTCAAGTGTCCTGTTGACAGATAAAAGGTCAGTGCATAAAATGTTGATGTCGTCCATGTATAAAATGCATTTTGTGTCGAGTCCCCCACTCCCTGGGACTCTCACCCCGTTGATTCGTTTGTCCCTTCACAAGATCTGTGCCAGTGGTTCGATACAAGTAACGTAGAGGAGGGCAGATAGCGGACATCCCTGACGGACACCACAGTTTATTTGGACTGCTTTTGTCAGATGCCCGTTAACAACAAATTTGCTGGTAATGTCCTAATACAGCAAACCCACCCAAGCTATAAACCTCTCTGGAAACCCCATTTTTTGCAGTACCTGGAAAAGGTACTGGTGCGAGACCCGATCAAAGGCTTTTTCAAAGTCTAAATTTAGGACTACTAGTCGGATGTTTCTGTCTCTCGCATAACAGATGGTGTCTCTGATCAGTACGAGGCTGTCAGTGATCTTCCTCCCCGGGATGGCACAGGCTTGATCCGGGTGAATCAAGTTCTCTAAAAACAAAGTCATTCGTGATGATAAAGGTTTGCTAAAAAGTTTACAGTCAAGATTTAAAAGCGTGATAGGTCTCCAGTTTTTCAAGTCTGTCTTGTCTTTGTCTTTGTACAGTAGAGTCACTATCCTTATTCTAAAACTGTCAGGAAGTTGGTCCAGTTTTTCAAAATCCATAAAAACAGCGAGCAAGTCAGGTGCTAAAAGGTCCCAAAATGTCAAATAAAATTCCAAGGGAAGTCCATCTTGTCCTGGAGACTTCCCTCTTTTAAAACTCTTAATACATTGCTTCATCTCTAAAAGTGTAAAATATTGGGTTAAAAGCACACTGTCCTCTACTCTATGTTCTATGGATTTTAAAACTTCGGTCATGGTGTCCATTTCAATTGTTTTTCTCTGAATAGTTTTTCGTAATTTGTTTCAATTGTGTTTTTAAGGTCTTCTGTTGTTTCCGCAGTGCATCCACTTTCTGTTTCTAGTTTTAAAATGTTCCCCCTTTTGTTGACAATTTTCTTAAAAAAGTATCTTGTGCACTTTTCTCCCTCCTCTATTTCCCTTTCCCTACTCCTTAAAATGACACCTTTGCTTTGATTTCCGTTAAAACCGACATTTCTGTTTTAACTTGTTTTATTTCTTCCTTAGAATCCATCCCCTGTTGGTTTAGGTTAAAATATCTTTGAAGTCGTTTTTGCAGTCCCAACATACGTCTGTCGTCCCTATCTTTTTTCCTCTTACCTGCCTGTCTAAAGAGGGTCTGGGTCCGTCCCTTCACCATTTCCCACCAGTGTGCACGTGTATCGTAAAAGTCTTGAAGGGTCTGCCACTCTCTGTACTGCTCCCTGTACTGTCTAACTAACTCCCTATCTTCTAAAAGGGAGCAGTTGAATTTCCACAGACCACTTCCTGAAGTCACACCAGAAGGGAGTGATAGGGTGCAGGATAGCATTGCGTGATCGGAGAAGAAAACAGGTTAAAACCATAAATATTTAAGACGTTAAAATCCTTTCCCATAAAAGTCATGTGTGCTAAAAGTACCCGACCATTTCTCACCACAGTGCTGCCCTTCACCAAGAAGAGAGGGTTTTTCATTAAAGTGGCCACTCCATCATTTTTTTTTTCATTGGATCTGCTCCAGATTGATGGTCGTGGCCATAGCTCCTCCCATTCCCTGTAGTGGTTTAAAAACGGTAGGCCACATTCTTGCATTAAAAACACATCTGACTTAAAAGAGTTGATAAGAACTGATAAGATCAGATTTTTTTCTTTCGAAAAAATTTTATTGACACTTATTGCAGACATTTTCAAAAAAGGTTCAAATATTTAAGACACACAACTTAGTTTAAATATGTGACAGAATAAAAAATAATGCAATCTGTAAAACCAAACTTAAAAGGGTTAAAAGCAATTCTTTTAAGAGGAATTTACAGATAAAAATTGTCACAAGATATAGGTTTGCATAAAAGCTTTTCCAGTGTATGTCCGTTGCATCAAGTGTCCACAATAAAAGTCTTTAAAAGGGAGTGCAAGCGTTAAAATGTTCCTTTCAAGTCCATTGCTGTGCAGGAGCGGAAGGAGTCCCTACCAAGGATAACTCATTCCGCTCCCCCAAACAGTTTGGTCTCTCGGGGTCCTGTCCTGGTGCTCAGAGGAGATCCCCACCCTGTAGCTCCTTCCCACCTGCCTCACCCGGAGAGTCAGGCCGCTGCTGCTTTGACCTTCTTTTGTGTGGCTCCGACTCCTTCGTCCGAATGGGCACAGAGGCGATTCTTCTTTGTGGCTGCGTCCTAGGCCTGCCGCCTGCAGCTTCGGCTGCTTTAACCGTTGCTGCGGCCATTCGGATCGCAGCCACGGGGGGGATCTGCATGTGCTTCCTTGCCAGCAAGTTCCTGGAGGTCCATATGGTGTCTTTGATGGCGGCTAGGGTGAGCCACTGTTTTGCGAAGTCGCTGGCTGGAAGTTCCTGTGGACTCACCCCATACATCACCAGCTGTGCAGTGAGGACCTCCCTTGCTGGCAAGTACGGGAATGCTGAGAAGTCGGCAGAGATAAGAGAGCGGTGGTTAGTTAAAACTTGCAACTCCTCCTGTTCCAGGTTAAAATGACTTAAAAAGGACTGGATAAAAGCATATGCTGGTGGTAAGTTAAAAGACACAGGTACTTTAAGATCACTGGCTAAAATCTTCATTTTTCTTAGGTAGGTCCCCATCCAGAACCGTGTCATTGCTGCTGTCTTGGGGTTTCTGGATGGGGCTGTAGTGGCCGTGATGTGAAATGCTGTGACTCTGCTTCCTAAAGTATAAAGACAGGTCTGCTTCCTAAAAGTAAGACAGATCTCAGGAGCCATGAGTATGGTTAAAATACACAAGCATGACATTTTTAAGAAACTCAAAGAGACATTCAATGTTCGAACAGTGTCTTCAAAAAGACAGTTAATCACATTCGTGTGAATGGAGCTCTTCCTTCACTCTTATGGGTGAAAGGTGAAGGGGCTTCGCTCCATTTCCCTTTCGGACTCTTGGTGTTGGTCTCTGACGCAGGGTTGCGTTCAGTTGTGAGTCCTTCGGGGTTGATTGAAGAGCTACTGTTAAAAATGAGACCTCATTTGGTGAATCGGAAGGGAAGACTCTGGGCTCCTCCACAGATGAACTGTCTGAGTAGTCCTCAGCTCTTCCCTTCTTCTCTGACACCACGGGGGAGTCAGAGGACAATTCTGATATAGGCCTCTTGGCTTGCTGGGCATTGGGGAGGGTGGCATCCTCACTATCAGTTTCTTGTTCTGTGCTAGCTCCACCCTCTGCCTGCATCACCCCATCCCCTTCAACATTTTCCACTGGTGGGGTGACTGCAGGCCCCTCCCCTTCTCCCGCCTCACCTGACCCTTGTTCTCCAGTCACAGGATTTGGCGGGAGATTTGAATTTTCCAGCCCAGCCTCTTCAAATAGCTCAGTAAATTTTTCATTGTCTACACCATTCTGTTCGTTTTCCTTTTCTTTTGCTGCTTTCAGTTTGTTGGCAAAAGACTTAGGGCAGTCTCTGAAGAGGTGGTTGGTTTCCCCACAGAGATTGCACTTTCTGCCATTGGTACATTCCTCAAATGTGTGTCCAATTTCTCTACATTTACCACAAATGATTTGCTTACACGCTTCTGCCAGGTGCCCTTGCTCGCCACATTTGCGGCAGAGCTTGGGCTGGCCCTGGTAGTGAATGTAGCCCCTGTTGTTACCCAGAACTATCATTGATGGGAGTTGTTTCAGGCCCTGGAAGCCTTGGGGGTCCTGCCATTGTTGAATGGGGACCCTCCAAGCGCAATTCCAGATGCCGTCTTCATCTCGCACTTTGATAGCCTGGCCTTTTACAGTGCAGTATCTTCCCAGCCACAAACAAATGTCGTCTGCATTCACTGTCTCATTGAACATTCTGACAATAACCGTTTTAGAGGCATTGTCAGTCAGTTTCTCAACACTGAAGGCAGAAAACTGGGTCTTAGCATTTTCAAAGCGTGTCCAAAAGTCTCTCAAAGCAGTAGCAGAACGAAAGCTTACGTCAAAACCCTTGTTGGACGGCAAAGTCACAATGCAGTTAATGTCATCAGGCTTGAAGTTCAGGGTTTTGATTTTCCGTGAGAAATCAAGCCTTGACATAAACATGAGCTTTCCATCGACTTCATTGAATGCAAAGCGCACACTGTGGTGCCTCCGCATGCCGGCATAGTTGGCCGACATGGTGGAGGCACCACGCACTACAAGTTAAAAGGAGCTAAAACAACTTAAAATGGCCAACGGCAGGTAAAAGATAGAGTAAAACCATTCAATAAATAAATACGTAAAAGCGCACTTACCTGGTCTAGATGGTCCTAACAGAGTAGGCAAGCAAACCTCTGGGACAATGTATTCCTTTGTGAAAAAATCCAACTACAAGAGTAAGCTGAATTTTTTTTCACAAAGAAACGGGGAGTATATCCTCCACACAGTGAGCAAACCAATGCCACAAACAGACAAGAGTTTCCCACCAATAGGAGGCGACCGCTGTCTTAGCCAAAAGGCCGAGAAGCGATACTGACTGCCCTGTCAAGTGGGACACTCATTCTCCTCACGGGGACTCTAACTCACGGTTCAACATCATTTCCATCGCTACAAAAACACACCAACACATCAGCAACAAAGGATCTCACATTTTGTTACACAATGTTGTGGTAGTGAATGATGCTGGATGATTTTCCTGCTCACATGATGTGCTATTGCCCCTATGTCATCTCCCTGTTCTGAAAAACAATTGGAGTGTATTAAACTGGTAAAACAAAAAAACAAACAAACCAAAAAAAAACAAAAAACACTTGATTTAAGCCACATTTTTAACGGACAAGAGTTATAAGGTGTGTGCCGACATCTCATTCATACAGTCTACAGTTGCTATACCGTAGGGGCAACGGACTTTTAACTATGCATGTATCACTCCGCTTTACAGGTGTTCTGAGCCCTTCGTGATGTGAACCGTTAATTCGCCGACATTCAGGGTGGTTGAAACAAACTGTGCACCGCAAAATAAAACATATTTCTCACAAATAACATTTGAGTTCAATAATGGATGGTCAGGGAAGGACGAAGGGCCGGAGAGATGCCTAAATATTCAAGTGTAACTCTCCCGCTTTGCTCATATGACATCAGAAGACGACGCAACGTGCTGATCAAAGTGTTAACTCATCAGCATCCCACGTAATAAACCAGAGCGACTGTCAACAGACTTATTTCACTGCTTCAACATAAATGGAAACACACAGATGGAGTCTGCACGATACAAAGCAGCTGGCCTGTGGTCAAGTGTAGACCTAGTTTACGCAAAGCTAGTGAGCGGGAATGTGTTGCACGGCTGCGATTCGGTTGTAATGATGAGGCTGTAAAGGGAAATACAATAAAACGACACACACACTCTCTCTGTATGATACTTAATTGAAGAACGCCACAGCAGTCGGTGTGAAAACGTTTGAGCCACTTTGCGGCCAGTGTAACATACTCGCATGATTGGACGCTGTGAGGCTTGACATTGATGCTTCCAATCAACAAGCCTACCAGGGGAGAGCGCGAACGCAGTCCCCTACTAGCAGAAATTATGCAGTCGAGATTCCCACATTTGGGGAATTCGCAGAGGTCAGCCCAATCGGAGTGTAATGACTGAGCCTCGCCCTGGGTGAACCAATTCAATTTTTAAAGCTTTATTGAGTCCATTTCAGATATACACCATGGCTATTTTTTTAACGTCTTTTCCAGAGAAAGTGCATTACATTACCCACAAAACAACATATATATATCAGATCAAAATCAGTGTATTAAATGGGAAAAACAAAAACAACAACAAGAAAAGGAAAAAAGAAAACATTCATACAGACTCCGAAAAAAATAAATTCACCATCTTTTTTTGGCATTGTGATTCAAAAAATAACAATATATTAACTACAAGTTTCACACCAATTAAAACCTCCCTGTGTGTTAATATATACATATGTTACTCTTAAAAAACTTTAAAATTAGTAGGGACCCTCCACGCTTTGAGTTTTTTCCTGTTGTCTTTGCAAGATTTATCTTTCAAAATGTAGTCTTTGAAAATGTTCAAAGTACTTTTTAAAACAATCTCTTTTGAAGCACTGTATTTTTTGAAAACCAACATATTTCTGGCTTTCCATAAGCTGTCCTTTACACAGTTAATCACCGCCCACCATTTGTTGACATTTGCTGGTGGTGTATCTTCTGTAAAACCACATGCAATATCGTCATAGCTCGCTGGGGCCCTATACAGCTCCCGCAACCAAGGGAATACCAGTGACCAAACATCTTTTGCAAAAGGGCAAGACCAAAAAAGGTGGAAAACAGTTTCATCATTGCCACAAGTTAGTCTAGGACACTTGGAGCTCCGAGTGCAGTGCCTCCTTTCAAGAAAGGCTCTTGTAGGCAGACACTGATGAGCAATTTGCCAGGCTAAGTCTTTATGTGTGTTAGTTAAAATTTTGTTGTTAATGTTTGCCCAGACTCTTTTGCACTTTTCTTCTGTCAGTGTGCCCACAGGAGTCAGTCTTGTCAGCTGAGGGGACAAAAGCTTCTCAATATTGGCTCTGGAGATTTTTTCTGATGGGATTGCTGCAAGTCTCTGAGTTAAACTTTGAGCCACTATACCATAGACTGTAGGGCAGCTTTCTGCATATGGTATACTTAAAGGTGGTCTTTTGCTCCAGGCAGCGAGTACCTTACGCCCTACCCAAAACATTGCAAAATGATTCCATGTAGGGCCCTTTTCAGTGCTCAGACAGGCTTTCAAGATAGGAGTTAAAAACATAGCCTTTAACTTCCCTTCTATCTCTGGGACTGCTTTACCTCCTTTTGCCACAGGCCTGTACATGATGTCTCTTTTTAATTTTTCATGTTGGCTCCCCCAAATGAAATGAAAAATGGTCTTTCTGAGGGACACCATTATTTTGTGGGGGATGGGGAAAGTGGCAGCAAGGTGTGTTAGAGAAGCCAAAACTTCTGCTTTTACAACCAAGACTTTCCCTGTAAAAGAGAGCTCTCTGTCCTGCCACTGCATCAATTTTCCTGTTAATTTTGGCAGCTTGGAGTCCCAGTTACGAGTCTCCATATTTTTTCCCATCTGCACTCCTAACACCTTGATGATGTTCTCCCTTTCTAACAGGCCCAGGTCTTCAATGGGTTCCTGCCAGTTGAGGTGCAAAGTTTCACTTTTGTTCTTATTGACCTTTGTTCCTGAGGCCAGAGTGAAATATTCACATAAGGCCAAAGTTTCCCTGACAGACTTATTGTCAGACAAAAGCAGGGTTAGGTCATCCATGTAGAGGGACAATTTTGCCTGCCTACCTGTGCTACCTGGCACGGGTATTCCTTGGATGTTCCTATTATTCCTTAAAGCACAGGCTAGGGGTTAAATGGCTAAGATGAACAGGATGGGGGAAAGGGCACAGCCTTGCCGAACACCTGATTGTATACCAAAAGGGTCTGTACATTCTACATTCACCGTCACCACACTGTTACACCCTGTATACAACAAATCCACCCACTTTCTAAACACTTGGCCAAAATTCAGATGGGTAAGAACAGCCTTGATGTAGTGATGACTGACACTATCAAAAGCTTTTTCCAAATCCAAACCCAGAACACACAGAGGGAGGTTGCAGTCTTGGCAGTAAAGGTAAGAGTCTCTCACCAGGGCTAGACTGTCAGACATAGACCACCCTGGGACACCACAAGTCTGGTCGGGATGTACCACATTTTCTACAATGGGCTGAATCTGGAAAAATAAAGTTTTTGACAATATTGTTGCGGAAATTTTCCGGTCTGCCTATGGAGAGTCAAAAAGGAACAAAAACAAGACTGGCAAGGTAGCATGCACCAAGTGTTTTATTCTCTATAGAGAGGAAGCAACAACACAGAACCACACGGCAGAAGCAGCTTGGTGTTGTGCTCTGCCGAACAAATGCTTCAGTTCATTCTTATACTTTCTGATATGCCTCTGGCTCTTTGATGGAAATTCCACAGAACTTCCTCAACAAAAGAAAGAAAACAATTGGGGTACAATAAACAGATAATGACCCACCTCAGGATTTTGGCAAACAACATGTCTAATGCCATCCTGTTTTGTAAGGCCACATTTCTAAGCGCTTGTGTTTCTACTGTTAAAGAGTGAAAACCTGTAGTTGTCAATGCAGTAAGGTTTTCAATTTCAAAAGCCAGTTCGTCCATTTTGTGAGCATTATTAACAGCGCCATACCACGGTAGGAGTCCTGAGAGGAACTTTTCTAAGGGTGAGATTCGCAAAATCTCTCTGATTTGTCGATGTGACTTCAGTGGACTATTTTTACTATTGGGGTATGTTAAATGTTTAACTATGCGGACATGAGGTAATAATTTAGCCATAAAACATTGCTCACACCACCCTGGTCAAAGAACTTGATACACATATTTCCCGCACACCCATACAAAGTCTTGCAAAGCACCATATCCTTCTTCACTTGGGATTACAACTTGAGGGTTGTTACGCCCTTTTCTATTTAGAATTGGGGTGAGATGATCTGTCAAGTTAAGTTGGGACATACAGTGCAGGCCAAAAGTTTGGACACACCTTCTCATTCAATGCGTTTTCTTTATTTTCATGACTATTTACATCGTAGATTCTCACTGAAGGCATCAAAACCATGAATGAACACATGTGGAGTTATGTACTTAACAAAAAAAGGTGAAATAACTGAAAACATGTTTTATATTCTAGTTTCTTCAAAATAGCCACCCTTTGCTCTGATTACTGCTTTGCACACTCTTGGCATTCTCTCCATGAGCTTCAAGAGGTAGTCACCTGAAATGGTTTTCACTTCACATGTGTGCCTTATCAGGGTTAATTAGTGGAATTTCTTGCTTTATCAATGGGGTTGGGACCATCAGTTGTGTTGTGCAGAAGTCAGGTTAATACACAGCTGACAGCCCTATTGGACAACTGTTAAAATTCATATTATGGCAAGAACCAATCAGCTAACTAAAGAAAAACGAGTGGCCATCATTACTTTAAGAAATGAAGGTCAGTCAGTCCGGAAAATTGCAAAAACTTTAAATGTGTCCCCAAGTGGAGTCGCAAAAACCATCAAGCGCTACAACGAAACTGGCACACATGAGGACCGACCCAGGAAAGAAAGACCAAGAGTCACCTCTGCTTCTGAGGATAAGTTCATCCGAGTTACCAGCCTCAGAAATCGCAAGTTAACAGCAGCTCAGATCAGAGATCAGATGAATGCCACACAGAGTTCTAGCAGCAGACCCATCTCTAGAACAACTGTTAAGAGGAGACTGCGCGAATCAGGCCTTCATGGTCAAATAGCTGCTAGGAAACCACTGCTAAGGAGAGGCAACAAGCAGAAGAGATTTGTTTGGGCCAAGAAACACAAGGAATGGACATTAGACCAGTGGAAATCTGTGCTTTGGTCTGATGAGTCCAAATTTGAGATCTTTGGTTCCAACCGCCGTGTCTTTGTGAGACGCAGAAAAGGTGAACGGATGGATTCCACATGCCTGGTTCCCACTGTGAAGCATGGAGGAGGAGGTGTGATGGTGTGGGGGTGTTTTGCTGGTGACACTGTTGGGGATTTATTCAAAATTGAAGGCACACTGAACCAGCATGGCTACCACAGCATCCTGCAGCGACATGCCATCCCATCCGGTTTGCATTTAGTTGGACGATCATTTATTTTTCAACAGGACAATGACCCCAAACACACCTCCAGGCTGTGTAAGGGCTATTTGACCAAGAAGGAGAGTGATGGAGTGCTGCGGCAGATGACCTACCCTCCACAGTCACCGGACCTGAACCCAATCGAGATGGTTTGGGGTGAGCTGGACCGCAGAGTGAAGGCAAAGGGGCCAACAAGTGCTAAACACCTCTGGGAACTCCTTCAAGACTGTTGGAAAACCATTTCAGGTGACTACCTCTTGAAGCTCATGGAGAGAATGCCAAGAGTGTGCAAAGCAGTAATCAGAGCAAAGGGTGGCTATTTTGAAGAAACTAGAATATAAAACATGTTTTCAGTTATTTCACCTTTTTTTGTTAAGTACATAACTCCACATGTGTTCATTCATAGTTTTGATGCCTTCAGTGAGAATCTACAATGTAAATAGTCATGAAAATAAAGAAAATGCATTGAATGAGAAGGTGTGTCCAAACTTTTGGCCTGTACTGTACATGCTGTTTTTCTATCATTTAAGCCAGGCAATCGTGATGGGTGTGTGGCTCCACAAGTAGCATTACATTATGATGTTACATTTACTGTCTCCTAAATATGTGGTTAATTGATTACATTTACTATAGAAACAGATGCCTGGAGGATAGGTGGTTGGATTTGTTTCAAACAGGGGTTCAAATATACGATCATGATACCCCGCTGAGGCATTTAAAATACGCACCTCATGCCCTGAATAGTTTACAACTGACACATTTAACATTGCTAAGAAATCAGTTAGATTTCTTACAATGTAATGTTTATCTGGGGTTGTTTCAGTTTTTTAATGCCAAATGATAGGGCTATGGTTACCCCAAGAACCTCAGATGCATTCAAGGCCCAGGGGATGGCTGGAATAGATGAGGCAGAGTGATGAGGTAACTGAGCACATACATAACAACCGGTGGTAATGTTTAGCTTTCTCACATTAACAACCATAGATTTGTACCAGGCGTTGTTTTAATCATACCTGCCTTTCTTTTAACTATGAGGTGGTTATCAGATGCAGACTGAATGGCATGATTATTTGCAGAGAATAGTTTGGTCATTATTATCAGTAGCACTACTATGCTTAACCCCCCTGTCTTCTTTCCCATCATGTGTGTTTTCAGATGATTCCATGTAGATTGGCGCTCTCTCGGTGTCCCTCGTCGGACACTCCACGGTGCCTCGTGTAGTGTGTTATCCCTGGAACCATGTGTGTGC
Source organism: Cephalopholis sonnerati (assembly GCA_019142605.1). Taxonomy (NCBI): domain Eukaryota; kingdom Metazoa; phylum Chordata; class Actinopteri; order Perciformes; family Serranidae; genus Cephalopholis; species Cephalopholis sonnerati. The sequence goes on from JAGQAX010000010.1 coordinate 37,474,607, forward strand.
ATTATGTGATTCACCGTAGCAGCTGTGGCAGCGCTTGGCTTACACCATTCAGCTGAGCTGGTCATCGCTGCCTCGCTATAAGTGTGTGTGAGCGAGTGATCTTGTGAGATTAGTTATCTTGAACAGCGTTGTCTGCTGGCTCTGGCACCTTTCTGCAGTGGCTGGCGTGTATCCACGTCGCTCTTTCCACTGTTTTCACTGCAGTGTGAGGTATCAGAAGGACTTGGTATGGTCCTAGCCACTTCTTCTGGTTCCACCTTCTAGCTTTCAGGTCCTTTATCATCACCCAGTCACCTGGCTGGATTGAATGGAGTGTGCTGGCTGCTGGATCTGGCAGAGCAGCTTTCACCTGTGAGTGAATATCTGACAATAGAGAGGACAAGTGAGAGCAATATTGAACCATAGCTGAGTCCATAATCGCCGTTGGTGGAGAGGATCTCCTTCGCTGGTCCTCCACGTTGGTCCAACCTAGATGTGGTGGTCGGGCAAACAAGATCTCAAAAGGACTTAAGTTAGTTTTTGCTCTGATGCGCATACGCATATACATAAGCACAATAGGCAGACATTTTGTCCATGGTAATCCTGTTTCTGCACAGCATTTTGCTAGCTTAGCTTTTAGAGTTCCATTTTCCCTTTCTACCGCCCCTGCACTAGCCGGGTGATAAGCACAGTGGTACTTCACATTAATGTGTAGGAACTCACTTAGCTTTGCAATAATGTTGTTAGCAAAATGTCTTCCATTATCACAGCTGATTTTGTGTGGAATTCCCCACCTGGGTATTATTTCTGACAATAATGCTTTGGACACCACATTTACAGTTTGTGCAGACGAAGGGAAAGCTTCAACCCACTTAGAGAACATATCAACCACCACTAAACAATAAGATTTCCCTTCACTCGACGTTAATTCAATGAAGTCAATCTGTATGTGTTCAAATGGTTGCGTTGGTTGTGGGTGTGCTACCTGCTGGATAGGCTTTGGTCTCCCAGTATTATGTGACATGCAAATATGGCACCTGTTGCAATATTTTTCTGCATACATGTGAAACCCTTTTGTAAACCAAAATTTTGTCACTGCTCTATGCATCCCCCCTTTTGACACGTGGTCCAGCCCATGTGTCAATTTAGCAAAATGAGGAAACAATGCTTTAGGGAGGCAAGGTTTGTCATCTGGTCCATACCACACGTTGTCAGTTTTCTTACAGCCACTCTTCTTCCATGTAGACACATCTTCAGGCGTTGCTTGTGATTGAACTGCTAACAGTTCTTCAAAAGGAGATATGTTCGTAGTGGTAGCAAGCATCGTATAAAAATGTTAAGATAATGCTGCAGACTTTGCAGCTGAATCTGCTCTGGCGTTTCCTCGAGAAACATCATCTATTTTATTTAAATGCGCTTGGCATTTACAGACAGCAATTTTTGATTGCAACAAGATGGCTTCTAGTAAAGCAGCTACATGGCTGGCATTCAAAATAGGCTTCCCATCAGATTTCATAAAGTTACGATACTGCCACAATGTTCCAAAATCATGAACTATTCCAAATGCATATCTTGAATAGGTGTAAATGGTCACAGATTTGCCTTTTGCAATGTTACATGCTTCAGTTAGCGCTATCAAGTCAGTTACTTGTGCAGAGTAGTTACTTGGAAGTCTGTCTGAACACATTACACTATGTGTATCCACCACTGCAAATCCTACATTGTTTTTACCAGTGACCGCATCCCTGGATGCCGAACCATCTACAAACAGAATCAAATCAGGGTTAGTCAGGGGTGTGTCTTTGAGGTCAGCTCTCGGGCTGCACACTTGAGACAACACTACGTTGCAGTCATGGTCCTCCTCCTCGTCATTTTGTCCTGGAACAGGCAGGAGTGTTGCAGGGTTAAGGATAGTACATCTTTTAACTGTGACATTAGGCATTTCTAACAGAATAGCATTATATCGTAACCATCTTGCTGTGGATAAGTGCGAAGTTTTCTGCTCTAGGAGAATCATAGAGACAGAATGTGGCACAAGAAGTGTGAGGTCTGAATAACCCACTATGTCATGTGATGCAACCACTGCTTTTTCTGCAGCTGCAACTGCACGTAAACATTTAGGGAGTCCTGCTGCAACAGGATCATGCTTGGCTGAAGAATAAGCAACAGGTCTTAGTTTGTCTCCATGATGCTGCAAGAGAACAGATGTCATACAACTTTCCTTTTCATCCACAGTTTGAATAAATGGTTTATTTGGATCAGGTATGCCTAAAGTAGGTGGTGATATTAAGGCTTGTTTTAAGTCAGTAAACTCCTGTACTGCTTCTGATGTCCAAGTAACTTCACTGTGTGGATGAAGGCCTTTTTGATGTGCGATGTTCAGTAACGGTGCTGCTATTACAGAGTAGTTAGGAATGAACGCACGGCAATAGGAACACAGTCCTAAGAATGACATCATTTCTTTTTTTGTTTTAGGCTTAGGAATCTTTTGTATGGCTTGAATATGTTTTGGCAGTAGTTGCTTACCCTCTGGTGTAATAAGATGACCTAGAAGAAGAAGAAGGTTGCCTTTTGTTGCACAAGTTGCAATTTTTTCAAACTTACTTTATGGCCTTCATGTGCAAGGTGCTGCAATAATTTGACAGTGTCTATCTCACATTGTTCTTTTGTAGGTGCACACAAGAGAAGATCATCAAAATATTGTAGCAAAGCTGAACCTGGTGTAAGTTCTAAAGATGATAATGATTCAGCCAATACACTGTTATATATTGTCGGTGATTCACAATATCCTTGGCATAAACGTGTGAATGTCCATGTTTTGTCCTTAAATGTGAACGCAAACCAGTACTGGCTGTCTGGGTGTACTGGAACACTGAAAAATGGATTAGCAAGGTCTATTACTGTGAACCACTGCGCTGTAGGTGGTATCTGTGACAGAATAGTGTACGGATTTGGAACAATCGGCGCACTGGGTTGTACAGCATTATTTACCGCTTGCAGGTCTTGTACAAATCTCCAATCCTCTGGTTGACCATCCTCTCTGGCTTTCTTAACAGGTAAGATAGGTGTTCGTACAGGACTTTCACTAGGTATTATAACGCCTGCTTCTCTTAAGGCCTCAAACACTGGTGTGATGCCATCTATGGCCTCCTGTCTAAGTGGGTACTGTCTCTGGCATGGTCTGTAGTCAGATTTAGGGACTATGACCACTGGTTCTGCAGTTCTCACCAGACCCACATCATATTTTCCTTTGGCCCACAATTTATCAGGTATTTGGCCTAATAAAGGGTGTAATCCTGCCTCTTCAATAGACAAACATGAAAACATGCAGGTTAAGTCTTTCTCATCATTCAACAAGATTGTTACGCTGCGCATGCTGTGTACATCAGCAGAAAAGTACCTTTTATATGAGTTAAGTCGTGCACAGTATTGGATGCCTTTAGTAGAAGTGTTTGTCCAGTTGGTCGCCTTAGAGCAGTTATTAACAAATGATCCTACGTCGTTCCACTCACAGTTGTTTGTTTTAGCTAATGCTACATGTGGGACTGAGTTGGGAACATCATATAACACTCTCAAGTCTTTTGGCAAGCTTATGGCTGCTGCACATTTGTCTGCATCCCAATAAATTTTATCAATAGTCAGTATGTCAAAGTCATCACGTGATTTACTCTGGTACCAGTCAGTCTCATATGACATGTCACTACCCTCAGATATGTGTGAAATACAATGCAGATCATACATATATGTAACATTAGGAGCTGCCATGATTGTCTCTGCCTCTTTAAGTAATGCGCCGCTTTCTGTGTGGTCCAAACGCCACTGATATGCAAACATCAATGGGGAATAATTAACATTCACCATTTGATTGACCATTGTTTCAGTTTTTATTATCTTTAGTCCCTCTACTGTTGACAGAATCGATATCCCCAGTGCTATCATTAAATCTCTTCCCAGTAGATTAATTGGGCAGTGGTCAGACAATAGAAATGAATGTTTAGTTTTAACATTATCAGTATCTTTGCAGGGAAGAGGAACAGTAAAATGTTCTTTTACTGCGGTGCCTGAGGCCCCCCTGAGAGAGATCACGCGCTCACAAGCATCGGCCCCTCTGGCCCTGCTACTTCCACCAAGGGCATCATCAGGGCAGGTGGGTACAGGATCGGTGACTCTGCCATAGGCGCCCCATATCTTTGTCCCGTCCGTGTGTGTGGTGGCGTCAATAATGGATTCACCGCTGATGGAACAGTTCTCAATGTTTTCGGTTTCACGTCAGGCGACGGATCTCCTGCTGTGTGCTCTTGCTTTGAGACCACCTCCTGTGCTGGCGGCGGCTGGGCGGCTGCTGCTGCGGTTGCTGGCTGTTGAGCTTGCGGAGGGGGAACATATGGCGGCGGCAGGGGAGCAGCTGGGTAGGAGTCAAGGTCCAGGTCAACCTTTACCAACTGTAGAAGAGATGGATACAGGGCAGAGCACTGAGAAGCACTTTCTGTTCTTTTCATGTCATATTGATCTATACACACATTAGGCAGCAGTTTACTTGTCTGTTTTCTGTCTCTACGTTCTGCTTCCCTTTTCCATGCATCAAATGCTGCTCTTTGCTGCTCCATATCTTTTAAATCTTTAACCAACACCTTTTTACCTTTTTTAATCTTTTTCTCTTTTTTATTTAATTGTTTTTCAAGCTAGGCTATTGCATCTAACCCAAAAGAACCCCCTTTTGGAAACCCCAATTCTTCACACCACTGTGGCATAAACTTTCTCTCCCGTATTTATCATGCATGCACTTCTCATTTGGCGACACAGGCTCATATTCCTTGCTGCTTTTAGACCCCATTTCCACGCAAGCGTCCTTGCGGTTACTACGTGTCAACTGTATGTAAAATTTTATTTTACACTGTCTCCCTGAGACAATAGGCCCCTTAACCTATGCGGTATTCCCCGAACACCCTCTGACCCCGTAGTTGGATCTATTCTATTACGGCCCTCTCTTTAGAGGCACTAATTAAGGTCCCAGACCTCCCCAGCAGCGCCGCGGACAGAAGAATATGACTGGAATCCTTGGACACTAACCAAAAGAGAAGGCACGCTATGACAAACCCTTCTCTTTTTTTCTTTTTTTTTTTCTTTTCCCCGTTACAGAAATTGAGCGTTGTTTTGTTTTGTTTCTTTTGACTCACCCGACAACGCACTCGTTGTTCGCTTTTGATCTTAGCGGTGATGGTCCTCCTGCCTCAAGTCCAGTCAGTTCTCACTTTCTCTGAATGTGACGAGGTTTGAGACCAAACTCTTTTTTTCTGGTTCAGGGTGATCAGCCCAGCTCTTTGATGGAAATTCCACAGAACTTCCTCAACAAAAGAAAGAAAACAATTGGGGTACAATAAACAGATAATGACCCACCTCAGGATTTTACAACTGGGTGTAACCTCCTGTGGAGATGAAGATCTCACCTTGCCATCTCATGAAGTTATTTACAGTGGGGTTATAACAGCAAGGTTGACCAGGTCATCCTTTGGTCAGTACAGCAGGGTACAGCTAAGACTACAGACTAACTACATCAAAGTATAAGACTGTCTCAATGTTTCTACAAAGCATGTAAAAATTCCATCACAATATCTTAACATCTACCCCCAGCAGTGTCAAGGGTCTCCAATATTTTAAGTCCTCCTTTGGTCCTTTTTTGTAAAGGAGAGAAATTAAACCTCTCTGCAGCGATGGGGGTAGTGTGCCTGTGGCAAAACTCTCTCTGAACATTCCCAAGAGCGGATCTTTGAGCTGATCCCAAAAAGTGGCATAGAATTCTTTTGGTAGGCCATCTATACCTGGAGCCCCGTTGTTCTCCATACTCTGCATAGCTTTTGTTAGCTCGGCAGTTGTCAAGTCCTCCTCTAACAGATCCCTGGTTGTATTGTCAAGTTTGTTGGTTAACTGGCAGAGAAAAAAACTCATTGTGTCCTGGGATATCTGTCTTTGTTGATAAAGATCTGAAAAAAAGGACTTGACAACGGCAGGGGTATCTTGCTCATCACACACCTCTTTCCCTTTTGGATCTAATCCTGAATGTATATAGTGCTTTGACTTTGCCAGCTTTTTGAAAAAATACTGGGTACATTTTTCATTCTCCTCTAAATGTTGAATTCGACTTCTTATAAGAAGGCCTCTACTTTTTTCATTAGCTAGTCTCATCATTTCCTTTTTTTTGTTTTGAAATGTCTTCCTCCACATGGAAACCAGAGAGGGCTAGAAGGTAGCAGCGCTGTAGTCTTCCTTGAAGCCTAGCTTGGAACGCTCTCTTCTTAGCTGCTGCCCTCTTACCCACTGACATGAAAAAAGACTTTATTCTCTGCTTCATATCTTCCCACCAGTCCCCTACAGATTCATACATAAAAAGCAGGGATTTCCATTGTTCTAATTTTATTTTGAATTTTGACACTACATCTTCATTTTCTAAAAGACTTGTGTTCAACTTCCAAAAACCTGGGTGAGGGCGAATTATCCCAGGGATATCAACAGAGCAGGTAAGTTTTGAATGGTCTGAAAAGGGGACTGGTGATACAAAGCAGTCTAATGGATTCACTCCTGATGAGGTGAGGAGGAAATCAATGCGTGAGAAAGTTCTGCCGTTTGACCATGTAAAACCTGGGGTTTGAGTATTTTTAAACTTGAAAGTATCTGTCAAATTACAGTCTTTAATCAAATTACTCAGTACATGAGAACTAGTGTCCAGTCTAACTGTGGTGGCAGAAGTAGACAAGCGATCCGTTCTGTCGACAATACAATTAAAGTCCCCTCCAATGACAACCTCCCGCCCACAGAAAACCAGAGTTTGTAGAATCTGTAAAATCACTAAACGGTCTTGAAGTACAGGGGGGCAATAGACACTGAGTTTGATCCCATTTATCCCATTTATCTCAAAGTCCACACAAAGGAGTCTCCCGTCAATCACCCTTTGAACCCTTTGGATACAGAAGGGTCGGCCTCTCAGGAGAATTGCCACTCCAGAGGATCTATTTTTATTGTCTCCTGACCAAAACGACTCACCATATGTCCATCTTTTTTTGAAAAGGCTGAAATTGTCCTTATAGGGAACATTACACTCTTGTAAGAGGAATATGTCACCCGTACCACTGTACAATTGGTCAAAGACTGTTTGGCACTTAACAGGGTCATTAAGGCCTCTGGTGTTAAGGGTAACAATTGTGAGTGGGGGCATGATGGGGGTTGTGAGAAGTGGGGTAGTCAAGGGTTACAACTATCATTTTCCAAAGGGGGTTTCTTTACTTTTTTCTTTTTTTTTTGTGGCTGTTTAGACCAAGGGGTTTCCTCTGGCACTTTCATTTGAGTGGCAGAGGAGAAAGCACTCAGGCATTCAGCATCAAGACAGGGGGGAGAAGTGGATAAGGGGAGGGGCCATACCTCTTGGGTCTGCTGTAAGGGGGAGGAGTCCTCTCCTGATGTCTCCTTTTGGCGCTTCTGGGATGTTGGCTGGCCTATTGGTGAGTTGTCCAAGAACAAAGGCAGGGACTGCAGCAATTCCTCGGCCATTTCCGAATGTTGCCTTGGCTCAGGAATATTGGGGGGGTTTTCAAGGGATGATGGGAGGTCACCCATCGTGACCTCCAGGAGTTCTCTGCAATCCTTGGCAGTAATGACGGTGGGGTTTCCCTCTGGGTCTGAGCTCCAAGTAGAGGGATCACTTAATGTTTTCCGGGGGTGCTTCCAGGATGGTGTCGCAAGCCTAAGGTCCAGAAGATCTCTGCAGTCCTTGGCTGTGACAAGAGCGCTCTCTACAGGTGTCTGCCCTGACTGGCCTGCTGGGAGATCCTCTTGGGACAGCTGCATCTCTTGAGGCTCAGAAGCTGGCTGGTTGGTCAACTGGCAGGTGTGCTCCTCATCTCCAGACCCTTGGTGGTCTTGGGGGAAGGAGCACTGCTGAATTCCCTCACCGGTAGGTTCCAGGCTTCCCTGGCCCACAGATACTGGTTGCTGCTGGTCATCAGGTCTTGGCTGGTTGTGGTGAGGGGATCCTGGTTCGCTCTCATTTTTGTCTGACTCCTCAAGGTCATGCTGTTCCTCTGCTGGTGTGGATTCAGGGTCTTGGAAGGTAGCAACAAAACGTCTGGTTCTATTAGCATATGACTTGGGGCAACCCCTAAATGTGTGAGTGTTTGATCCACATAGGTTGCATCTCATTGGTTGGTCACAGTCTGGTGTAATGGTCCACACTTTGGCAGTTTCTGCAGAAGGTAGCATTACAATCGGCTGCAAGGTGGGATGAAGAGCCACACTTCCTGCAGGTTTTTGGCTGCCCAGCATAGAAAGCATGGCCTCTAATTGGTCCCAGCTGAATAGTGGAAGGCAGATGGCAGAGTCTCCCAGAGTCCCCGTCAGTCTTCAGCCTTACATAGAAGCGTCTAGCCCCAGTTCTGATACCATCTTCATCTCTGAGCTCCATGGTGTGTAAGACAGTGCAGTGGAAAGACAACCATGTAGTAATGTCTTCTGTCGTTACTTTTTCAGAGTACAAGATGACAGTAACTGTTTTTGCTTCTCTCTCTGAAAGTGAGATGAGTTGCACTTTACTCAGTCTTTGGTTGTTATCCTTCTTCTGATTGTAGCGCTCAAGGCATTGTTCAGACAAGGTATAGGTAGCAAAGATTACCTCAAATGTCTTTTTTCCAGGCAGGGCATGTCAGCGCACCCAACTTGCCCCCGACGTGGTTGTGGTCCGCCTGAGTCGGTGAGGCACCTGCTCTGGGAGTGCAGCGCTGCCGTAGACCAGTGGGCAACGGCCGACTCCTTAAAAAAAATCCCGTACTTGCCAGCAAGGGAGGTCCTCCAAAACAGTGACTCACCCTAGCCGCCATCAAAGACACCACATAGACCTCCAGGAACTTGCTGGCAAGGAAGCACACGCAGATCCCCCCCGTGGCTGTGATCCGAATGGCTGCAGCAACGGTCAAAACAGCCGAAGCTGCAGGCGGCAGGCCTAGGACGCAGCCACAAAGAAGAATCGCCTCTGTGCCCATTCGGATGAAGGAGTCGGAGCCACACAAAGAAAGATCAAAGCAGCAGCGGCCTGACTCTCCGGGTGAGGCAGGTGGGAAGGAGCTACAGGGTGGGGATCTCCTCTGAGCACCAGGACAGGATCCCGAGAGACCAAAGTGTTTGGGGGAGCGGAATGAGTTATCCTTGGTAGGGACTCCTTCCGCTCCTGCACAGCACTGGACTTGAAAGAAAAAGTTTTAACCATTGCACTCCCTTTTACAGACTTTTATTGTGGACATACACTGGAAAAAGCTTTTAATGCAAACATGTATTTTGTGACAATTTTATCTGTAAATTTCCTCTGAAAAGAATTGATTTTATCCCTTTTAAGTTTGGTTTTACAGATTGCACAATTTACTAATTTGTCACATGTATAAACTTAATTGTATGTCGTAAATATTTCAGAATTTCTGTAAAATGTCTGGTATAAGTGTCAATAAAATTTTTTCGAAAGAAAAAATCTGTTCTTATCAGTTTAATATCTGATACGTCCCCTATCCGGGGACCATATATTAAATTGGTTTTTGGAACAGGGAGATGGAATAGGGGCTTGCTCCGTCCACTCCACGCATCGACCTGGTATTGCAGTGCCTCCGGGAACGGTGCACCCCTCACTGTATGTGAAATATGAAAAGCAATGTGTCGGCTATATGGTATGTGCCTGATGAGCCATGTGTCATCACAAGATACGTGCAGTGGTTTAGTGATCAGGGTTCACTGTGTGTAAAGCATTATGCAGTGCGTTTTTTTTTTTTTGTGCACTCACTACTCCGTTTCCTGTTTAAATTGGGCGTGTCTGAACTGCTCTACAATATCTATTGTCTTTGAAAGAGCAGTAGGACACTGCTAAATGGAGACATGTCACTGTAAAATGCATCGCACCAGTCCCTGTTTCGTGAGTCAGGAGATTGCAAAAGGACGTGTGCTGTGTTCACACTTTGTCCAGGAACGGTGCGCCCCCCTGTGATTGCCGGAGATAAAGTTCCATTTGTATGAACTGTTTTCATAGGGATTTTGACTTCCGATACATGTTGACTTTCGGTTTTGGGCACAGGTACCCTTAAATGATACGTACATCTTATGACATTGTTTTGTTTGTACATTCTGGTGTGCTTCAGTTTTTTCTGCGACGTCTGTCACGCCTCTGAGGTGCAGGAGACTGCAAAGTGGAGACATGTTAAATGCATGTGACTGAAAAATGAATGGCACCAGTAAAATGTACCTACATGTTACCGGCCTCAAGCCTAGGGGTACTCGGGCCGGTAGCTATTATGCTACACAGCAAGGGATGACTGTGGAACAGTAAGAAACGAACACGGTTTCAGCGGTGTGCAACTTTCTCAAGCGCCATTTTATTCTACCTCCTATGGGAGTAGGATGGGCTGAGTTAGTATTTTCTCACTGAACCTGGTATCACAGTGCCACCTACTGTCACAACATGGAATTACAACAAAATGACTTGTATGGGAGTCTAACTTAGAATGTACCCCAAATAAATGAAAATAAAGAGAAAGAAGAAAGAAAAAAAAAAAAAAAAAAAGGGGTGCATGTGTATGACATCATACTAATAAGAGGCTTTTTTTTTTCAACCTCTACACTCTCCCCTACTTTTTAAAGATGTCTCCTGACATCGAGCGCTACACTCACAAGTCAACTCACCATCACAAATTTAATTTAGAAGAAATCATTACTGCCTAGGTTAGTAAGTACCTCAGTTATAATACATTAAAGTGCAATCAAGTCAGTCCAGTCCTCAGTCTAATAAGTCCAGACTACTGGCTTTGGCCCATAGTTGAACACAGGACTTGGCATCCCAGTGCTTGACAGAAAACAGGGCACATATTGAAACACAGAGTTGGCTCCAGGAATCAATGGCTGATATGAGGGTTGACCTAAACAGTTGTACGTGAACATTCCCCTGGGCCGTGGCTCACGTGAGGATCTCCTCACCGTTTGTTCACTCAGTGACTCCAGGTCAGGCTCCTCCTCTGCTCCTCCTGTTTCATTTTGAACATCATCATTAACTTCCGGAGGTACTTGTGTCTCCTCCACACTGTTTAAATCTGGTGGTATTTGTGACTGTTTTGGCATGTGAGCTGCTTTTTGTTCTCTAACTGAGTCTTTGTCACCAGATACATTTCTTACTGGTTGGAACACCTGAGCAGAGGGATTAAGATGGAGCTGTTGCTCTGAGTGAGTGACATGAGGTCTGATAGGAGTCATCCTATAGACTGGTATGGGCCGGGGGTTGTATGAATCCTCTTCCTCACTTGACTCATTTGAGTCCTGTTCTGACATCCCACTGTTATTAGTTCTCTGTTTCGTTTGTTCCTTCCTTTTAGGTCTCATTTCAGTCTCCTCCAGAGGCAAGGCAGTCACTGGCAGCAAAAGATTTCGATGAAGTACACGGATGGTTTTGTTCCCGGCCTCCGCTTGCACTTTGTACACGGGCCCTTCACTGACTCTCTCAATGACACGGTGGACTTTTCCCTCCCAGTAAGCCCGGAGTTTGCCGGGGCCACTTCTCTCCGAGAGGTTCCTCACAAGCACCCTGTCACCTGGCTGAAGTGTGGCACCTTTTACACCTTTGTCATACTGCCTCTTTCCCTTTGCTGATGATTTTTTACTATTTTCTGAGGCAATTTTGTATGCCTCCCGCATCCTATTTGCCCACTTTTGTGCAAACATCTGTCTGTCTGGTGTCTCTTGTTCAGGTTTCAGGTCAAAGAGTAAGTCAATTGGCAACCGAGGGGCTCTTCCATACAAGAGGAAAAAAGGTGAGTATCCCGTAGCTTCATGTGTGGTGCAGTTATATGCATGCACAATATGAGGTAGATGGTCTTTCCAATCAGACTTTTTTTCTTCCTGCAGTGTCCGCAGCATCTGGAGCAGAGTTCTGTTCAGTCTCTCAACGGGATTTCCCTGCGGATGGTATGGTGTAGTTCGGGAATGAGATATGCCAGCCAACTGTTGGAGTCTCTGAAACAGGGCATTCTCAAATTCCCGCCCCTGATCATGGTGCAACTTTTCAGGGTCACCAAATCTGGGGATGAAATCCTGGAAGATTTTCTCCGCTGCTGTCTTCCCTGATTTGTTTTTGGTGGGGTACGCTTGCGCAAAGCGGGTAAAGTGGTCTACCAGGACAAGTATATACTCATAGCCCCCTTTGCTTGGCTCAAGATGGAGGAAATCAACGGAGACAAACTCAAATGGCCCACTGGAGGTTATGGAGACCATGGGTGCTTTGTTTGGGACACAAGGCTGCTTTTGTTTAATACAAACACACTTCCTGATCACATAATCTTCTATTTCTTTCTGCAAAAAGGGCCAAAAAAACCTCTCCCTTGCCAGTCGAGTTACTTTGTCTGCACCAATATGCCCCATATTGTCATGCAAGTTCTCCATCACCATTTGTTTCAGTTCAGCAGGCAGAACCAGCTGTTTTCTCTGACCAGCACACCTGTACAGAATTCCCTGGTCTAATTTCAGTTTGTTCCACCCATGTACAAGCCTTCTTGTTTCAGGTGACATTTGTTTTTTGTCATTGTCATTTGGGATCCACCCTCTTTTTTTCAGTGTTATTACCTCATGAATTGGAGGGTCATTTTTTTGTGCTGTTTGGATGTCCTCTGGAGTGAAAACAGATGTAATGCTCGGCAGTGAGTCATCAGGTGGGGTATTGAGGACCAGCGCAGCAGCCCAAGGTACTTCCTCCTTTTCATCCACTCTGTCCCCTTGCCAGATAGCTGCCACAACTTCTGTGGGCACTGTTTCTGTGTATTCACCAAGGCGCTCCTGGAGATTGAGAGGGTAACGCGACAGTGTGTCCGCGTCACCATTCATCTTCCCTGGCCGGTACTTAATGTCAAAATGAAAATCGGCCAGTTCCCCAACCCAACGGTGACCTACTGCATTTAGCTTTGCTGTGCTAAGTATATATGTCAGTGGGTTGTTGTCAGTATATACTGTGAAAGTCGGAGCATAGTACAAATAGTCCCTGAATTTATCACAAATTGCCCATTTTAGAGCAAGAAACTCCAGCTTTCCCGAGTGCAAATGATAATTTTTTTCTGCTGGAGTGAGTGCTCGGGAGCCATATCCTATGACGCGTAGTTTGCCTTCCTGCTGTTGGTAAAGGACTGCCCCTAAACCTTCATTTGAGGCGTCAGTGTGGAGGATAAACGGCAAATCACAGTCAGGATAGCCTAATATGGGGGAAGTGGTTAACATGTCTACAAACCTAGAAACAATAGTACTGTGCTCAGAAGTCCATTGCACCGGTGTCTTTGATGACAGCTGGCCACTGTTTAGACTGCGGGCTCTGCCTTTAACAGGTTTGGACAGTACTGTCCGGTTTGATTCGTTCTGACCCTGTACAAGCTCAAAAAGGGGCCTGGCAAGTCTGGCAAAGTCCTGGATATAAGAGCGATAGTAGCTTAAGAAACCTAATAAAGCTCTAACTTCCCCCACTGTTTTGGGCTCCCTCTCTCTCAGCTGTGAAACTGCCTCCAGGTCCTTGGGGTCTATTTGGACTCCTTCACTTGACACAACCCGGCCTATGTACCTCACCTGCCGTTTAAAAAGTTCACATTTCTTTGGCCGCAGCTTAATGCCATGCTCTCTCATTCGTCCAAACACCTGACGTAGAGCTTGGATGTGTCCATCAAACGTGGTTGAATAACACAGCACATCATCTAAATATGGTGAGCAACACTCGTCTCTCAGGCCCTCTAAAACTCCCTCCATGCACCTTTGAAACGCTGCAGGGGCGTTGGTGAGGCCGAACGGGAGTCGCACCCACTCATATAGCCCCCATGGAGTGTTGAATGCTGTGACATGTTGAGAACTTTCATCCACAAAGCCCTGGTGATAGGCACTCCCTTGGTCGAGTATTGAAAACCAGGTGTAACCGCCAAGATTTTCCAGTAGGTGTTGGATGCGTGGCAAGGGGTGTCTGTCAGGTATGGTTTTCCGATTGAGCTCTCTGAAGTCTACACACAACAGGGCAGTTGCTAGGAATTCTGGGCCCCCTGAAAGAATATCGGTGTGGGCCCCTCTACCCCATTCATTGCCACTTTTTTTTCAACTGTGTATTATGATGTTTTTCTTCATTTTTCTGTTTCTCAGTGTTCTTGACGGTGCCTGGTGTAATACACCCAATTTGTTTTCTTTTTTACGATTAACCCCTCAACAAGTCGGAGTATTATTATGTAAATTATGTATTATTAGTTGTCTTATTCCCCTTTCTCTGATTTGCAACATGTTATTACACCTCTGATTGCAAATACATTTTCAATTAACCACTCAACAAATAGGTAGTGGGTATTTTATTGTAACAATCAAGCACTGATATGCAAAAAAACAAAGTGTCCTGGCTCAAGATAGTCCACAAGGTGGAGCCCAAGGTAGATTTGTAGCATTTAACTTAAATGTGCAAGTAACACAAACAGCACATGAAATACATTGTTGTAAAATAAATATCAAAAACAAAAACAAGCCTCATCTAATCTCAGTTTAGGTTTAAATTGGCTTGTTTGTGCACTGTCAGTCTGATCAGAAAGCCCAACGCCGGGCCTTTTTGTTGGCAAAGTCACTGATGAGGTCTTTGAAGTCCAACTGTCGGCTTAGCTGACTTTCAATTGAAAGTCTAGCAAGGCTATTTAGCCTCTCTTGGGTTGTTGTGGATCTGAGATAGTTTTTAACTAGTTTTAGTTTGCTAAATGCCCTTTCTCCACCTGCAACAGTCACAGGTAATGTACAGAAGATTCGGATGGCAACACATACTTCACCAAAAATGCTCTGGAGCTGAAGTTTATAGATGGAATTCAGCAGTTCAAGGGGAGAATGGCAGTCTGAAAATGTGGCACTATGAACAGACCTCAAATGTTGCACTTCACTTTCAAAATTAGCACTAAGATCCTGTTTGTATTTGCTTGTTAATGAATGGCAAACTGAGTGAATCTGATCATCTTTTAAATCCTTGATTTTCAGTATTGCAGCAAATTCTTCACAGATATTTGTAATGGCTTGAAAGCGGCTGTCCAAGGCAGAGATGATGTTATCTAATGCCACATAGAAAACACTGTTTCGAAGCCGATTTGATTCTGTCTCCTGTTGGTTTCCCTCTTCTTCTGACCTCTGACTCTCATCTGCGAAACGTTTTCTTTTTCGCTTGTGGCTGACTGGAAATTCAGTGGGAACATCCATAGCTTCTGCGATGAGGGAAGCCTCTGCAAGGAAGTCATCCCATGAGTCGCGAAAGACCTGCATTTCTTCCTTCAATGCCTCTATGTTGGCTGCTTCCACATCTAGTGTGATTTTTCCTGACTGCAAAATTATGTTTCTGTCTTCAATGGACTGCAGTATTTTTTTCCAGACAGTGAGGAGAACAATGGCTTTGAAAGATGTAAAATAACTCCTCAGACCAGTGACCTCTGATTTGACTTCATTAGTCAAGCTGCATCTAGCAAGGATGCTATCCAGGGCCTCTATGAGCGATGGTAAGTGATTTGCAACAGGTTTAACAGCCGCTATGCGGGCACTCCAACGGGTATCAGACATGCGGTGAAGGGAGCAGCCAGTCTTTTCTTTGAGAATGGCCCATCTCTCTGGGCTGGCACTGAAGATATTGTACAAGCGATTCAAACACCCAAAAAATGTTGAAACATCAGTACATGACTCTGCAGCATGTACTCCAACAATATTTAGAGTATGTGAGGCACATGGTGAATATGTAGCAAGTGGATTTATTTTCTTTATTTCAGCCTGGACCCCCTTAACTTTTCCTGACATGTTCGAGCCATTGTCAAAGCCCTGGCCTCTGCAATCTGCGATGTCAATGTGGTGCTCCTCTAATGTCTTCAGTATCATCTCTGATATTTCATGGCCAGTCTTGCCACTGAATTCTTCAAACTGCAAAAAACGTTACATCCCACTGATCATTCTCCTTCTGAACGACATATCTCAACAGAATTACATTCTGTTCCTTGTGGGAGACATCAGGAGTTGCATCACATATTACTGAGTAATAAATTGCACACTCCCTTTCCTTCAGTATTTGTTTCAAAACTCTATCTCCACAGAGTTCTATGAACTCATTTTGAGACTCTGGGCTAAGGTAATGGGTCACTCTGGTGCTTTGTCTTTTCTCCTTCACTTTTCTCAGATGATCATTCAACAGAGGATCGTACTTGGCTACAAGTTCTACAGTGCCAAGGAAGTTACCATTCCGTACATCACCAAGCATTTCTGTGCTCCCTCTGAATGGCAAATTTCTTGAGGCCAGAAAAAGAGTGACATCTAATATTCTCTCAAGAATAGCTTTGTTTCTTTCAACTTCAAGTTGGATTTCTTGTTGCAGGTGGCTGTCTACCCCCTTTGCTTCCATCAAAGAATATCTCAGATTTTTCCACTTGAGGTAGCAGGTTTTGTGCGCCTTGCAAACTTCATGATCAGGGAATTTGTTGTACATTCTCCGCCATTTGAGATCTGATATTTTGTACCCTTCTTTGGTGTTAAGTGCACTGGCTGATGGTTTTTTTAGGCCATCACAGGAAAATAACATGCATGGCACACAGTATATTGCCCTTGTGCTTTCACTGTACATTAACCAGTCTCTCTTCTGTTTTTCCCGTCCATTTGTTGACTTTGTATACTGTAAATACTCTGGAAATTTCCTTCCTTCTGAATCCTTTGGCATTATCAAGGTCAGGTCTGTCTGAGTGACTGTGGCTAGCTTTTTGACAATAATCTCACGATCGTGGTCTGTGAGCTTCTCTGGCCATAATCCTGGGTCGCATTTTAAATATTCTTCCTCCTTGTTCTCTCTTTCCTGTCTTTCTGTACTTCCTGTGCTCTGACTGTCCTCAGCAGTTTCATGACTGCAACCGCTTTGATCTGCTTCACAATTCCCTTCACTATCTGAAGTAGCCTTGCTTTGGGGACTTCGGCCTGGCTCTGTCAACAGCAACAGTGACGTAAATTGAGTTATAAAAAATGTAGCCTATATTTTGCTATTGATTATATAATTGAAATAGCCAAGGGGTTGATTAATGTCTTAGTCATTGCCAGTGGTACAGCAGTTCACTAATAAACCAAAACAACCAGTGTTGACATCACTCACTCACCATCAAAGGCATCACTGGACTGCTGGGGGTGAGGATCTGCTGCGGGGTCAAACTCAGACAAAGCAGCCGCTGCTGATTCTGGAGCAGCAGAGCATAAAGGTTTATTGTTCCATTATATATTACAATATATATTGTAAACATTAAATGTTATGTTTCATGGAAAAACTGTTGCTGAACTAACCTAGTCCTGGAATACACAAAATCTAAATGGGCTTCTTGGTACCATAACGCTAGGCAGACAGCTTCACTTTGCCAAGCAAAAAATATTTTTAAACAATTCAAAAGTCAGTGTAAACTGTCCAAAATTCTAAATGGTCTTTTTACTGTGTTGTTGTCAGCTATTATGGCGTCTTTTATTTTATATTGATATGAAAACAAACAACAACAACAAATCTTTGAACGTTTAAATTTTTTGTATTTAGGCTATTCAAACGTCCCACCAATAACACGTTTTTACAAGACCACATTTGAACACATCATGATAATGTAATTGACCTTCGCCTGATACTCATAATTACTGAGTAGAACTTGAATGCGTCATAATACAATTCAATGCAGCCTCTGAGTGGGTGCATACGGTGGAGCACTGTCCGACAGTAATGTGTGTGAAACACACAGTCCGCTGTAGGAGCCTCCAAATTAGTAACGTTCAGTTAGCTACACTGGAATCGTTGCTCTATAATGAACTGGCGACTTTTTACTGAACTGGCCACTTGTCCAGAGTTTAGCCCGGCCCGATGAGACAGCTAACGGCTCCAACCTGCGCCCCGTCAAAGGTAAGGTTACCTACAATAAATGAATGAACAAGTAGGCTAATCGTTTCAGCCGCCCTCGGTAGTTTTACTCTCACCAGTCTTTGAGAAAAAATGTGTTATGTCCTGCACCCCTGCTCTGCTGCTCCTACTCCTGGCCTCCTTTTCAACTCTTTTCTGGTGTCCAGATTTGTGTTTCTTGGGGCCCATCATCCAGCCTATTGATCTCCCTCACTCCCTGATGGTATTTGCTCGCGCTCACTTAATTCCCATGATGATGCGCGAACCGTGGTGCGGACCAAACCATTTTTAAGAAGGGGCCAAGGGGGTTATTGAAATTATTAAAATTAAAATATTGTGTGACTTTGTGGCTTTGTTTTAGTTCGGAGTCATTAGTATGAATATATTAGTTAAGTCTATGCATAATAATTTAGTCATAGAGGCTACTGGGGGCTGTGTGTGGGCCCTAGTGGGCTGTGGGCCCTTAGAATTGTCATCACCTTTCCCCCCTATACGACGGCGCTGCACACAACCATAAGCTGCCATCTTTTTTTCTCACGCAAACGACAGGTGATGAGTACGGTGATGTGGACTTCCTTATCCATCCTTGATTTAGCAGGTTCTGTACATACTCTTTTACTTCCCTGTATAAGGGCTTTGGGATCGCATTGTAACATTTTTGTACAGGTATTTCATCCTTGAGATGAGATTTTGAGTTTGAGATTTTGGATGCAGCCAATGTCACCCTCTTCTTTCGCAAAGATGTCAGACTCTTCATAGAGCATTTTTCTTACTGTCTCCTGCTCTTTTTCCTCTAAATGTGACAAGTCAACAGGTGGGTGCCATTTGCCTGGTGCCAGGTGATGTTGTTTGTCATTTACCTGTTGACTTTGAGCTTCGGAGCTTAGCTGAGCAGCGCAGGCTTCGGTTCTCCCGGATTGGTTGACTGGTACATCATTTTGCAGCGGGCAGTTGACAGGTTTCACCTCTGCCACTTCCTCCAAGGTACCCAGGACTGTTCTCCCTGAGAGGAAGATATCATGTTTGGTCACATTCTGAATGGGGATCTTAACAACTTTGGATGAACCCTTGAGGAGATTCACAAGAGCAGGGAACAGTTCTAAACCATCTGGGCAGTTATTGTTTACTGTTGGCTCAAACAACCTTGTCCCCCCATCTGGCCAGGCCCTGACTCTGCACCGGACCTCACCGACTTGGCCTGCAGGTATAGTAAGCCCTTTCTTTCCTACCCTGACATCAAACTGTGGGGCTGTTTCTTTTTCATCTGAGACTGTTGCACTGAGAATAGACACTAAGGCTTTGGCTGTGCTTTTGCTAACTTTTAAAGCTTCCCTTAGCAGCATGCTGATATCCAGGCCATCTGTGTGTTCATTCCCCTTAATTATCTCAGTGATGACATTTGACCCCAACAGAGGGAAACTGATGCAACTTCGACCTACCAACATGGGGACCTGCACTGCCACGCTTTTATGATTCACACTTACGATCTTGAAGGTCACATCTATCCAGCCATCAAAAGGCACATCAGTACCATTAGCTGCATTAACTGCTAATGGGTGGCCGGAGAGCAGTGTCTCAATGGGTTGTATTCTGACATTAGGCAGCTCTTTTTCTACCCAGTCTCTCCCCACTATTGTTACTTGGGCACCAGAGTCAAAAAGCATTTGAATGGGAACTCCATTGATTGCACAGGTGATTGTACATCGTTTACCAATGAGTTGTGCAACACATTTTTTCCTTGACTTATTTTGGGCCTTTCCAGTTACAGGTTCCTTGGTCTGAACAGCGCTGGCTTCCACTGGGGGCGTTGCAGCCTTTTCAGTCACTGGCTGCCCCTCTCCAGCGACTGCACTCCATTTCCCGACCGCTGTTTCTTTAGACAGCCGATGGCTCGATGTCCAACCTGGCCACAGCGAAAGCAGTGAGAACATGTCATGTTTTCCTGTTGCACACATTGAGAACAGCGGCCTTTTGAGCTGGACCGGACAGTCTGAGTACTTATCTGGGGCTGTCTAGGTTCTTGGGAAGCGTCACTCTCCGCTTTTGCAGCAAGTTTGCTCAAGTGTTTTGTTAATGTAGAAACCTGGGCAGTCAGCTCTATCATAGCAGTCTGATTAGCCTGTATGTCACGGCTGACTTCAGTCAGTTTTGCTTTATCAACAGGTTGGTCGTCACCTGGTTGAACTGAGCTGACGGTTACTGATTTGGATTTAGTCAGAGCACCAAGGCGTTTTAGTCTATCAGCTTCTTCACTAGCTGACTTAGTGATTTGCTCCAACAAAATCGTCAGTCACCTGTAAGTCTCTAAGGTGGGGTTTAAGGTCACTCCTGATGTGGTTATTTTTCTCACTTAAGCCCTGGTAGAGAGTATGGAGGAATGTACCCTGTACTAGTCTTTGGTCATAACTGAACTCCGTATCACTTTGCCGCGAGGCTGAGAGAACACGCTGTTTGAGACCCATGATCCTATGCATGAACTGCCGTGGTGTCTCTTTATCTTGCTGCTTAGTGTTGCTCAACTCATGAAAGAGTTCTGTGCTACTTTTCTCTCTGATATGAGACCTGAGAAACCGTTTTAACTCATCTACCTTGAGGTCATCTTTGTTGGTTAGCATTTCTCTGAAGTTACCTGGTTTAGTGACCTTGATCACTGTTCTGATAACCTCAGACTCACTGAAACCTTCCTTAAGACCCTCGTCTATTTGTTTGCAGAGACTGTAGTATGAGATTTCAGACCCTGAATCTGATAATTGACCACCATGAATTTTGAATTCTCTACGAGGTAACAAAGTTGCAACCTCAGTAAGCCTTACCACCTGGTCAGAAACACACACAGATGAACCTGCTCTACCACCATTCACAGAGTCTCTGCCTGGAGTAGTTGGCTTGGCTGGGGCACCCGCCTCTGAAGTTGATGGTCCCTCATCAAGGTCTCTGCCGCTTGCGGGTGCTTTGGTGAATGTGGGCGATGCTCTGTCATACCGAGTGCCGTCATCTTCACCTTCCAAGTCAGTGGGAGCTGTTTTTTTCACAGCTAACAAGTCCTCAACCATGTCCAAGAGAAAGAGTAGACAGGACATGCCTTCATCCTCCATGTCCTTCAGTTTCTCACTCCTTATGAAGTCAATAATCATGTCAAACAGTTCAGGTTCAGTCAGTGTGGATATGTCTCCAGTTGTTTCCAGTTTTCCAGTATCAATTTCAGCAGCCACCGTCTGTAGTTGATTGCAGGTCAGCTCTGGTAATTTCTTTTGCAGCTTCCAGATCAGCACCCGATGATCTGAAGTAGCCATGACGACTGAGTTTCCTGAAGCCTTGACTCTCTCTGGATGACACTACGGGGAGTAGCCTTCCCTGAAAGCCCTGTGGAACAGGATATCACAGTTGCAGATCCGGCGTCCTCAGATGGCAGGGGAGATCCCGGACGAACCCCCAAATGTTACCGGCCTCAAGCCTAGGGGTACTCGGGCCGGTAGCTATTATGCTACAGAGCAAGGGATGACTGTGGAACAGTAAGAAACGAACACGGTTTCAGCAGTGTGCAACTTTCTCGAGCGCCATTTTATTCTACCTCCTATAATGGGAGTAGGATGGGCTGAGTTAGTATTTTCTTACTGAACCTGGTATCACAGTGCCACCTACTGTCACAACATGGAATTACAACAAAATGACTTGTATGGGAGTCTAACTTAGAATGTACCCCAAATAAATGAAAATAAAGAGAAAGAAGAAAGAAAAAAGAAAAAAAAAATAAGGGGTGCATGTGTATGACATCATACTAATAAGAGGCTTTTTTTTTTCAACCTCTACATACACAATGTTTGTCAGTGTCAGCATAAAAGTGTTGCCTGTATATGAAGGTCCTGTAGATGAAGAGAGCCTTTCTAGCGTTTGGCTTTGGTAATGAGTATAGGAGGGTTTCACGTGACGTCACATTGCTGAATCGCGAGAGCGCGAAATTCAGATGGAGGGCAGGAAGTGAATTTGCTGCATCTGCCGTCTGAGAAAATGCCTATGTTTTCAGACAGAGAGAAGGGAGAGCGATTTTTTAGAATACCAAAACAAAAATCGCTTCTAAAGGTGAGAAATGTAAAAAGCTAACTGAACAACGCCATAAAAAGTGAATTTTAAACCTACGTCTGCGGTCGGAAGGAGCAAAGTCACAGGCTTCAGTTGGTGTACCGAACATCCAGCCGGGGCGGCCTAGGGTGTGTAATCCGGGGAGGGGTGCTTAAGTGTGGGTGCTCAGGACCAGCCGGTGGTGAAGGTTCTGGAGGAGGGTTAGAGCAATGGGAGAGTGGCCGCGGGCCGGGCTGAGGGCTGCAGGAGGCGGCCGGCGGGAGTGGGGCCCGTCCACTTAGGAGAGTCATGCAGGTTACACCCGCACTTGAGCGAATGTTTAAACAGTGAGGCCTGGCTTAGCTGAGGAGGCACGGGGATGGAGCGAGGAGTCCCCGCGGGTGCAGAGGACCGGATAAGTGTAAGGGTAATGAGAGAGTGGCCGCGGGCCGGGCTGTGGGCTGCGGGCGGCGGCCAGGTATCAGAGGGGAAGACCGTGGGAAAAAGCCGACCGGGAGTGCTCGATGGGCGGGTATCAGAGAGGCGACGACCGTGGGAAAAAGCCAAATGGGAGTGCTGGATGGACGGGTTATAACGAGCGCAAAGGCCGCTTGAAAACGACCCGGGAGACGGGTCATAAACGGGCTCTAAAGTCGTACAGTACAGACTCTCTACTATGGTTTCCTGCATGTTTAGGCCACCGATGTTTACTTCCTGCCCTCCATTTGAAATCGCCCCGCCTTATTCGCGCGTCACCATAATCACTAGACTGAAACCCAGCTTGGCAGCACCGTGAGTTATGATGGCATGACTGTGAAGGAGTGAGCTGTGTGTGAGGCGTGGAAGTCATACTTACCTGGCAGGGGAGATACCATGATCAAGCAGGTGGTTCACCCAGGACGAGGCTCAGTCATTGCACTCCGATTGGGCTGACCTCTGCGAATTCCCCAAATGTGGGAATCTCGACTGCATAATTTCTGCTAGTGGGGGACTGCGTTCGCGCTCTCCCCTGGTAGTCTTGTTGAATGGAAGCATCAGTGTCAAGCCTCACAACGTCCAATCATGCGCGTACGTTACACCGGCCGCAAAGTGGCTCAAACGTTTTCACACCGACTGCTGTGGCGTTCTTCAATTAAGTATCGTACAGAGAGAGTGTGTGTCGTTTTATTGTATTTCCCTTTACAGCCTCATCATTAGGCTACAACCGACTCGCAGCCGTGCAACACATTCCCGCTCACTATAGCTTTGCGTAAACTAGGTCTACACTTGACCACAGGCCAGCTGCTTTGTATCATGCAGACTCCATCTGTGTGTTTCCATTTATGTTGAAGCAGTGAAATAAGTCTGTTGACAGTCGCTCTGGTTTACTACGTGGGATGCTGATGAGTTAACACTTTGATCAGCACGTTGCGTCGTCTTCTGATGTCATATGAGCAAAGCGGGAGAGTTACACTTGAATATTTAGGCATCTCTCCGGCCCTTCGTCCTTCCCTGACCATCCATTATTGAACTCAAATGTTATTTGTGAGAAATATGTTTTATTTTGCGGTGCACAGTTTGTTTCAACCACCCTGAATGTCGGCGAATTAACGGTTCACATCACGAAGGGCTCAGAACACCTGTAAAGCGGAGTGATACATGCAGAGTTAAAAGTCCGGTTGCCCCTACGGTATATCAACTGTAGACTGTATGAATGAGATGTCGGCACACACCTTATAACTCTTGTCCGTTAAAAATGTGGCTTAAATCAAGTGTTTGGTTTTTTTTTTGTTTGTTTGTTTGTTTGTTTTTTTTTTTGTTTGTTTTTTTGTTGTTTTTTTTTGTTTTACCAGTTTAATACACTCCAATTGTTTTTCAGAACAGGGAGATGACATAGGGGCAATAGCACATCATGTGAGCAGGAAAATCATCCAGCATCATTCACTACCACAACATTGTGTAACAAAATGTGAGATCTTTTGTTGCCGTTGTGTTGGTGTGTTTTTGTAGCGATGGAAATGATGTTGAACCGTGAGTTAGAGTCCCCGTGAGGAGAATGAGTGTCCCACTTGACAGGGCAGTCAGTATCGCTTCTCTGCCTTTTGGCTAAGATCAAGTGTAGTATCTGTTCTTATCAGTTTAATATCTGATACGTCCCCTACCCGGGGACCATATATTAAATTGATTTTTGGAACAGGGAGATGGTATAGGGTCTTGCTCCGTCCACTCCACGCATCGACCTGGTATTGCAGCGCCTCCGGGAACGGTGCACTCCTCACTGTATGTGAAATATGAAAAGCAACGTGTCGGCTATGGTATGTGCCTGATGAGCCATGTGTCATCACAAGATACGTGCAGTGGTTTAGTGATCAGGGTTCACTGTGTGCAAAGCATTACGCAGTGCGTTTTTTTTTTTTTTTTGTGCACTCACTACTCCGTTTCCTGTTTAAATTGGGCGTGTCTGAACTTCTCTACAATATCTATTGTCTTTGAAAGAGCAGTAGGACACTGCTGAATGGAGACATGTCACTGCAAAATGCATCGCACCAGTCCCTGTTTCGTGAGTCAGGAGATTGCAAAAGGACGTGTGCTGTGTTCACAGTTTGTCCAGGAACGGTGCGCCCCCCTGTGATTGCCGGAGATAAAGTTCCATTTGTATGAACTGTTTTCATAGGGATTTTGACTTCCGATACATGTTGACTTTCGGTTTTGGGCACAGGTACCCTTAAATGATAGGCTACGTACATCTTATGACATTGCTTTGTTTGTACATTCTGGTGTGCTTCAGTTTTTTCTGCGACGTCTGTCACGCCTCTGAGGTGCAGGAGACTGCAAAGCGGAGACATGTTAAATGCATGTGACTGAAAAATGAATGGCACCAGTAAAATGTACCTGCACAATGTTTCTCAGTGTCAGCATAAAAGTGTTGCCTGTATATGAAGGTCCTGTAGATGAAGAGAGCCTTTCTAGCGTTTGGCTTTGGTAATGAGTATAGGAGGGTTTCACGTGACGTCACATTGCTGAATCGCGAGAGCGCGAAATTCAGATGGAGGGCAGGAAGTGGATTTGCTGCATCTGCCGTCTGAGAAAATGCCTATGTTTTGTGCCGTTTACGGCTGCTCCAATCGTTCAGACAGAGAGAAGGGAAAGCGATTTTTTAGAATACCAAAACAAAAAAATCGCTTCTAAAGGTGAGAAATGTAAAAAGCTAACTGAACAACGCCATAAAAAGTGAATTTTAAACCTACGTCTGCGGTCGGAAGGAGCAAAGTCACAGGCTTCAGTTGGTGTACCAGGGGCGCGAACATCCAGCCGGGGCGGCCTAGGGTGTGTAATCCGGGGAGGGGTGCTTAAGTGTGGGTGCTCAGGACCGGCCGGTGGTGAGGGTTCTGGAGGAGGGTTAGAGCAATGGGAGAGTGGCCGCGGGCCGGGCTGGGGGCTGCGGGCAGCGGCCAGGTATCAGAGGGGAAGACCGTGGGAAAAAGCCGGCCGGGAGTGCTCGATGGGCGGGTATCAGAGAGGCGACGACCGTGGGAAAAAGCCGAACGGGAGTGCTGGATGGACGGGTTATAACGAGCGCAAAGGCCGCTTAAAACGACCCGGGAGACGGGTCACAAACGGGCTCTAAAGTCGTACAGTACAGACTCTCTACTATGGTTTCCTGCATGTTTAGGCCACCGATGTTTACTTCCTGCCCTCCATTTGAAATCGCCCCGCCTTATTCGCGCGTCACCATAATCACTAGACTGAAACCCAGCTTGGCAGCACCGTGAGTTATGATGGCATGACTGTGAAGGAGTGAGCTGTGTGTGAGGCGTGGAAGTCATACTTACCTGGCAGAGGAGATACCATGATCAAGCAGGTGGTTCACCCAGGGCGAGGCTCAGTCATTGCACTCCAATTGGGCTGACCTCTGCGAATTCCCCAAATGTGGGAATCTCGACTGCATAATTTCTGCTAGTCGGGGACTGCGTTCGCGCTCTCCCCTGGTAGTCTTGTTGAATGGAAGCATCAGTGTCAAGCCTCACAGCGTCCAATCATGTGCGTACGTTACACCGGCCGCAAAGTGGCTCAAACGTTTTCACACCGACTGCTGTGGCGTTCTTCAATTAAATATCGTACAGAGAGAGTGTGTGTCGTTTTATTGTATTTCCCTTTACAGCCTCATCATTAGGCTACAACCGACTCGCAGCCGTGCAACACATTCCCGCTCACTATAGCTTTGCGTAAACTAGGTCTACACTTGACCACAGACCAGCTGCTTTGTATCATGCAGACTCCATCTGTGTGTTTCCATTTATGTTGAAGCAGTGAAATAAGTCTCTTGACAGTCGCTCTGGTTTACTACGTGGGATGCTGATGAGTTAACACTTTGATCAGCACGTTGCGTTGTCTTCTGATGTCATATGAGCAAAGCGGGAGAGTTACACTTGAATATTTAGGCATCTCTCCGGCCCTTCGTCCTTCCCTGACCATCCATTATTGAACTCAAATGTTATTTGTGAGAAATATGTTTTATTTTGCGGTGCACAGTTTGTTTCAACCACCCTGAATGTCGGCGAATTAACGGTTCACATCACGAAGGGCTCAGAACACCTGTAAAGCGGAGTGATACATGCAGAGTTAAAAGTCCGGTTGCCCCTACGGTATATCAACTGTAGACTGTATGAATGAGATGTCGGCACACACCTTATAACTCTTGTCCGTTAAAAATGTGGCTTAAATCAAGTGTTTGGTTTTTTTTTTTTGTTTGTTTGTTTGTTTGTTTTTTTTTTGTTTTTTTTTTTTTTTGTTTTACCAGTTTAATACACTCCAATTGTTTTTCAGAACAGGAAGATGACACAGGGGCAATAGCACATCATGTGAGCAGGAAAATCATCCAGCATCATTCACTACCACAACATTGTGTAACAAAATGTGAGATCTTTTGTTGCCGTTGTGTTGGTGTGTTTTTGTAGCGATGGAAATGATGTTGAACCGTGAGTTAGAGTCCCCGTGAGGAGAATGAGTGTCCCACTTGACAGGGCAGTCAGTATCACTTCTCGGCCTTTTGGCTAAGACAGCGGTCGCCTCCTATTGGTGGGAAACTCTTGTCTGTTTGTGGCATTGGTTTGCTCACTGTGTGGAGGATATACTCCCCGTTTCTTTGTGAAAAAAATTCAGCTTTCTCTTGTAGTTGGGTTTCTTCACAAAGGAATACATTGTCCCAGAGGTTTGCTTGCCTACTCTGTTAGGACCACCTAGACCAGGTAAGTGCGCTTTTACGTATTTATTTATTGAATGGTTTTACTCTATCTTTTACCTGCCGTTGGCCATTTTAAGTTGTTTTAGCTCCTTTAACTTGTAGTGTGTGGTGCCTCCACCATGTCGGCCAACTATGCCGGCATGCGGAGGCACCACAGTGTGCGCTTTGCATTCAATGAAGTCGATGGAAAGCTCATGTTTATGTCAAGGCTTGATTTCTCACGGAAAATGATCCAGAAAACCCTGAACTTCAAGCCTGATGACATTAACTGCATTGTGACTTTGCCGTCCAACAAGGGTTTTGACGTAAGCTTTCGTTCTGCTACTGCTTTGAGAGACTTTTGGACACGCTTTGAAAATGCTAAGACCCAGTTTTCTGCCTTCAGTGTTGAGAAACTGACTGACAATGCCTCTAAAACGGTTATTGTCAGAATGTTCAATGAGACAGTGAATGCAGACGACATTTGTTTGTGGCTGGGAAGATATTGCACTGTGAAAGGCCAGGCTATCAAGGTGCGAGATGAAGACGGCATCTGGAATTGCGCTTGGAGGGTCCCCATTCAACAATGGCAGGACCCCCAAGGCTTCCAGGGCCTGAAACAACTCCCATCAATGATAGTTCTGGGTAACAACAGGGGCTACATTCACTACCAGGGCCAGCCCAAGCTCTGCCGCAAATGTGGCGAGCAAGGGCACCTGGCAGAAGCGTGTAAGCAAATCATTTGTGGTAAATGTAGAGAAATTGGACACACATTTGAGGAATGTACCAATGGCAGAAAGTGCAATCTCTGTGGGGAAACCAACCACCTCTTCAGAGACTGCCCTAAGTCTTTTGCCAACAAACTCAAAGCAGCAAAAGAAAAGGAAAACGAACAGAATGGTGTAGACAATGAAAAATTTACTGAGCTATTTGAAGAGGCTGGGCTGGAAAATTCAAATCTCCCGCCAAATCCTGTGACTGGAGAACAAGGGTCAGGTGAGGCGGGAGAAGGGGAGGGGCCTGCAGTCACCCCACCAGTGGAAAATGTTGAAGGGGATGGGGTGATGCAGGCAGAGGGCGGAGCTAACACAGAACAGGAAACTGATAGTGAGGATGCCACCCTCCCCAATGCCCAGCAAGCCAAGAGGCCTATATCTGAATTGTCCTCTGACTCCCCCGTGGTGTCAGAGAAGAAGGGAAGAGCTGAGGACTACTCAGACAGTTCATCTGTGGAGGAGCCCAGAGTCTTCCCTTCCGATTCACCAAATGAGGTCTCATTTTTAACAGTAGCTCTTCAATCAACCCCGAAGGACTCACAACTGAACGCAACCCTGCGTCAGAGACCAACACCAAGAGTCCGAAAGGGAAATGGAGCGAAGCCCCTTCACCTTTCACCCATAAGAGTGAAGGAAGAGCTCCATTCACACGAATGTGATTAACTGTCTTTTTGAAGACACTGTTCGAACATTGAAATGTCTCTTTGAGTTTCTAAAAAATGTCATGCTTGTGTATTTTAATCATACTCATGGCTCCTGAGATCTGTCTTACTTTTAGGAAGCAGACCTGTCTCTATACTTTAGGAAGCAGAGTCACAGCATTTCACATCACGGCCACTACAGCCCCATCCAGAAACCCCAAGACAGCAGCAATGACACGGTTCTGGATGGGGACCTACCTAAGAAAAATGAAGACTTTAGCCAGTGATTTTAAAGTACCTGTGTCTTTTAACTTACCACCAGCATATGCTTTTATCCAGTCCTTTTTAAGTCATTTTAACCTGGAACAGGAGGAGTTGCAAGTTTTAACTAACCACCGCTCTCTTATCTCTGCTGTGCAGGAGCGGGAACCAGTGAGTCCAGTGCGCTGGCTCGCACTTGGCGAGCCATCAACAGTTTGGCGCAATGTGAACCATTCCGCTCCCCCAAACAGACTCCGGGACCTGTCATGGATGGTGGCTCACGAGATCCTCCCAGTCAGGGCCGTAATGCACTCCCGGGGCATGTCAACGGACCCAACTTGCCCCCGACCTGGTTGTGGCGCGCCTGAGTCGGTGAGGCACCTGCTCTGGGAGTGCAGCGCTGCCGTAGACCAGTGGGCAACAGCCGACTCCTCAGCATTCCCGTACTTGCCAGCAAGGGAGGTCCTCACTGCACAGCTGGTGATGTATGGGGTGAGTCCACAGGAACTTCCAGCCAGCGACTTCGGAAAACAGAGGCTCACCCTAGCCGCCATGAAAGACGCCATATGGACCTCCAGGAACTTGCTGGCAAGGAAGCACATGCAGATCCCCCCCGTGGCTGCGATCCGAATGGCCGCAGCAACGGTTAAAGCAGCCGAAGCTGCAGGCGGCAGGCCTAGGACGCAGCCACAAAGAAGAATCGCCTCTGTGCCCATTCGGACGAAGGAGTCGGAGCCACACAAAAGAAGGTCAAAGCAGCAGCGGCCTGACTCTCCGGGTGAGGCAGGTGGGAAGGAGCTACAGGGTGGGGATCTCCTCTGAGCACCAGGACAGGATCCCGAGAGACCAAACTGTTTGGGGGAGCGGAATGAGTTATCCTTGGTAGGGACTCCTTCCGCTCCTGCACAGCACTGGACTTGAAAGGAACATTTTAACCCTTGCACTCCCTTTTAAAGACTTTTATTGTGGACACTTGATCAAACGGACATACACTGGAAAAGCTTTTATGCAAACCAATGTCTTGTGACAATTTTATCTGTAAATTCCTCTTAAAAAAAAATTCCTTTTAACCCTTTTTAAGTTTGGTTTACAGATTGCATTATTTATTGTTTTGTCACATATTTAAAACTAAATTGTATGCCTTAAATATTTGAACTTTTTTTTTTCTGTAAAATGTCTGCAATAAGTGACAATAAAATTTTTTCGAAAGAAAAAAAATCTGTTCTTATCAGTTTAATATCTGATACGTCCCCTATCCGGGGACCATATATTAAATTGATTTTTGGAACAGGGAGATGGTATAGGGGCTTGCTCCGTCCACTCCACGCATCGACCTGGTATTGCAGCGCCTCCGGGAACGGTGCACTCCTCACTGTATGTGAAATATGAAAAGCAACGTGTCGGCTATGGTATGTGCCTGATGAGCCATGTGTCATCACAAGATACGTGCAGTGGTTTAGTGATCAGGGTTCACTGTGTGCAAAGCATTACGCAGTGCGTTTTTTTTTTTGTGCACTCACTACTCCGTTTCCTGTTTAAATTGGGCGTGTCTGAACTTCTCTACAATATCTATTGTCTTTGAAAGAGCAGTAGGACACTGCTGAATGGAGACATGTCACTGCAAAATGCATCGCACCAGTCCCTGTTTCGTGAGTCAGGAGATTGCAAAAGGACGTGTGCTGTGTTCACAGTTTGTCCAGGAACGGTGCGCCCCCCTGTGATTGCCGGAGATAAAGTTCCATTTGTATGAACTGTTTTCATAGGGATTTTGACTTCCGATACATGTTGACTTTCGGTTTTGGGCACAGGTACCCTTAAATGATAGGCTACGTACATCTTATGACATTGCTTTGTTTGTACATTCTGGTGTGCTTCAGTTTTTTCTGCGACGTCTGTCACGCCTCTGAGGTGCAGGAGACTGCAAAGTGGAGACATGTTAAATGCATGTGACTGAAAAATGAATGGCACCAGTAAAATGTACCTGCACAATGTTTCTCAGTGTCAGCATAAAAGTGTTGCCTGTATATGAAGGTCCTGTAGATGAAGAGAGCCTTTCTAGCGTTTGGCTTTGGTAAT
This sequence comes from Cephalopholis sonnerati, assembly GCA_019142605.1. Classification (NCBI taxonomy): domain Eukaryota; kingdom Metazoa; phylum Chordata; class Actinopteri; order Perciformes; family Serranidae; genus Cephalopholis; species Cephalopholis sonnerati. The sequence continues at coordinate 37,505,546 of JAGQAX010000010.1, forward strand.
GAGTATAGGAGGGTTTCACGTGACGTCACATTGCTGAATCGCGAGAGCGCGAAATTCAGATGGAGGGCAGGAAGTGAATTTGCTGCATCTGCCGTCTGAGAAAATGCCTATGTTTTGTGCCGTTTACGGCTGCTCCAATCGTTCAGACAGAGAGAAGGGAAAGCGATTTTTTAGAGTACCAAAACAAAAAATCGCTTCTAAAGGTGAGAAATGTAAAAAGCTAACTGAAGAACGCCATAAAAAGTGAATTTTAAACCTACGTCTGCGGTCGGAAGGAGCACAGTCACAGGCTTCAGTTGGTGTACCAGGGGCGCGAACATCCAGCCGGGGCGGCCTAGGGTGTGTAATCCGGGGAGGGGTGCTTAAGTGTGGGTGCTCAGGACCGGCCGGTGGTGAGGGTTCTGGAGGAGGGTTAGAGCAATGGGAGAGTGGCCGCGGGCCGGGCTGGGGGCTGCGGGCGGCGGCCAGGTATCAGAGGGGAAGACCGTGGGAAAAAGCCGGCCGGGAGTGCTCGATGGGCGGGTATCAGAGAGGCGACGACCGTGGGAAAAAGCCGAACGGGAGTGCTGGATGGACGGGTTATAACGAGCGCAAAGGCCGCTTAAAACGACCCGGGAGACGGGTCATAAACGGGCTCTAAAGTCGTACAGTACAGACTCTCTACTATGGTTTCCTGCATGTTTAGGCCACCGATGTTTACTTCCTGCCCTCCATTTGAAATCGCCCCGCCTTATTCGCGCGTCACCATAATCACTAGACTGAAACCCAGCTTGGCAGCACCGTGAGTTATGATGGCATGACTGTGAAGGAGTGAGCTGTGTGTGAGGCGTGGAAGTCATACTTACCTGGCAGGGGAGATACCATGATCAAGCAGGTGGTTCACCCAGGGCGAGGCTCAGTCATTGCACTCCGATTGGGCTGACCTCTGCGAATTCCCCAAATGTGGGAATCTCGACTGCATAATTTCTGCTAGTGGGGGACTGCGTTCGCGCTCTCCCCTGGTAGTCTTGTTGAATGGAAGCATCAGTGTCAAGCCTCACAGCGTCCAATCATGCGCGTACGTTACACCGGCCGCAAAGTGGCTCAAACGTTTTCACACCGACTGCTGTGGCGTTCTTCAATTAAGTATCGTACAGAGAGAGTGTGTGTCGTTTTATTGTATTTCCCTTTACAGCCTCATCATTAGGCTACAACCGACTCGCAGCCGTGCAACACATTCCCGCTCACTATAGCTTTGCGTAAACTAGGTCTACACTTGACCACAGGCCAGCTGCTTTGTATCATGCAGACTCCATCTGTGTGTTTCCATTTATGTTGAAGCAGTGAAATAAGTCTGTTGACAGTCGCTCTGGTTTACTACGTGGGATGCTGATGAGTTAACACTTTGATCAGCACGTTGCGTCGTCTTCTGATGTCATATGAGCAAAGCGGGAGAGTTACACTTGAATATTTAGGCATCTCTCCGGCCCTTCGTCCTTCCCTGACCATCCATTATTGAACTCAAATGTTATTTGTGAGAAATATGTTTTATTTTGCGGTGCACAGTTTGTTTCAACCACCCTGAATGTCGGCGAATTAACGGTTCACATCACGAAGGGCTCAGAACACCTGTAAAGCGGAGTGATACATGCAGAGTTAAAAGTCCGGTTGCCCCTACGGTATATCAACTGTAGACTGTATGAATGAGATGTCGGCACACACCTTATAACTCTTGTCCGTTAAAAATGTGGCTTAAATCAAGTGTTTGGTTTTTTTTTTTTTGTTTGTTTGTTTGTTTGTTTTTTGTTTTACCAGTTTGATACACTCCAATTGTTTTTCAGAACAGGGAGATGACACAGGGGCAATAGCACATCATGTGAGCAGGAAAATCATCCAGCATCATTCACTACCACAACATTGTGTAACAAAATGTGAGATCTTTTGTTGCCGTTGTGTTGGTGTGTTTTTGTAGCGATGGAAATGATGTTGAACCGTGAGTTAGAGTCCCCGTGAGGAGAATGAGTGTCCCACTTGACAGGGCAGTCAGTATCGCTTCTCGGCCTTTTGGCTAAGATCAAGTGTAGTATCTGTTCTTATCAGTTTAATATCTGATACGTCCCCTATCCGGGGACCATATATTAAATTGATTTTTGGAACAGGGAGATGGTATAGGGGCTTGCTCCGTCCACTCCACGCATCGACCTGGTATTGCAGCGCCTCCGGGAACGGTGCACTCCTCACTGTATGTGAAATATGAAAAGCAACGTGTCGGCTATGGTATGTGCCTGATGAGCCGTGTGTCATCACAAGATACGTGCAGTGGTTTAGTGATCAGGGTTCACTGTGTGCAAAGCATTACGCAGTGCGTTTTTTTTTTTTTTTTTTTTTTTTTTTTGTGCACTCACTACTCCGTTTCCTGTTTAAATTGGGCGTGTCTGAACTTCTCTACAATATCTATTGTCTTTGAAAGAGCAGTAGGACACTGCTGAATGGAGACATGTCACTGCAAAATGCATCGCACCAGTCCCTGTTTCGTGAGTCAGGAGATTGCAAAAGGACGTGTGCTGTGTTCACAGTTTGTCCAGGAACGGTGCGCCCCCCTGTGATTGCCGGAGATAAAGTTCCATTTGTATGAACTGTTTTCATAGGGATTTTGACTTCCGATACATGTTGACTTTCGGTTTTGGGCACAGGTACCCTTAAATGATAGGCTACGTACATCTTATGACATTGCTTTGTTTGTACATTCTGGTGTGCTTCAGTTTTTTCTGCGACGTCTGTCACGCCTCTGAGGTGCAGGAGACTGCAAAGTGGAGACATGTTAAATGCATGTGACTGAAAAATGAATGGCACCAGTAAAATGTACCTGCACAATGTTTCTCAGTGTCAGCATAAAAGTGTTGCCTGTATATGAAGGTCCTGTAGATGAAGAGAGCCTTTCTAGCGTTTGGCTTTGGTAATGAGTATAGGAGGGTTTCACGTGACGTCACATTGCTGAATCGCGAGAGCGCGAAATTCAGATGGAGGGCAGGAAGTGAATTTGCCGCATCTGCCGTCTGAGAAAATGCCTATGTTTTGTGCCGTTTACGGCTGCTCCAATCGTTCAGACAGAGAGAAGGGAAAGCGATTTTTTAGAGTACCAAAACAAAAAATCGCTTCTAAAGGTGAGAAACGTAAAAAGCTAACTGAAGAACGCCATAAAAAGTGAATTTTAAACCTACGTCTGCGGTCGGAAGGAGCAAAGTCACAGGCTTCAGTTGGTGTACCAGGGGCGCGAACATCCAGCCGGGGCGGCCTAGGGTGTGTAATCCGGGGAGGGGTGCTTAAGTGTGGGTGCTCAGGACCGGCCGGTGGTGAGGGTTCTGGAGGAGGGTTAGAGCAATGGGAGAGTGGCCGCGGGCCGGGCTGGGGGCTGCGGGCGGCGGCCAGGTATCAGAGGGGAAGACCGTGGGAAAAAGCCGGCCGGGAGTGCTCGATGGGCGGGTATCAGAGAGGCGACGACCGTGGGAAAAAGCCGAACGGGAGTGCTGGATGGACGGGTTATAACGAGCGCAAAGGCCGCTTAAAACGACCCGGGAGACGGGTCATAAACGGGCTCTAAAGTCGTACAGTACAGACTCTCTACTATGGTTTCCTGCATGTTTAGGCCACCGATGTTTACTTCCTGCCCTCCATTTGAAATCGCCCCGCCTTATTCGCGCGTCACCATAATCACTAGACTGAAACCCAGCTTGGCAGCACCGTGAGTTATGATGGCATGACTGTGAAGGAGTGAGCTGTGTGTGAGGCGTGGAAGTCATACTTACCTGGCAGGGGAGATACCTTGATCAGTGTAGGAGCCGAATTCAGAAGTATGTGTGGCTTGACCGCAGTGCTTCTTAGGGCCACCGCACAGGTTTGTTTTCAACCCTGGGAGGTTTCGTTACTTTTTTCCTTTCCGGTACACAAAGAACATCAAAAGACTCTTCTTGCGCAATGGCTTTAGCTTCATCTGGTTCCCGAAGAAATGCAGTTCGTTTTGTGCTCCTAGAAGAATTGGAAATGGACAGACTACAGTTCAGCCGGAATGTCATCCAGAAGGAACTGGGTTTTACTCCGCCACAGTTGGACTACGTCTTTGCCCTGCCTGGAAAAAAGACATTTGAGGTAATCTTTGCTACCTATACCTTGTTTGAACAATGCCTTGAGCGCTACAATCAGAAGAAGGATAATAACCAAAGACTGAGTAAAGTGCAGCTCATCCCACTTTCAGAGAGAGAAGCAAAAACAGTCACTGTCATCATGTACTCTGAAAAAGTAACGACAGAAGACATTACTACATGGTTGTCTTTCCACTGCACTGTCTTACGCACCATGGAGCTCAGAGATGAAGATGGTATCAGAACTGGGGCTAGACGCTTCTATGTAAGGCTGAAGACTGATGGGGACTCTGGGAGACTCTGCCACCTGCCTTCCACTATCCAGCTGGGACCAATTAGAGGCCATGTTTTTTATGCTGGGCAGCCAAAAACCTGCAGGAAGTGTGGCTCTTCCTCCCACCTGGCAGCCGATTGTAATGCTACCTTCTGCAGAAACTGCCAAAGTGTGGACCATTACACCAAAGACTGTGACCAACCAATGAGATGCAACCTATGTGGATCAAATACTCACACATTTAGGGGTTGCCCCAAGTCATATGCCAATAGAACCAGACGTTTTGTTGCTACTTTCCAAGACCCTGAATCCACACCAGCAGAGGAACAGCATGACCTTGAGGAGTCAGACAAAAATGAGAGCGAACCAGGATCCCCCCACCACAACCAGCCAAGACCTGAGGACCAGCAGCAACCAGTATCTGTGGGTCAGGGGAGTCTGGAACCTACTGGTGAGGGAATTCAGCAGTGTTCCATCCCCCAAGACCACCAAGGGTCTGGAGATGAGAATCACACCTGCCAGTTGACCGCTCACTTTCAATACGACCAGCTAGCTTCTGAGCCTCAAGAGATGCAGCTGTCCCAAGAGGATCTCCCAGCAGGCCAACCAGGGCAGACACCTGTAGAGAGCGCTCCTGTTTCAGCTAAGGACTGCAGAGACCTTCTGGACCTTATGCTTGCGGACCTGCCCTCTACTAGTAGCTCAACCAGTACCCCTCAGGGAGTCAGCCAATTTTTATCTGCGGACATGGAGGACCTCCCTTCTTGCCCTTCGCTCTCCAAAGTCCCTAACATCCTCCTGGAAGCAACACCATCCCGGAAGCACCCCCGGAAAACATCAAGTGATTCCTCTACTCGGAGCCCGGACCTAGAGGTATGGTCTGCCCCTTCGCCTATTTCTCCCCCATTCTTGGACCCCCAGAGCTTGTCTGCTTTTTCTGCTGCCACCCTAATGAGTGGTAGCATGGGGGGAACAGAAGGGGACTGGAGAAACCAAAAGAAGAAGAAAAAGAAAAAGGACAAACCTCCATCCCCAATAGTATGAAATGTACTGTAGGCCCCGGATTTCACCTAACACAAAACCGTAATGGCATCAATTAAGATTGGCACTATTAACACTAGAGGCCTTAATGACTCTGTTAAATGTCAGTCTGTCTTCAATTTCTTGCACAGAGGTGGGGGGGACATATTCCTTCTTCAGGAGTGTTGCATTGCCTTCAAAGATAATTACAAACTGTATGAAAACAGATGGGCACATGGACAGTCAGTGTGGTCAGGGGACAATAAGAACAGAGCCTCTGGTTTGGCAATCCTATTCAATAGCCAACTCTTCCACATTCAGAAGGTTGAGAGGGTCATAGACGGTAGACTGCTGTCGGTAGACGTGGAGGGAAAAGGAGTCAAATTAAGGGTCATAAACATTTACTGCCCCACTGAAACTCAAGAACGTATAACTGTATTACAAACCATTCAAACTCTAATTCACTGTGGGAGGGAAGTTATCATTGGGGGGGATTTTAATTGTCTTGTGGACATAGCAGACAGAAAATCCACCTTTCCTGTGAAATTAGATGCCAGTTCTTATGTGCTTCAGAATATGATCAAAGATTGTAAACTTGTTGATATTTATAGACAAAAAAATCCCAATACACCGGGATATACTTGGACAAATGGGAGAACCTTTTCTCGTATAGATTTCCTGTTCACCACATCAGGAGTCACACCAGTGAACTGTGCAATTGAACCAGTGCCTTTCTCAGACCACCATAAACTGGACTGCTTATTAGAAATCCGCAGCTCTTTTAAGTCTGGGCCAGGCGTTTGGAAACTCAACACAAGCTTATTAGACAATCTAGAGGTGGTGACAAGATATAGGGATAAACTTAATCAGTGGTTCACTTTGCAGCCCTTGTTTGACTCAGTGGGAGAGTGGTGGGAGGATGTCAAATGCAAAACAAGGAAGTTTTTCATGGCGGAAGGCCAAAAAGCAGCCGCAAAGAAACGAGCTCTCCAAAAAAGACTGCAGGCTAAGTTACAACGTTATTACCTCCTTTCTTTGTCGGGTTTTGAGGTCAATGAGGATATAGCTAAACTAAAAAAAGACATGATGAAATTATATAATGAAAAGAGTAAAGGAGTCCTCATGAGGAGCAGGGTGCAACACTTAGAAGAGAATGAAAAGTGTACCCGTTACTTTTTCAATAAATTGGCCAAATCCAGACATTGCATTGAAACCGTTTTAAACAGAGAAGGGAAAGAGGTGAGTGATCAACAAGATGTACTCGGGATTGTCAGGTCTTTCTACCTCGATCTCTATCAAGATAGTGCCATATCTGAACAGTCAACCAGTTTCTTTTTGTCACATTTAACAACAAAACTCAATGATACAGATGGAGATTTGCTTGAGAGAGACTTGACAATCAACGAGTTAACAAAAGCTATGCAGAGCATGCAGAATAATAAATCTCCTGGTCTGGATGGTCTACCCAAGGAGTATTACAACACCTTTTGGGACCAACTTAAAAATCCTCTATTGCAAGTGTTTAAAGAGAGTTTCTCTAGAGGTACTTTACCCCCTTCACTAAGAACAGGTTCCATCTCCCTTCTGGAAAAAAAAGGAGACAGAAAAGACTTGAAGAACTGGAGACCTTTAACCTTGCTTGGAGTTGATGTTAAAATCCTGTCAAAGGCCCTTTTTTTGCGAATGCAACCAGTAGTCCATCAACTGGTCAACATAGATCAAACATGTGGAGTGGTAGGCCGGTCCATGTCCGACAGCCTAGCCTTAGTTAGAGATTCCTACCTGTTTGCCCATGATCGTCATCTTCCTCTTTGCATTCTTGGGCTAGATTTGGAGAAAGCCTTTGATAGTATTAGCCATCAGTACCTTAAAGCTGTTTTGACCCATCTCAATTTTGGTAATACATTTAGAACCTGGGTAGACCTGCTCTATGCAGAAATTTCTAGCGTAGTCTTAGTAAATGGTAAATACACAGACCCATTTAAGGTCAAATCAGGAGTACGACAGGGTTGCTCACTCTCCCCTATGTTATTCATCCTTGCAATTGAACCTCTCGCATGTGTTTTAAGACAAGAGAGAAATATCAAAGGTCTTCCAATTCCAGGGGCATCGGGTAAGGAGGCAAAACTCAGTTTGTACATGGATGACCTAACCCTCCTCCTCACAGATAATAAGTCAGTAAGAGACACTATAGATATTTGTGATCGGTTTACTGCTGCATCAGGAACCAAAGTTAATAAAGATAAATGTGAAATACTCTACCTTAACTGGAGAGAGCCAGTGGAACACCTAGGCCTTATAAAGAAAAAAGATACGATCAAAGTGTTAGGGGTACACATTGGAAAAAACATGGAAAAAATTAATTGGGAGTCAAAATTACCAAAAATTAGAGGAAAACTACGTCAATGGCAAGACAGGGACCTGTCAATAACAGGAAAAGTACTTGTCATAAAAGCAGAAATTCTTGCACCCCTGACTTTCCTAGCAACTACTTTTCCAGTCCCATATAGGTTTATGATGACAATTAGAAAAATGATATTCCAGTTTATATGGGAGGGAAAACACGAGAGGCTTAAACGTGAAATAATGTACAGGCCATTAGAGATGGGGGGTAAAGGTGTCCCAGACATTGAGAACAAACTAAAGGCAATGTTTGTGACTCCAATTTTAAAAGCTTGCTTGAAGCCTGAGACAGGTCCAAGTTGGGCTCATTTTGCCCTGTTTTGGGTGGGGTGGGGTGTGCTTAGAGCATGGGGGGAAAGGCCACCACAAACCATCCCATACGCACAAACATGGCCAAAAATCTATGATACAGTATTCTCATGTTTAAAGAAGGGTATATCTCAACTCACACACGACAAAATTACAAGAAAGAGTATAGAACAGGCCTTGTCACCATTTCTCACAAGGTTAACTCCCGTGGACACATTAACAGAAGAGACTTCCAAAACGGCATGGTGTAATATTAATAACTCCAGCTTAACCAATAATCATAAAGACTTAGCTTGGCAAGTTGCCCACAAGTGTTTACCCACTAGAGCATTCCTTGAGAGAAGAAAATGCAGCCGTAGTACTAAATGCCCTAGGCCTTTCTGTGGTGACAATGAAACTGTAGAACATCTTTTCTGGTCATGCCCTTTTGCGAAAACTGTTTGGTTCCTTGTGTCACCATGGCTGAAAACTTTGTATAAAGTCCCGGTATGTTTTGAAGAGATAGCGTACGGTTACTTGCAAAAAAATTCAACGGCTAAGATCATTAAATGGTGGGTTGTTATTAATTGTGTAAAAGAAAGCCTGTGGAAAGCAAGAAATGTATGCGTGATGAAAAAGTATTGTGTCTCACAAGAAATGGTCATAAGATCTATGTTAAATATTTTTAATGACTATATGTTGAAGGACAAGACAACAACAGACAAGAAAACAAAATTGTTATTATGGAAAGTTCCCAAAACTGTATTGTTTGATAATATATAGTCTGCGCTAGTGGACAAATCATGAATTTTTGTGGTGTTTTTAGTGTGAAACTGTAAAATTCTATATGTAGTGATGAGAAAGTAATTGTATCCTCCTTTTTCTGATGTAACCATGTACTGGATTTAATAAACGTTTAAAATTGAAAAATTGAAAAATTGGTTCACCCAGGGCGAGGCTCAGTCATTGCACTCCGATTGGGCTGACCTCTGCGAATTCCCCAAATGTGGGAATCTCGACTGCATAATTTCTGCTAGTGGGGGACTGCGTTCGCGCTCTCCCCTGGTAGTCTTGTTGAATGGAAGCATCAGTGTCAAGCCTCACAGCGTCCAATCATGCGCGTACGTTACACCGGCCGCAAAGTGGCTCAAACGTTTTCACACCGACTGCTGTGGCGTTCTTCAATTAAGTATCGTACAGAGAGAGTGTGTGTCGTTTTATTGTATTTCCCTTTACAGCCTCATCATTAGGCTACAACCGACTCGCAGCCGTGCAACACATTCCCGCTCACTATAGCTTTGCGTAAACTAGGTCTACACTTGACCACAGGCCAGCTGCTTTGTATCATGCAGACTCCATCTGTGTGTTTCCATTTATGTTGAAGCAGTGAAATAAGTCTGTTGACAGTCGCTCTGGTTTACTACGTGGGATGCTGATGAGTTAACACTTTGATCAGCACGTTGCGTCGTCTTCTGATGTCATATGAGCAAAGCGGGAGAGTTACACTTGAATATTTAGGCATCTCTCCGGCCCTTCGTCCTTCCCTGACCATCCATTATTGAACTCAAATGTTATTTGTGAGAAATATGTTTTATTTTGCGGTGCACAGTTTGTTTCAACCACCCTGAATGTCGGCGAATTAACGGTTCACATCACGAAGGGCTCAGAACACCTGTAAAGCGGAGTGATACATGCAGAGTTAAAAGTCCGGTTGCCCCTACGGTATATCAACTGTAGACTGTATGAATGAGATGTCGGCACACACCTTATAACTCTTGTCCGTTAAAAATGTGGCTTAAATCAAGTGTTTGGTTTTTTTTTTTGTTTGTTTGTTTGTTTGTTTGTTTGTTTTTTGTTTTACCAGTTTGATACACTCCAATTGTTTTTCAGAACAGGGAGATGACACAGGGGCAATAGCACATCATGTGAGCAGGAAAATCATCCAGCATCATTCACTACCACAACATTGTGTAACAAAATGTGAGATCTTTTGTTGCCGTTGTGTTGGTGTGTTTTTGTAGCGATGGAAATGATGTTGAACCGTGAGTTAGAGTCCCCGTGAGGAGAATGAGTGTCCCACTTGACAGGGCAGTCAGTATCGCTTCTCGGCCTTTTGGCTAAGATCAAGTGTAGTATCTGTTCTTATCAGTTTAATATCTGATACGTCCCCTATCCGGGGACCATATATTAAATTGATTTTTGGAACAGGGAGATGGTATAGGGGCTTGCTCCGTCCACTCCACGCATCGACCTGGTATTGCAGCGCCTCCGGGAACGGTGCACTCCTCACTGTATGTGAAATATGAAAAGCAACGTGTCGGCTATGGTATGTGCCTGATGAGCCATGTGTCATCACAAGATACGTGCAGTGGTTTAGTGATCAGGGTTCACTGTGTGCAAAGCATTACGCAGTGCGTTTTTTTTTGTTGTTTTTTTTTTTGTGCACTCACTACTCCGTTTCCTGTTTAAATTGGGCGTGTCTGAACTTCTCTACAATATCTATTGTCTTTGAAAGAGCAGTAGGACACTGCTGAATGGAGACATGTCACTGCAAAATGCATCGCACCAGTCCCTGTTTCGTGAGTCAGGAGATTGCAAAAGGACGTGTGCTGTGTTCACAGTTTGTCCAGGAACGGTGCGCCCCCCTGTGATTGCCGGAGATAAAGTTCCATTTGTATGAACTGTTTTCATAGGGATTTTGACTTCCGATACATGTTGACTTTCGGTTTTGGGCACAGGTACCCTTAAATGATAGGCTACGTACATCTTATGACATTGCTTTGTTTGTACATTCTGGTGTGCTTCAGTTTTTTCTGCGACGTCTGTCACGCCTCTGAGGTGCAGGAGACTGCAAAGTGGAGACATGTTAAATGCATGTGACTGAAAAATGAATGGCACCAGTAAAATGTACCTGCACAATGTTTCTCAGTGTCAGCATAAAAGTGTTGCCTGTATATGAAGGTCCTGTAGATGAAGAGAGCCTTTCTAGCGTTTGGCTTTGGTAATGAGTATAGGAGGGTTTCACGTGACGTCACATTGCTGAATCGCGAGAGCGCGAAATTCAGATGGAGGGCAGGAAGTGAATTTGCCGCATCTGCCGTCTGAGAAAATGCCTATGTTTTGTGCCGTTTACGGCTGCTCCAATCGTTCAGACAGAGAGAAGGGAAAGCGATTTTTTAGAGTACCAAAACAAAAAATCGCTTCTAAAGGTGAGAAATGTAAAAAGCTAACTGAAGAACGCCATAAAAAGTGAATTTTAAACCTACGTCTGCGGTCGGAAGGAGCAAAGTCACAGGCTTCAGTTGGTGTACCAGGGGCGCGAACATCCAGCCGGGGCGGCCTAGGGTGTGTAATCCGGGGAGGGGTGCTTAAGTGTGGGTGCTCAGGACCGGCCGGTGGTGAGGGTTCTGGAGGAGGGTTAGAGCAATGGGAGAGTGGCCGCGGGCCGGGCTGGGGGCTGCGGGCGGCGGCCAGGTATCAGAGGGGAAGACCGTGGGAAAAAGCCGGCCGGGAGTGCTCGATGGGCGGGTATCAGAGAGGCGACGACCGTGGGAAAAAGCCGAACGGGAGTGCTGGATGGACGGGTTATAACGAGCGCAAAGGCCGCTTAAAACGACCCGGGAGACGGGTCATAAACGGGCTCTAAAGTCGTACAGTACAGACTCTCTACTATGGTTTCCTGCATGTTTAGGCCACCGATGTTTACTTCCTGCCCTCCATTTGAAATCGCCCCGCCTTATTCGCGCGTCACCATAATCACTAGACTGAAACCCAGCTTGGCAGCACCGTGAGTTATGATGGCATGACTGTGAAGGAGTGAGCTGTGTGTGAGGCGTGGAAGTCATACTTACCTGGCAGGGGAGATACCATGATCAAGCAGGTGGTTCACCCAGGGCGAGGCTCAGTCATTGCACTCCGATTGGGCTGACCTCTGCGAATTCCCCAAATGTGGGAATCTCGACTGCATAATTTCTGCTAGTGGGGGACTGCGTTCGCGCTCTCCCCTGGTAGTCTTGTTGAATGGAAGCATCAGTGTCAAGCCTCACAGCGTCCAATCATGCGCGTACGTTACACCGGCCGCAAAGTGGCTCAAACGTTTTCACACCGACTGCTGTGGCGTTCTTCAATTAAGTATCGTACAGAGAGAGTGTGTGTCGTTTTATTGTATTTCCCTTTACAGCCTCATCATTAGGCTACAACCGACTCGCAGCCGTGCAACACATTCCCGCTCACTATAGCTTTGCGTAAACTAGGTCTACACTTGACCACAGGCCAGCTGCTTTGTATCATGCAGACTCCATCTGTGTGTTTCCATTTATGTTGAAGCAGTGAAATAAGTCTGTTGACAGTCGCTCTGGTTTACTACGTGGGATGCTGATGAGTTAACACTTTGATCAGCACGTTGCGTCGTCTTCTGATGTCATATGAGCAAAGCGGGAGAGTTACACTTGAATATTTAGGCATCTCTCCGGCCCTTCGTCCTTCCCTGACCATCCATTATTGAACTCAAATGTTATTTGTGAGAAATATGTTTTATTTTGCGGTGCACAGTTTGTTTCAACCACCCTGAATGTCGGCGAATTAACGGTTCACATCACGAAGGGCTCAGAACACCTGTAAAGCGGAGTGATACATGCAGAGTTAAAAGTCCGGTTGCCCCTACGGTATATCAACTGTAGACTGTATGAATGAGATGTCGGCACACACCTTATAACTCTTGTCCGTTAAAAATGTGGCTTAAATCAAGTGTTTGGTTTTTTTTTTTTTGTTTGTTTGTTTGTTTGTTTTTTGTTTTACCAGTTTGATACACTCCAATTGTTTTTCAGAACAGGGAGATGACACAGGGGCAATAGCACATCATGTGAGCAGGAAAATCATCCAGCATCATTCACTACCACAACATTGTGTAACAAAATGTGAGATCTTTTGTTGCCGTTGTGTTGGTGTGTTTTTGTAGCGATGGAAATGATGTTGAACCGTGAGTTAGAGTCCCCGTGAGGAGAATGAGTGTCCCACTTGACAGGGCAGTCAGTATCGCTTCTCGGCCTTTTGGCTAAGATCAAGTGTAGTATCTGTTCTTATCAGTTTAATATCTGATACGTCCCCTATCCGGGGACCATATATTAAATTGATTTTTGGAACAGGGAGATGGTATAGGGGCTTGCTCCGTCCACTCCACGCATCGACCTGGTATTGCAGCGCCTCCGGGAACGGTGCACTCCTCACTGTATGTGAAATATGAAAAGCAACGTGTCGGCTATGGTATGTGCCTGATGAGCCGTGTGTCATCACAAGATACGTGCAGTGGTTTAGTGATCAGGGTTCACTGTGTGCAAAGCATTACGCAGTGCGTTTTTTTTTTTTTTTTGTTTTTTTTTGTGCACTCACTACTCCGTTTCCTGTTTAAATTGGGCGTGTCTGAACTTCTCTACAATATCTATTGTCTTTGAAAGAGCAGTAGGACACTGCTGAATGGAGACATGTCACTGCAAAATGCATCGCACCAGTCCCTGTTTCGTGAGTCAGGAGATTGCAAAAGGACGTGTGCTGTGTTCACAGTTTGTCCAGGAACGGTGCGCCCCCCTGTGATTGCCGGAGATAAAGTTCCATTTGTATGAACTGTTTTCATAGGGATTTTGACTTCCGATACATGTTGACTTTCGGTTTTGGGCACAGGTACCCTTAAATGATAGGCTACGTACATCTTATGACATTGCTTTGTTTGTACATTCTGGTGTGCTTCAGTTTTTTCTGCGACGTCTGTCACGCCTCTGAGGTGCAGGAGACTGCAAAGTGGAGACATGTTAAATGCATGTGACTGAAAAATGAATGGCACCAGTAAAATGTACCTGCACAATGTTTCTCAGTGTCAGCATAAAAGTGTTGCCTGTATATGAAGGTCCTGTAGATGAAGAGAGCCTTTCTAGCGTTTGGCTTTGGTAATGAGTATAGGAGGGTTTCACGTGACGTCACATTGCTGAATCGCGAGAGCGCGAAATTCAGATGGAGGGCAGGAAGTGAATTTGCTGCATCTGCCGTCTGAGAAAATGCCTATGTTTTGTGCCGTTTACGGCTGCTCCAATCGTTCAGACAGAGAGAAGGGAAAGCGATTTTTTAGAGTACCAAAACAAAAAATCGCTTCTAAAGGTGAGAAATGTAAAAAGCTAACTGAAGAACGCCATAAAAAGTGAATTTTAAACCTACGTCTGCGGTCGGAAGGAGCAAAGTCACAGGCTTCAGTTGGTGTACCAGGGGCGCGAACATCCAGCCGGGGCGGCCTAGGGTGTGTAATCCGGGGAGGGGTGCTTAAGTGTGGGTGCTCAGGACCGGCCGGTGGTGAGGGTTCTGGAGGAGGGTTAGAGCAATGGGAGAGTGGCCGCGGGCCGGGCTGGGGGCTGCGGGCGGCGGCCAGGTATCAGAGGGGAAGACCGTGGGAAAAAGCCGGCCGGGAGTGCTCGATGGGCGGGTATCAGAGAGGCGACGACCGTGGGAAAAAGCCGAACGGGAGTGCTGGATGGACGGGTTATAACGAGCGCAAAGGCCGCTTAAAACGACCCGGGAGACGGGTCATAAACGGGCTCTAAAGTCGTACAGTACAGACTCTCTACTATGGTTTCCTGCATGTTTAGGCCACCGATGTTTACTTCCTGCCCTCCATTTGAAATCGCCCCGCCTTATTCGCGCGTCACCATAATCACTAGACTGAAACCCAGCTTGGCAGCACCGTGAGTTATGATGGCATGACTGTGAAGGAGTGAGCTGTGTGTGAGGCGTGGAAGTCATACTTACCTGGCAGGGGAGATACCATGATCAAGCAGGTGGTTCACCCAGGGCGAGGCTCAGTCATTGCACTCCGATTGGGCTGACCTCTGCGAATTCCCCAAATGTGGGAATCTCGACTGCATAATTTCTGCTAGTGGGGGACTGCGTTCGCGCTCTCCCCTGGTAGTCTTGTTGAATGGAAGCATCAGTGTCAAGCCTCACAGCGTCCAATCATGCGCGTACGTTACACCGGCCGCAAAGTGGCTCAAACGTTTTCACACCGACTGCTGTGGCGTTCTTCAATTAAGTATCGTACAGAGAGAGTGTGTGTCGTTTTATTGTATTTCCCTTTACAGCCTCATCATTAGGCTACAACCGACTCGCAGCCGTGCAACACATTCCCGCTCACTATAGCTTTGCGTAAACTAGGTCTACACTTGACCACAGGCCAGCTGCTTTGTATCATGCAGACTCCATCTGTGTGTTTCCATTTATGTTGAAGCAGTGAAATAAGTCTGTTGACAGTCGCTCTGGTTTACTACGTGGGATGCTGATGAGTTAACACTTTGATCAGCACGTTGCGTCGTCTTCTGATGTCATATGAGCAAAGCGGGAGAGTTACACTTGAATATTTAGGCATCTCTCCGGCCCTTCGTCCTTCCCTGACCATCCATTATTGAACTCAAATGTTATTTGTGAGAAATATGTTTTATTTTGCGGTGCACAGTTTGTTTCAACCACCCTGAATGTCGGCGAATTAACGGTTCACATCACGAAGGGCTCAGAACACCTGTAAAGCGGAGTGATACATGCAGAGTTAAAAGTCCGGTTGCCCCTACGGTATATCAACTGTAGACTGTATGAATGAGATGTCGGCACACACCTTATAACTCTTGTCCGTTAAAAATGTGGCTTAAATCAAGTGTTTGGTTTTTTTTTTTTTGTTTGTTTGTTTGTTTGTTTTTTGTTTTACCAGTTTGATACACTCCAATTGTTTTTCAGAACAGGGAGATGACACAGGGGCAATAGCACATCATGTGAGCAGGAAAATCATCCAGCATCATTCACTACCACAACATTGTGTAACAAAATGTGAGATCTTTTGTTGCCGTTGTGTTGGTGTGTTTTTGTAGCGATGGAAATGATGTTGAACCGTGAGTTAGAGTCCCCGTGAGGAGAATGAGTGTCCCACTTGACAGGGCAGTCAGTATCGCTTCTCGGCCTTTTGGCTAAGATCAAGTGTAGTATCTGTTCTTATCAGTTTAATATCTGATACGTCCCCTATCCGGGGACCATATATTAAATTGATTTTTGGAACAGGGAGATGGTATAGGGGCTTGCTCCGTCCACTCCACGCATCGACCTGGTATTGCAGCGCCTCCGGGAACGGTGCACTCCTCACTGTATGTGAAATATGAAAAGCAACGTGTCGGCTATGGTATGTGCCTGATGAGCCGTGTGTCATCACAAGATACGTGCAGTGGTTTAGTGATCAGGGTTCACTGTGTGCAAAGCATTACGCAGTGCGTTTTTTTTTTTTGTTTTTTTTTTTTTTTGTGCACTCACTACTCCGTTTCCTGTTTAAATTGGGCGTGTCTGAACTTCTCTACAATATCTATTGTCTTTGAAAGAGCAGTAGGACACTGCTGAATGGAGACATGTCACTGCAAAATGCATCGCACCAGTCCCTGTTTCGTGAGTCAGGAGATTGCAAAAGGACGTGTGCTGTGTTCACAGTTTGTCCAGGAACGGTGCGCCCCCCTGTGATTGCCGGAGATAAAGTTCCATTTGTATGAACTGTTTTCATAGGGATTTTGACTTCCGATACATGTTGACTTTCGGTTTTGGGCACAGGTACCCTTAAATGATAGGCTACGTACATCTTATGACATTGCTTTGTTTGTACATTCTGGTGTGCTTCAGTTTTTTCTGCGACGTCTGTCACGCCTCTGAGGTGCAGGAGACTGCAAAGTGGAGACATGTTAAATGCATGTGACTGAAAAATGAATGGCACCAGTAAAATGTACCTGCACAATGTTTCTCAGTGTCAGCATAAAAGTGTTGCCTGTATATGAAGGTCCTGTAGATGAAGAGAGCCTTTCTAGCGTTTGGCTTTGGTAATGAGTATAGGAGGGTTTCACGTGACGTCACATTGCTGAATCGCGAGAGCGCGAAATTCAGATGGAGGGCAGGAAGTGAATTTGCTGCATCTGCCGTCTGAGAAAATGCCTATGTTTTGTGCCGTTTACGGCTGCTCCAATCGTTCAGACAGAGAGAAGGGAAAGCGATTTTTTAGAGTACCAAAACAAAAAATCGCTTCTAAAGGTGAGAAATGTAAAAAGCTAACTGAAGAACGCCATAAAAAGTGAATTTTAAACCTACGTCTGCGGTCGGAAGGAGCAAAGTCACAGGCTTCAGTTGGTGTACCAGGGGCGCGAACATCCAGCCGGGGCGGCCTAGGGTGTGTAATCCGGGGAGGGGTGCTTAAGTGTGGGTGCTCAGGACCGGCCGGTGGTGAGGGTTCTGGAGGAGGGTTAGAGCAATGGGAGAGTGGCCGCGGGCCGGGCTGGGGGCTGCGGGCGGCGGCCAGGTATCAGAGGGGAAGACCGTGGGAAAAAGCCGGCCGGGAGTGCTCGATGGGCGGGTATCAGAGAGGCGACGACCGTGGGAAAAAGCCGAACGGGAGTGCTGGATGGACGGGTTATAACGAGCGCAAAGGCCGCTTAAAACGACCCGGGAGACGGGTCATAAACGGGCTCTAAAGTCGTACAGTACAGACTCTCTACTATGGTTTCCTGCATGTTTAGGCCACCGATGTTTACTTCCTGCCCTCCATTTGAAATCGCCCCGCCTTATTCGCGCGTCACCATAATCACTAGACTGAAACCCAGCTTGGCAGCACCGTGAGTTATGATGGCATGACTGTGAAGGAGTGAGCTGTGTGTGAGGCGTGGAAGTCATACTTACCTGGCAGGGGAGATACCATGATCAAGCAGGTGGTTCACCCAGGGCGAGGCTCAGTCATTGCACTCCGATTGGGCTGACCTCTGCGAATTCCCCAAATGTGGGAATCTCGACTGCATAATTTCTGCTAGTGGGGGACTGCGTTCGCGCTCTCCCCTGGTAGTCTTGTTGAATGGAAGCATCAGTGTCAAGCCTCACAGCGTCCAATCATGCGCGTACGTTACACCGGCCGCAAAGTGGCTCAAACGTTTTCACACCGACTGCTGTGGCGTTCTTCAATTAAGTATCGTACAGAGAGAGTGTGTGTCGTTTTATTGTATTTCCCTTTACAGCCTCATCATTAGGCTACAACCGACTCGCAGCCGTGCAACACATTCCCGCTCACTATAGCTTTGCGTAAACTAGGTCTACACTTGACCACAGGCCAGCTGCTTTGTATCATGCAGACTCCATCTGTGTGTTTCCATTTATGTTGAAGCAGTGAAATAAGTCTGTTGACAGTCGCTCTGGTTTACTACGTGGGATGCTGATGAGTTAACACTTTGATCAGCACGTTGCGTCGTCTTCTGATGTCATATGAGCAAAGCGGGAGAGTTACACTTGAATATTTAGGCATCTCTCCGGCCCTTCGTCCTTCCCTGACCATCCATTATTGAACTCAAATGTTATTTGTGAGAAATATGTTTTATTTTGCGGTGCACAGTTTGTTTCAACCACCCTGAATGTCGGCGAATTAACGGTTCACATCACGAAGGGCTCAGAACACCTGTAAAGCGGAGTGATACATGCAGAGTTAAAAGTCCGGTTGCCCCTACGGTATATCAACTGTAGACTGTATGAATGAGATGTCGGCACACACCTTATAACTCTTGTCCGTTAAAAATGTGGCTTAAATCAAGTGTTTGGTTTTTTTTTTTTTGTTTGTTTGTTTGTTTGTTTTTTGTTTTACCAGTTTGATACACTCCAATTGTTTTTCAGAACAGGGAGATGACACAGGGGCAATAGCACATCATGTGAGCAGGAAAATCATCCAGCATCATTCACTACCACAACATTGTGTAACAAAATGTGAGATCTTTTGTTGCCGTTGTGTTGGTGTGTTTTTGTAGCGATGGAAATGATGTTGAACCGTGAGTTAGAGTCCCCGTGAGGAGAATGAGTGTCCCACTTGACAGGGCAGTCAGTATCGCTTCTCGGCCTTTTGGCTAAGACAGCGGTCGCCTCCTATTAGTGGGAAACTCTTGTCTGTTTGTGGCACTAGTTTGCTCACTGTGTGGAGGATATATAACCCATTTCTTTGTGTAAAACAATTCAACTTAATTTTGTAGTTGGAACTTTTCACAAAGGAATACATTGTCCCAGAGGTTTGCTTGCCTACTCTGACGGACCACCTAGACCAGGTAAGTGCGCTTTTACGTATTTATTTATTTATTGAATCGTTTTAATCTATCTTTTACCTGCCGTTGGCCATTTTAAGTTGTTTTTAGTTCCTTTTAACTTGTAGTGTGTGGTGCCTCCACCATGTCGGCCAATTATGCCGGCATGCGGAGGCACCACAGTGTCCGCTTTACATTCAAAGAAGTTGACGGAAAGCTCATGTTTATGTCAAGGCTCGATTTCTCACGGAAAATGATCCAGAAAATCCTGAACTTCAAGCCCGACGACATAAACTGTATTGTGACTTTGCCGTCCAACAAAGGTTTTGACGTAAGCTTTCGATCTGCAATTGCTTTAAGGGATTTTTGGACACGTTTTGAAAATGTTAAGATCCAGTTTTCTGCTTTCAGTGTGGAGAAGCTGACTGACAATGCCTCCAAGACGGTTATTGTCAGAATGTTCAATGAGACAGTGAATGCAGATGACATTTGTTTGTGGCTGGGAAGATATTGCACTGTGAAAGGCCAGGCTATCAAGGTGAGAGATGAAGACGGCATCTGGAATTGCGCTTGGAGGGTCCCCATTCAACAATGGCAGGACCCCCAAGGCTTCCAGGGCCTGAAACAACTCCCATCGATGATAGTCCTGGGTAACAACAGGGGCTACATCCACTACCAGGGCCAGCCCAAGCTCTGCCGCAAATGTGGCGAGCAAGGGCACCTGGCAGAAGCTTGTAAGCAAATCATTTGTGGTAAATGTAGAGAAATTGGACACACATTTGAGGAATGTACCAATGGCAGAAAGTGCAATCTCTGTGGGGAAACCAACCACCTCTTCAGAGACTGCCCTAAGTCTTTTGCCAACAAACTCAAAGCAGCAAAACAAACGGATAATGAACAAAATGGTGTACAAAATAAAACATTTACAGAGCCATTTGAAAATGCTGGGCTGGAAAATTCAAATCTCCCGCCAAATCCTGTGATTGGAGAACAGGGGTCAGGTGAGGCGGGAGAAGGGGAGGGGCCTGCAATCGCCCCACCAGTGGGAAGTGTTGAAGAGGATGGGGTGATGCAGGCAGAGGGCGGAGCTAGTACAGACCAGGAAACTGATAGTGAGGATGCCACCCTCCCCAATGCCCAGCAGGCCAAGAGGCCTATATCTGAATTGTCCTCTGACTCCCCCGTGGTTTCAGAGAAGAAGGGAAGAGCTGAGGACTCCTCAGACAGTTTATCTGTGGAGGAGCCCAGAGTCTTCCCTTCCGGTTCACCAAATGAGGTCTCTTTTTTAACAGTAGCTCTGCAATCAACCCCTAAGGACACACAACTGAATGCAACCCTGCGTCAGAGACCAACACCAAGAGCCCGAAAGGGAAATGGAGCTCAACCCCGTCACCTTTCACCCATAAGAGTGAAGGAAGAGCTCCATTCACACGAATGTGTTTAACTGTCTTTTTGAAGACATTGTTTTTAACATTGAAGTCTCTCTTTTAGTCTTTTAAAATGTCATACTTGTTCATTTTAACCATACTCATGGCTCTCACCTTCTCAACCATCAATGTGAGAAGCGTGAAGTCGAGAGTTAGAGCTCAGACTGTTTTATCCTTTCTTAACACTTTTAAGTCAGATGTGTTTTTAATACAGGAGTGTGGCCTACCGTTTTTAAATCACTACAGAGAATGGGAGGAGCTATGGCCAAAAACATCAATCTGGAGCGGATCCAACGAAAATAAAAATGACGGAGTGGCCATTTTAATCAAAAACCCTCTCGTCTTGGTGAAGGGCAGCACTGTGGTGAGAAATGGTCGGGCACTTTTAGCACACATGACTTTTATGGGAAAGGATTTTAACATCTTAAATATTTACGGTTTTAACGACAAAAATGACAGGTATGACCTTTTAGAGGACTTGCAGTCCCACATGCTAGGTAGGGCACCATTAGTTGTAGGGGGAGATTTTAATTGTATTTTAAGCAGGAACGACAGGAAAAGAGCAGGGGAAGATTTTAAAATTGACAAAACATCGGTTTTATTACAGGATATATGCAGGGATTTTAAACTCTCGGACTGTTTTAAAACCATGCATCCTAGAGAGGAGGGCTTCACCTGGGTCAGTGGTGACGGCACCAGAGCCTCTCGCATAGATTACATTTTATCCCGTGATTGCCCACCAACCGATGCTAGATTAACACCTGTTTTCTTTTCCGATCACGCAATGCTATCCTGCACCCTATCACTCCCTTCTGGTGTGACTTCAGGAAGTGGTCTGTGGAAACTCAACTGCTCCCTTTTAGAAGACAGGGAGTTAGTTAGACAGTACAGGGAGCAGTACAGAGAGTGGCAGACCCTTCAAGACTTTTACGATACACGTGCACACTGGTGGGAAATGGTGAAGGGACGGACCCAGACCTTCTTTAGACAGTCAGGTAAGAGAAAAAAAGATAGGGACGACAGACGCATGTTGGGACTGCAAAAACGACTTCAAAGATATTTTAACCTAAACCAACAGGGGATGGATTTTAACGAAGAAATTAAACAAGTTAAAACAGAGATGTCGGTTTTAGCAGAAATCAAAAGCAAAGGTGTCATTTTAAGGAGTAGGGAAAGGGAAATAGAGGAGGGAGAAAAGTGCACAAGATATTTTTTTAAGAAAATTATCAACAAAGGGGGGAACATTTTAAAACTAAAAACTGAAAGTGGATGCACTGCGGAAACAACAGAAGACCTTAAAAACACAATTGAAACATTTTATGGAAAACTATTTAGAAAAAAACCAGTTGAAATGGACACCATGACTGCAGTTTTAAAATTCATAGAACATAGAGTGGAGGACAGTGTGCTTTTAACCCAAGATTTTACCCTTTCAGAGATGAACAAATGTATTAAAAGTTTTAAAAGAGGGAAGTCTCCAGGAGAAGATGGACTTCCCTTGGAATTTTATTTGACATTTTGGGACCTTTTAGCACCTGACTTGCTCGCTGTTTTTATGGATTTTGAAAAACTGGACCGACTTCCTGACAGTTTTAGAATAGGGATAGTGACTCTACTGTACAAAGACAAAGACAAGACAGACTTAAAAAACTGGAGACCTATCACGCTTTTAAATCTTGACTGCAAACTTTTTAGCAAACTTTTATCATCACGTATGACTTTGTTTTTAGAGGACTTGATTCACCCGGATCAAGCCTGTGCCATCCCGGGGAGGAAGATCACTGACAGCCTCGTACTGATCAGAGACACCATCTGTTATGCGAGAGACAGAAACATCCGGCTAGTAGTCCTAAATTTAGACTTTGAAAAAGCCTTTGATCGGGTCTCGCACCAGTACCTTTTCCAGGTACTGCAAAAAATGGGGTTCCCAGAGAGGTTTATAGCTTGGGTGGGTTTGCTGTATCGGGGCATTACCAGCAAATTTGTTGTTAACGGGCATCTGACAAAAGCAGTCCAAATAAACTGCGGTGTCCGTCAGGGATGTCCGTTATCTGCCCTCCTCTACGTTACTTGCATCGAACCGCTGGCACAGATCTTGAGAAGGGACAAACGAATCAACGGGGTGAGAGTCCCAGGGAGCGGGGGACTCGACACAAAATGCATTTTATACATGGACGACATCAATATTTTATGCACTGACCTTTTATCTGTCAACAGGACACTTGACTTGACTGACTGGTTTGGACGGGCCTCTGGGTCAAAGCTCAACAGGAGCAAGACCCAAGCCCAGTTTTACGGACCATGGAAAGTGACCGAGATGACAGGACTCCCCCTGACTGTGACCCAGACTGACCAAAAGATACTCGGGGTCAAATTTGACAGGGAGGGGGGAGGGAAAACCAATTGGCCAGACATGGTAGGGAAAGTTAGGCAGAGACTGGGGTACTGGCGACTTAGGGGACTGACGATGGAAGGAAAGGTTTTAATCATCAAAGCAGTGATTTTACCTTTGCTTTTACTCATCAGTTCTGTTTTTATTCCGCCCAGAAGTGTTTTACTGGACCTAGAGCGTTCCATCTTTTATTTCCTGTGGGGGTCCAAGTGGGAACGGCTGCAGAGACAAATAATGAAGAAGCCAAAGGAGAAAGGAGGAAAAGGAGTGCCGGACCTGTTTTTATTTTTAGGAAGCAGATACACAGCATCTCATATCACGGCCGCTACAGCCCCATCCAGAAACCCCAAAACAGCAGCAATGACACGGTTCTGGATGGGGACCTACTTAAGAAAAATGAAGATTTTAGCCAGTGATCTTAAAGTACCTGTGTCTTTTAACTTACCACCAGCATATGCTTTTATCCAGTCCTTTTTAAGTCACTTTAACCTGGAACAGGAGGAGTTGCAAGTTTTAACTAACCACCGCTCTCTTATCTTTGCTGTGCAGGAGCGGGAACCAGTGAGTCCAGTGCGCTGGCTCGCACTTGGCGAGCCATCAACAGTTTGGCGCAATGTGAACCATTCCGCTCTCCCAAACAGACTCCGGGACCTGTCATGGATGGTGGCTCACGAGATCCTCCCAGTCAGGGCCGTAATGCACTCCCGGGGCATGTCAACGCACCCAACTTGCCCCCGACGTGGTTGTGGCGCGCCTGAGTCGGTGAGGCACCTGCTCTGGGAGTGCAGCGCTGCCGTAGACCAGTGGGCAACAGCCGACTCCTCAGCATTCCCGTACTTGCCAGCAAGGGAGGTCCTCACTGCACAGCTGGTGATGTATGGGGTGAGTCCACAGGAACTTCCAGCCAGCGACTTCGGAAAACAGTGGCTCACCCTAGCCGCCATCAAAGACGCCATATGGACCTCCAGGAACTTGCTGGCAAGGAAGCACATGCAGATCCCCCCCGTGGCTGCGATCCGAATGGCCGCAGCAACGGTTAAAGCAGCCGAAGCTGCAGGCGGCAGGCCTAGGACGCAGCCACAAAGAAGAATCGCCTCTGTGCCCATTCGGACGAAGGAGTCGGAGCCACACAAAAGAAGGTCAAAGCAGCAGCGGCCTGACTCTCCGGGTGAGGCAGGTGGGAAGGAGCTACAGGGTGGGGATCTCCTCTGAGCACCAGGACAGGATCCCGAGAGACCAAACTGTTTGGGGGAGCGGAATGAGTTATCCTTGGTAGGGACTCCTTCCGCTCCTGCACAGCAATGGACTTGAAAGGAACTTTTTAACGCTTGCACTCCCTTTTAAAGACTTTTATTGTGGACACTTGATGCAACAGACATACACTGGAAAAGCTTTTATGCAAACCTATATCTTGTGACAATTTTATCTGTAATTTCCTCTTAAAAGAATTGCTTTTAACCCTTTTAAGTTTGGTTTTACAGATTGCATTATTTATTATTCTGTCACATTTTTAAACTGAGTTGTGTGTCTTAAATATTTGAACCTTTTTGGAAAATGTCTGCAATAAGTGTCAATAAAATTTTTTCGAAAGAAAAAAAATCTGTTCTTATCAGTTTAATATCTGATACGTCCCCTATCCGGGGACCATATATTAAATTGATTTTTGGAACAGGGAGATGGTATAGGGGCTTGCTCCGTCCACTCCACGCATCGACCTGGTATTGCAGCGCCTCCGGGAACGGTGCACTCCTCACTGTATGTGAAATATGAAAAGCAACGTGTCGGCTATGGTATGTGCCTGATGAGCCGTGTGTCATCACAAGATACGTGCAGTGGTTTAGTGATCAGGGTTCACTGTGTGCAAAGCATTACGCAGTGCGTTTTTTTTTTTTTTTGTGCACTCACTACTCCGTTTCCTGTTTAAATTGGGCGTGTCTGAACTTCTCTACAATATCTATTGTCTTTGAAAGAGCAGTAGGACACTGCTGAATGGAGACATGTCACTGCAAAATGCATCGCACCAGTCCCTGTTTCGTGAGTCAGGAGATTGCAAAAGGACGTGTGCTGTGTTCACAGTTTGTCCAGGAACGGTGCGCCCCCCTGTGATTGCCGGAGATAAAGTTCCATTTGTAGGAACTGTTTTCATAGGGATTTTGACTTCCGATACATGTTGACTTTCGGTTTTGGGCACAGGTACCCTTAAATGATAGGCTACGTACATCTTATGACATTGCTTTGTTTGTACATTCTGGTGTGCTTCAGTTTTTTCTGCGACGTCTGTCACGCCTCTGAGGTGCAGGAGACTGCAAAGTGGAGACATGTTAAATGCATGTGACTGAAAAATGAATGGCACCAGTAAAATGTACCTGCACAATGTTTCTCAGTGTCAGCATAAAAGTGTTGCCTGTATATGAAGGTCCTGTAGATGAAGAGAGCCTTTCTAGCGTTTGGCTTTGGTAATGAGTATAGGAGGGTTTCACGTGACGTCACATTGCTGAATCGCGAGAGCGCGAAATTCAGATGGAGGGCAGGAAGTGAATTTGCTGCATCTGCCGTCTGAGAAAATGCCTATGTTTTGTGCCGTTTACGGCTGCTCCAATCGTTCAGACAGAGAGAAGGGAAAGCGATTTTTTAGAGTACCAAAACAAAAAATCGCTTCTAAAGGTGAGAAATGTAAAAAGCTAACTGAAGAACGCCATAAAAAGTGAATTTTAAACCTACGTCTGCGGTCGGAAGGAGCAAAGTCACAGGCTTCAGTTGGTGTACCAGGGGCGCGAACATCCAGCCGGGCGGCCTAGGGTGTGTAATCCGGGGAGGGGTGCTTAAGTGTGGGTGCTCAGGACCGGCCGGTGGTGAGGGTTCTGGAGGAGGGTTAGAGCAATGGGAGAGTGGCCGCGGGCCGGGCTGGGGGCTGCGGGCGGCGGCCAGGTATCAGAGGGGAAGACCGTGGGAAAAAGCCGGCCGGGAGTGCTCGATGGGCGGGTATCAGAGAGGCGACGACCGTGGGAAAAAGCCGAACGGGAGTGCTGGATGGACGGGTTATAACGAGCGCAAAGGCCGCTTAAAACGACCCGGGAGACGGGTCATAAACGGGCTCTAAAGTCGTACAGTACAGACTCTCTACTATGGTTTCCTGCATGTTTAGGCCACCGATGTTTACTTCCTGCCCTCCATTTGAAATCGCCCCGCCTTATTCGCGCGTCACCATAATCACTAGACTGAAACCCAGCTTGGCAGCACCGTGAGTTATGATGGCATGACTGTGAAGGAGTGAGCTGTGTGTGAGGCGTGGAAGTCATACTTACCTGGCAGGGGAGATACCATGATCAAGCAGGTGGTTCACCCAGGGCGAGGCTCAGTCATTGCACTCCGATTGGGCTGACCTCTGCGAATTCCCCAAATGTGGGAATCTCGACTGCATAATTTCTGCTAGTGGGGGACTGCGTTCGCGCTCTCCCCTGGTAGTCTTGTTGAATGGAAGCATCAGTGTCAAGCCTCACAGCGTCCAATCATGCGCGTACGTTACACCGGCCGCAAAGTGGCTCAAACGTTTTCACACCGACTGCTGTGGCGTTCTTCAATTAAGTATCGTACAGAGAGAGTGTGTGTCGTTTTATTGTATTTCCCTTTACAGCCTCATCATTAGGCTACAACCGACTCGCAGCCGTGCAACACATTCCCGCTCACTATAGCTTTGCGTAAACTAGGTCTACACTTGACCACAGGCCAGCTGCTTTGTATCATGCAGACTCCATCTGTGTGTTTCCATTTATGTTGAAGCAGTGAAATAAGTCTGTTGACAGTCGCTCTGGTTTACTACGTGGGATGCTGATGAGTTAACACTTTGATCAGCACGTTGCGTCGTCTTCTGATGTCATATGAGCAAAGCGGGAGAGTTACACTTGAATATTTAGGCATCTCTCCGGCCCTTCGTCCTTCCCTGACCATCCATTATTGAACTCAAATGTTATTTGTGAGAAATATGTTTTATTTTGCGGTGCACAGTTTGTTTCAACCACCCTGAATGTCGGCGAATTAACGGTTCACATCACGAAGGGCTCAGAACACCTGTAAAGCGGAGTGATACATGCAGAGTTAAAAGTCCGGTTGCCCCTACGGTATATCAACTGTAGACTGTATGAATGAGATGTCGGCACACACCTTATAACTCTTGTCCGTTAAAAATGTGGCTTAAATCAAGTGTTTGGTTTTTTTTTTTTTGTTTGTTTGTTTGTTTGTTTTTTGTTTTACCAGTTTGATACACTCCAATTGTTTTTCAGAACAGGGAGATGACACAGGGGCAATAGCACATCATGTGAGCAGGAAAATCATCCAGCATCATTCACTACCACAACATTGTGTAACAAAATGTGAGATCTTTTGTTGCCGTTGTGTTGGTGTGTTTTTGTAGCGATGGAAATGATGTTGAACCGTGAGTTAGAGTCCCCGTGAGGAGAATGAGTGTCCCACTTGACAGGGCAGTCAGTATCGCTTCTCGGCCTTTTGGCTAAGATCAAGTGTAGTATCTGTTCTTATCAGTTTAATATCTGATACGTCCCCTATCCGGGGACCATATATTAAATTGATTTTTGGAACAGGGAGATGGTATAGGGGCTTGCTCCGTCCACTCCACGCATCGACCTGGTATTGCAGCGCCTCCGGGAACGGTGCACTCCTCACTGTATGTGAAATATGAAAAGCAACGTGTCGGCTATGGTATGTGCCTGATGAGCCGTGTGTCATCACAAGATACGTGCAGTGGTTTAGTGATCAGGGTTCACTGTGTGCAAAGCATTACGCAGTGCGTTTTTTTTTTTTTGTTTTTTTTTTTTTTTGTGCACTCACTACTCCGTTTCCTGTTTAAATTGGGCGTGTCTGAACTTCTCTACAATATCTATTGTCTTTGAAAGAGCAGTAGGACACTGCTGAATGGAGACATGTCACTGCAAAATGCATCGCACCAGTCCCTGTTTCGTGAGTCAGGAGATTGCAAAAGGACGTGTGCTGTGTTCACAGTTTGTCCAGGAACGGTGCGCCCCCCTGTGATTGCCGGAGATAAAGTTCCATTTGTATGAACTGTTTTCATAGGGATTTTGACTTCCGATACATGTTGACTTTCGGTTTTGGGCACAGGTACCCTTAAATGATAGGCTACGTACATCTTATGACATTGCTTTGTTTGTACATTCTGGTGTGCTTCAGTTTTTTCTGCGACGTCTGTCACGCCTCTGAGGTGCAGGAGACTGCAAAGTGGAGACATGTTAAATGCATGTGACTGAAAAATGAATGGCACCAGTAAAATGTACCTGCACAATGTTTCTCAGTGTCAGCATAAAAGTGTTGCCTGTATATGAAGGTCCTGTAGATGAAGAGAGCCTTTCTAGCGTTTGGCTTTGGTAATGAGTATAGGAGGGTTTCACGTGACGTCACATTGCTGAATCGCGAGAGCGCGAAATTCAGATGGAGGGCAGGAAGTGAATTTGCTGCATCTGCCGTCTGAGAAAATGCCTATGTTTTGTGCCGTTTACGGCTGCTCCAATCGTTCAGACAGAGAGAAGGGAAAGCGATTTTTTAGAGTACCAAAACAAAAAATCGCTTCTAAAGGTGAGAAATGTAAAAAGCTAACTGAAGAACGCCATAAAAAGTGAATTTTAAACCTACGTCTGCGGTCGGAAGGAGCAAAGTCACAGGCTTCAGTTGGTGTACCAGGGGCGCGAACATCCAGCCGGGGCGGCCTAGGGTGTGTAATCCGGGGAGGGGTGCTTAAGTGTGGGTGCTCAGGACCGGCCGGTGGTGAGGGTTCTGGAGGAGGGTTAGAGCAATGGGAGAGTGGCCGCGGGCCGGGCTGGGGGCTGCGGGCGGCGGCCAGGTATCAGAGGGGAAGACCGTGGGAAAAAGCCGGCCGGGAGTGCTCGATGGGCGGGTATCAGAGAGGCGACGACCGTGGGAAAAAGCCGAACGGGAGTGCTGGATGGACGGGTTATAACGAGCGCAAAGGCCGCTTAAAACGACCCGGGAGACGGGTCATAAACGGGCTCTAAAGTCGTACAGTACAGACTCTCTACTATGGTTTCCTGCATGTTTAGGCCACCGATGTTTACTTCCTGCCCTCCATTTGAAATCGCCCCGCCTTATTCGCGCGTCACCATAATCACTAGACTGAAACCCAGCTTGGCAGCACCGTGAGTTATGATGGCATGACTGTGAAGGAGTGAGCTGTGTGTGAGGCGTGGAAGTCATACTTACCTGGCAGGGGAGATACCATGATCAAGCAGGTGGTTCACCCAGGGCGAGGCTCAGTCATTGCACTCCGATTGGGCTGACCTCTGCGAATTCCCCAAATGTGGGAATCTCGACTGCATAATTTCTGCTAGTGGGGGACTGCGTTCGCGCTCTCCCCTGGTAGTCTTGTTGAATGGAAGCATCAGTGTCAAGCCTCACAGCGTCCAATCATGCGCGTACGTTACACCGGCCGCAAAGTGGCTCAAACGTTTTCACACCGACTGCTGTGGCGTTCTTCAATTAAGTATCGTACAGAGAGAGTGTGTGTCGTTTTATTGTATTTCCCTTTACAGCCTCATCATTAGGCTACAACCGACTCGCAGCCGTGCAACACATTCCCGCTCACTATAGCTTTGCGTAAACTAGGTCTACACTTGACCACAGGCCAGCTGCTTT
This sequence comes from Cephalopholis sonnerati, assembly GCA_019142605.1. Lineage (NCBI taxonomy): Eukaryota > Metazoa > Chordata > Actinopteri > Perciformes > Serranidae > Cephalopholis > Cephalopholis sonnerati. Next base: position 37,535,248 of record JAGQAX010000010.1, read on the forward strand.
GTATCATGCAGACTCCATCTGTGTGTTTCCATTTATGTTGAAGCAGTGAAATAAGTCTGTTGACAGTCGCTCTGGTTTACTACGTGGGATGCTGATGAGTTAACACTTTGATCAGCACGTTGCGTCGTCTTCTGATGTCATATGAGCAAAGCGGGAGAGTTACACTTGAATATTTAGGCATCTCTCCGGCCCTTCGTCCTTCCCTGACCATCCATTATTGAACTCAAATGTTATTTGTGAGAAATATGTTTTATTTTGCGGTGCACAGTTTGTTTCAACCACCCTGAATGTCGGCGAATTAACGGTTCACATCACGAAGGGCTCAGAACACCTGTAAAGCGGAGTGATACATGCAGAGTTAAAAGTCCGGTTGCCCCTACGGTATATCAACTGTAGACTGTATGAATGAGATGTCGGCACACACCTTATAACTCTTGTCCGTTAAAAATGTGGCTTAAATCAAGTGTTTGGTTTTTTTTTTTTTTGTTTGTTTGTTTGTTTGTTTTTGTTTTACCAGTTTGATACACTCCAATTGTTTTTCAGAACAGGGAGATGACACAGGGGCAATAGCACATCATGTGAGCAGGAAAATCATCCAGCATCATTCACTACCACAACATTGTGTAACAAAATGTGAGATCTTTTGTTGCCGTTGTGTTGGTGTGTTTTTGTAGCGATGGAAATGATGTTGAACCGTGAGTTAGAGTCCCCGTGAGGAGAATGAGTGTCCCACTTGACAGGGCAGTCAGTATCGCTTCTCGGCCTTTTGGCTAAGATCAAGTGTAGTATCTGTTCTTATCAGTTTAATATCTGATACGTCCCCTATCCGGGGACCATATATTAAATTGATTTTTGGAACAGGGAGATGGTATAGGGGCTTGCTCCGTCCACTCCACGCATCGACCTGGTATTGCAGCGCCTCCGGGAACGGTGCACTCCTCACTGTATGTGAAATATGAAAAGCAACGTGTCGGCTATGGTATGTGCCTGATGAGCCGTGTGTCATCACAAGATACGTGCAGTGGTTTAGTGATCAGGGTTCACTGTGTGCAAAGCATTACGCAGTGCGTTTTTTTTTTTTGTTTTTTTTTTTTTTGTGCACTCACTACTCCGTTTCCTGTTTAAATTGGGCGTGTCTGAACTTCTCTACAATATCTATTGTCTTTGAAAGAGCAGTAGGACACTGCTGAATGGAGACATGTCACTGCAAAATGCATCGCACCAGTCCCTGTTTCGTGAGTCAGGAGATTGCAAAAGGACGTGTGCTGTGTTCACAGTTTGTCCAGGAACGGTGCGCCCCCCTGTGATTGCCGGAGATAAAGTTCCATTTGTATGAACTGTTTTCATAGGGATTTTGACTTCCGATACATGTTGACTTTCGGTTTTGGGCACAGGTACCCTTAAATGATAGGCTACGTACATCTTATGACATTGCTTTGTTTGTACATTCTGGTGTGCTTCAGTTTTTTCTGCGACGTCTGTCACGCCTCTGAGGTGCAGGAGACTGCAAAGTGGAGACATGTTAAATGCATGTGACTGAAAAATGAATGGCACCAGTAAAATGTACCTGCACAATGTTTCTCAGTGTCAGCATAAAAGTGTTGCCTGTATATGAAGGTCCTGTAGATGAAGAGAGCCTTTCTAGCGTTTGGCTTTGGTAATGAGTATAGGAGGGTTTCACGTGACGTCACATTGCTGAATCGCGAGAGCGCGAAATTCAGATGGAGGGCAGGAAGTGAATTTGCTGCATCTGCCGTCTGAGAAAATGCCTATGTTTTGTGCCGTTTACGGCTGCTCCAATCGTTCAGACAGAGAGAAGGGAAAGCGATTTTTTAGAGTACCAAAACAAAAAATCGCTTCTAAAGGTGAGAAATGTAAAAAGCTAACTGAAGAACGCCATAAAAAGTGAATTTTAAACCTACGTCTGCGGTCGGAAGGAGCAAAGTCACAGGCTTCAGTTGGTGTACCAGGGGCGCGAACATCCAGCCGGGGCGGCCTAGGGTGTGTAATCCGGGGAGGGGTGCTTAAGTGTGGGTGCTCAGGACCGGCCGGTGGTGAGGGTTCTGGAGGAGGGTTAGAGCAATGGGAGAGTGGCCGCGGGCCGGGCTGGGGGCTGCGGGCGGCGGCCAGGTATCAGAGGGGAAGACCGTGGGAAAAAGCCGGCCGGGAGTGCTCGATGGGCGGGTATCAGAGAGGCGACGACTGTGGGAAAAAGCCGAACGGGAGTGCTGGATGGACGGGTTATAACGAGCGCAAAGGCCGCTTAAAACGACCCGGGAGACGGGTCATAAACGGGCTCTAAAGTCGTACAGTACAGACTCTCTACTATGGTTTCCTGCATGTTTAGGCCACCGATGTTTACTTCCTGCCCTCCATTTGAAATCGCCCCGCCTTATTCGCGCGTCACCATAATCACTAGACTGAAACCCAGCTTGGCAGCACCGTGAGTTATGATGGCATGACTGTGAAGGAGTGAGCTGTGTGTGAGGCGTGGAAGTCATACTTACCTGGCAGGGGAGATACCATGATCAAGCAGGTGGTTCACCCAGGGCGAGGCTCAGTCATTGCACTCCGATTGGGCTGACCTCTGCGAATTCCCCAAATGTGGGAATCTCGACTGCATAATTTCTGCTAGTGGGGGACTGCGTTCGCGCTCTCCCCTGGTAGTCTTGTTGAATGGAAGCATCAGTGTCAAGCCTCACAGCGTCCAATCATGCGCGTACGTTACACCGGCCGCAAAGTGGCTCAAACGTTTTCACACCGACTGCTGTGGCGTTCTTCAATTAAGTGTCGTACAGAGAGAGTGTGTGTCGTTTTATTGTATTTCCCTTTACAGCCTCATCATTAGGCTACAACCGACTCGCAGCCGTGCAACACATTCCCGCTCACTATAGCTTTGCGTAAACTAGGTCTACACTTGACCACAGGCCAGCTGCTTTGTATCATGCAGACTCCATCTGTGTGTTTCCATTTATGTTGAAGCAGTGAAATAAGTCTGTTGACAGTCGCTCTGGTTTACTACGTGGGATGCTGATGAGTTAACACTTTGATCAGCACGTTGCGTCGTCTTCTGATGTCATATGAGCAAAGCGGGAGAGTTACACTTGAATATTTAGGCATCTCTCCGGCCCTTCGTCCTTCCCTGACCATCCATTATTGAACTCAAATGTTATTTGTGAGAAATATGTTTTATTTTGCGGTGCACAGTTTGTTTCAACCACCCTGAATGTCGGCGAATTAACGGTTCACATCACGAAGGGCTCAGAACACCTGTAAAGCGGAGTGATACATGCAGAGTTAAAAGTCCGGTTGCCCCTACGGTATATCAACTGTAGACTGTATGAATGAGATGTCGGCACACACCTTAACTCTTGTCCGTTAAAAATGTGGCTTAAATCAAGTGTTTGGTTTTTTTTGTTTTGTTGTTTGTTTGTTTGTTTGTTTGTTTTTGTTTTACCAGTTTGATACACTCCAATTGTTTTTCAGAACAGGGAGATGACACAGGGGCAATAGCACATCATGTGAGCAGGAAAATCATCCAGCATCATTCACTACCACAACATTGTGTAACAAAATGTGAGATCTTTTGTTGCCGTTGTGTTGGTGTGTTTTTGTAGCGATGGAAATGATGTTGAACCGTGAGTTAGAGTCCCCGTGAGGAGAATGAGTGTCCCACTTGACAGGGCAGTCAGTATCGCTTCTCGGCCTTTTGGCTAAGATCAAGTGTAGTATCTGTTCTTATCAGTTTAATATCTGATACGTCCCCTATCCGGGGACCATATATTAAATTGATTTTTGGAACAGGGAGATGGTATAGGGGCTTGCTCCGTCCACTCCACGCATCGACCTGGTATTGCAGCGCCTCCGGGAACGGTGCACTCCTCACTGTATGTGAAATATGAAAAGCAACGTGTCGGCTATGGTATGTGCCTGATGAGCCGTGTGTCATCACAAGATACGTGCAGTGGTTTAGTGATCAGGGTTCACTGTGTGCAAAGCATTACGCAGTGCGTTTTTTTTTTTTTTTTTTTTTTTTTTTGTGCACTCACTACTCCGTTTCCTGTTTAAATTGGGCGTGTCTGAACTTCTCTACAATATCTATTGTCTTTGAAAGAGCAGTAGGACACTGCTGAATGGAGACATGTCACTGCAAAATGCATCGCACCAGTCCCTGTTTCGTGAGTCAGGAGATTGCAAAAGGACGTGTGCTGTGTTCACAGTTTGTCCAGGAACGGTGCGCCCCCCTGTGATTGCCGGAGATAAAGTTCCATTTGTATGAACTGTTTTCATAGGGATTTTGACTTCCGATACATGTTGACTTTCGGTTTTGGGCACAGGTACCCTTAAATGATAGGCTACGTACATCTTATGACATTGCTTTGTTTGTACATTCTGGTGTGCTTCAGTTTTTTCTGCGACGTCTGTCACGCCTCTGAGGTGCAGGAGACTGCAAAGTGGAGACATGTTAAATGCATGTGACTGAAAAATGAATGGCACCAGTAAAATGTACCTGCACAATGTTTCTCAGTGTCAGCATAAAAGTGTTGCCTGTATATGAAGGTCCTGTAGATGAAGAGAGCCTTTCTAGCGTTTGGCTTTGGTAATGAGTATAGGAGGGTTTCACGTGACGTCACATTGCTGAATCGCGAGAGCGCGAAATTCAGATGGAGGGCAGGAAGTGAATTTGCTGCATCTGCCGTCTGAGAAAATGCCTATGTTTTGTGCCGTTTACGGCTGCTCCAATCGTTCAGACAGAGAGAAGGGAAAGCGATTTTTTAGAGTACCAAAACAAAAAATCGCTTCTAAAGGTGAGAAATGTAAAAAGCTAACTGAAGAACGCCATAAAAAGTGAATTTTAAACCTACGTCTGCGGTCGGAAGGAGCAAAGTCACAGGCTTCAGTTGGTGTACCAGGGGCGCGAACATCCAGCCGGGGCGGCCTAGGGTGTGTAATCCGGGGAGGGGTGCTTAAGTGTGGGTGCTCAGGACCGGCCGGTGGTGAGGGTTCTGGAGGAGGGTTAGAGCAATGGGAGAGTGGCCGCGGGCCGGGCTGGGGGCTGCGGGCGGCGGCCAGGTATCAGAGGGGAAGACCGTGGGAAAAAGCCGGCCGGGAGTGCTCGATGGGCGGGTATCAGAGAGGCGACGACCGTGGGAAAAAGCCGAACGGGAGTGCTGGATGGACGGGTTATAACGAGCGCAAAGGCCGCTTAAAACGACCCGGGAGACGGGTCATAAACGGGCTCTAAAGTCGTACAGTACAGACTCTCTACTATGGTTTCCTGCATGTTTAGGCCACCGATGTTTACTTCCTGCCCTCCATTTGAAATCGCCCCGCCTTATTCGCGCGTCACCATAATCACTAGACTGAAACCCAGCTTGGCAGCACCGTGAGTTATGATGGCATGACTGTGAAGGAGTGAGCTGTGTGTGAGGCGTGGAAGTCATACTTACCTGGCAGGGGAGATACCATGATCAAGCAGGTGGTTCACCCAGGGCGAGGCTCAGTCATTGCACTCCGATTGGGCTGACCTCTGCGAATTCCCCAAATGTGGGAATCTCGACTGCATAATTTCTGCTAGTGGGGGACTGCGTTCGCGCTCTCCCCTGGTAGTCTTGTTGAATGGAAGCATCAGTGTCAAGCCTCACAGCGTCCAATCATGCGCGTACGTTACACCGGCCGCAAAGTGGCTCAAACGTTTTCACACCGACTGCTGTGGCGTTCTTCAATTAAGTATCGTACAGAGAGAGTGTGTGTCGTTTTATTGTATTTCCCTTTACAGCCTCATCATTAGGCTACAACCGACTCGCAGCCGTGCAACACATTCCCGCTCACTATAGCTTTGCGTAAACTAGGTCTACACTTGACCACAGGCCAGCTGCTTTGTATCATGCAGACTCCATCTGTGTGTTTCCATTTATGTTGAAGCAGTGAAATAAGTCTGTTGACAGTCGCTCTGGTTTACTACGTGGGATGCTGATGAGTTAACACTTTGATCAGCACGTCGCGTCGTCTTCTGATGTCATATGAGCAAAGCGGGAGAGTTACACTTGAATATTTAGGCATCTCTCCGGCCCTTCGTCCTTCCCTGACCATCCATTATTGAACTCAAATGTTATTTGTGAGAAATATGTTTTATTTTGCGGTGCACAGTTTGTTTCAACCACCCTGAATGTCGGCGAATTAACGGTTCACATCACGAAGGGCTCAGAACACCTGTAAAGCGGAGTGATACATGCAGAGTTAAAAGTCCGGTTGCCCCTACGGTATATCAACTGTAGACTGTATGAATGAGATGTCGGCACACCTAACTCTTGTCCGTTAAAAATGTGGCTTAAATCAAGTGTTTGGTTTTTTTGTTTGTTTGTTTGTTTGTTTCTTGTTTGTTCTTGTTTGTTTTTTACCAGTTTGATACACTCCAATTGTTTTTCAGAACAGGGAGATGACACAGGGGCAATAGCACATCATGTGAGCAGGAAAATCATCCAGCATCATTCACTACCACAACATTGTGTAACAAAATGTGAGATCTTTTGTTGCCGTTGTGTTGGTGTGTTTTTGTAGCGATGGAAATGATGTTGAACCGTGAGTTAGAGTCCCCGTGAGGAGAATGAGTGTCCCACTTGACAGGGCAGTCAGTATCGCTTCTCGGCCTTTTGGCTAAGATCAAGTGTAGTATCTGTTCTTATCAGTTTAATATCTGATACGTCCCCTATCCGGGGACCATATATTAAATTGATTTTTGGAACAGGGAGATGGTATAGGGGCTTGCTCCGTCCACTCCACGCATCGACCTGGTATTGCAGCGCCTCCGGGAACGGTGCACTCCTCACTGTATGTGAAATATGAAAAGCAACGTGTCGGCTATGGTATGTGCCTGATGAGCCATGTGTCATCACAAGATACGTGCAGTGGTTTAGTGATCAGGGTTCACTGTGTGCAAAGCATTACGCAGTGCGTTTTTTTTTTTGTTGTTTTTTTTTTTTGTGCACTCACTACTCCGTTTCCTGTTTAAATTGGGCGTGTCTGAACTTCTCTACAATATCTATTGTCTTTGAAAGAGCAGTAGGACACTGCTGAATGGAGACATGTCACTGCAAAATGCATCGCACCAGTCCCTGTTTCGTGAGTCAGGAGATTGCAAAAGGACGTGTGCTGTGTTCACAGTTTGTCCAGGAACGGTGCGCCCCCCTGTGATTGCCGGAGATAAAGTTCCATTTGTATGAACTGTTTTCATAGGGATTTTGACTTCCGATACATGTTGACTTTCGGTTTTGGGCACAGGTACCCTTAAATGATAGGCTACGTACATCTTATGACATTGCTTTGTTTGTACATTCTGGTGTGCTTCAGTTTTTTCTGCGACGTCTGTCACGCCTCTGAGGTGCAGGAGACTGCAAAGTGGAGACATGTTAAATGCATGTGACTGAAAAATGAATGGCACCAGTAAAATGTACCTGCACAATGTTTCTCAGTGTCAGCATAAAAGTGTTGCCTGTATATGAAGGTCCTGTAGATGAAGAGAGCCTTTCTAGCGTTTGGCTTTGGTAATGAGTATAGGAGGGTTTCACGTGACGTCACATTGCTGAATCGCGAGAGCGCGAAATTCAGATGGAGGGCAGGAAGTGAATTTGCCGCATCTGCCGTCTGAGAAAATGCCTATGTTTTGTGCCGTTCACGGCTGCTCCAATCGTTCAGACAGAGAGAAGGGAAAGCGATTTTTTAGAGTACCAAAACAAAAAATCGCTTCTAAAGGTGAGAAACGTAAAAAGCTAACTGAAGAACGCCATAAAAAGTGAATTTTAAACCTACGTCTGCGGTCGGAAGGAGCAAAGTCACAGGCTTCAGTTGGTGTACCAGGGGCACGAACATCCAGCCGGGGCGGCCTAGGGTGTGTAATCCGGGGAGGGGTGCTTAAGTGTGGGTGCTCAGGACCGGCCGGTGGTGAGGGTTCTGGAGGAGGGTTAGAGCAATGGGAGAGTGGCCGCGGGCCGGGCTGGGGGCTGCGGGCGGCGGCCAGGTATCAGAGGGGAAGACCGTGGGAAAAAGCCGGCCGGGAGTGCTCGATGGGCGGGTATCAGAGAGGCGACGACCGTGGGAAAAAGCCGAACGGGAGTGCTGGATGGACGGGTTATAACGAGCGCAAAGGCCGCTTAAAACGACCCGGGAGACGGGTCATAAACGGGCTCTAAAGTCGTACAGTACAGACTCTCTACTATGGTTTCCTGCATGTTTAGGCCACCGATGTTTACTTCCTGCCCTCCATTTGAAATCGCCCCGCCTTATTCGCGCGTCACCATAATCACTAGACTGAAACCCAGCTTGGCAGCACCGTGAGTTATGATGGCATGACTGTGAAGGAGTGAGCTGTGTGTGAGGCGTGGAAGTCATACTTACCTGGCAGGGGAGATACCATGATCAAGCAGGTGGTTCACCCAGGGCGAGGCTCAGTCATTGCACTCCGATTGGGCTGACCTCTGCGAATTCCCCAAATGTGGGAATCTCGACTGCATAATTTCTGCTAGTGGGGGACTGCGTTCGCGCTCTCCCCTGGTAGTCTTGTTGAATGGAAGCATCAGTGTCAAGCCTCACAGCGTCCAATCATGCGCGTACGTTACACCGGCCGCAAAGTGGCTCAAACGTTTTCACACCGACTGCTGTGGCGTTCTTCAATTAAGTATCGTACAGAGAGAGTGTGTGTCGTTTTATTGTATTTCCCTTTACAGCCTCATCATTAGGCTACAACCGACTCGCAGCCGTGCAACACATTCCCGCTCACTATAGCTTTGCGTAAACTAGGTCTACACTTGACCACAGGCCAGCTGCTTTGTATCATGCAGACTCCATCTGTGTGTTTCCATTTATGTTGAAGCAGTGAAATAAGTCTGTTGACAGTCGCTCTGGTTTACTACGTGGGATGCTGATGAGTTAACACTTTGATCAGCACGTTGCGTCGTCTTCTGATGTCATATGAGCAAAGCGGGAGAGTTACACTTGAATATTTAGGCATCTCTCCGGCCCTTCGTCCTTCCCTGACCATCCATTATTGAACTCAAATGTTATTTGTGAGAAATATGTTTTATTTTGCGGTGCACAGTTTGTTTCAACCACCCTGAATGTCGGCGAATTAACGGTTCACATCACGAAGGGCTCAGAACACCTGTAAAGCGGAGTGATACATGCAGAGTTAAAAGTCCGGTTGCCCCTACGGTATATCAACTGTAGACTGTATGAATGAGATGTCGGCACACAACTCTTGTCCGTTAAAAATGTGGCTTAAATCAAGTGTTTGGTTTTTTTTGTTTGTTTGTTTGTTTGTTTCTTTGTTTGTTTCTTTGTTTGTTTTTTGTTTTACCAGTTTGATACACTCCAATTGTTTTTCAGAACAGGGAGATGACACAGGGGCAATAGCACATCATGTGAGCAGGAAAATCATCCAGCATCATTCACTACCACAACATTGTGTAACAAAATGTGAGATCTTTTGTTGCCGTTGTGTTGGTGTGTTTTTGTAGCGATGGAAATGATGTTGAACCGTGAGTTAGAGTCCCCGTGAGGAGAATGAGTGTCCCACTTGACAGGGCAGTCAGTATCGCTTCTCGGCCTTTTGGCTAAGATCAAGTGTAGTATCTGTTCTTATCAGTTTAATATCTGATACGTCCCCTATCCGGGGACCATATATTAAATTGATTTTTGGAACAGGGAGATGGTATAGGGGCTTGCTCCGTCCACTCCACGCATCGACCTGGTATTGCAGCGCCTCCGGGAACGGTGCACTCCTCACTGTATGTGAAATATGAAAAGCAACGTGTCGGCTATGGTATGTGCCTGATGAGCCATGTGTCATCACAAGATACGTGCAGTGGTTTAGTGATCAGGGTTCACTGTGTGCAAAGCATTACGCAGTGCGTTTTTTTTTTGTTGTTTTTTTTTTTGTGCACTCACTACTCCGTTTCCTGTTTAAATTGGGCGTGTCTGAACTTCTCTACAATATCTATTGTCTTTGAAAGAGCAGTAGGACACTGCTGAATGGAGACATGTCACTGCAAAATGCATCGCACCAGTCCCTGTTTCGTGAGTCAGGAGATTGCAAAAGGACGTGTGCTGTGTTCACAGTTTGTCCAGGAACGGTGCGCCCCCCTGTGATTGCCGGAGATAAAGTTCCATTTGTATGAACTGTTTTCATAGGGATTTTGACTTCCGATACATGTTGACTTTCGGTTTTGGGCACAGGTACCCTTAAATGATAGGCTACGTACATCTTATGACATTGCTTTGTTTGTACATTCTGGTGTGCTTCAGTTTTTTCTGCGACGTCTGTCACGCCTCTGAGGTGCAGGAGACTGCAAAGTGGAGACATGTTAAATGCATGTGACTGAAAAATGAATGGCACCAGTAAAATGTACCTGCACAATGTTTCTCAGTGTCAGCATAAAAGTGTTGCCTGTATATGAAGGTCCTGTAGATGAAGAGAGCCTTTCTAGCGTTTGGCTTTGGTAATGAGTATAGGAGGGTTTCACGTGACGTCACATTGCTGAATCGCGAGAGCGCGAAATTCAGATGGAGGGCAGGAAGTGAATTTGCCGCATCTGCCGTCTGAGAAAATGCCTATGTTTTGTGCCGTTCACGGCTGCTCCAATCGTTCAGACAGAGAGAAGGGAAAGCGATTTTTTAGAGTACCAAAACAAAAAATCGCTTCTAAAGGTGAGAAACGTAAAAAGCTAACTGAAGAACGCCATAAAAAGTGAATTTTAAACCTACGTCTGCGGTCGGAAGGAGCAAAGTCACAGGCTTCAGTTGGTGTACCAGGGGCACGAACATCCAGCCGGGGCGGCCTAGGGTGTGTAATCCGGGGAGGGGTGCTTAAGTGTGGGTGCTCAGGACCGGCCGGTGGTGAGGGTTCTGGAGGAGGGTTAGAGCAATGGGAGAGTGGCCGCGGGCCGGGCTGGGGGCTGCGGGCGGCGGCCAGGTATCAGAGGGGAAGACCGTGGGAAAAAGCCGGCCGGGAGTGCTCGATGGGCGGGTATCAGAGAGGCGACGACCGTGGGAAAAAGCCGAACGGGAGTGCTGGATGGACGGGTTATAACGAGCGCAAAGGCCGCTTAAAACGACCCGGGAGACGGGTCATAAACGGGCTCTAAAGTCGTACAGTACAGACTCTCTACTATGGTTTCCTGCATGTTTAGGCCACCGATGTTTACTTCCTGCCCTCCATTTGAAATCGCCCCGCCTTATTCGCGCGTCACCATAATCACTAGACTGAAACCCAGCTTGGCAGCACCGTGAGTTATGATGGCATGACTGTGAAGGAGTGAGCTGTGTGTGAGGCGTGGAAGTCATACTTACCTGGCAGGGGAGATACCATGATCAAGCAGGTGGTTCACCCAGGGCGAGGCTCAGTCATTGCACTCCGATTGGGCTGACCTCTGCGAATTCCCCAAATGTGGGAATCTCGACTGCATAATTTCTGCTAGTGGGGGACTGCGTTCGCGCTCTCCCCTGGTAGTCTTGTTGAATGGAAGCATCAGTGTCAAGCCTCACAGCGTCCAATCATGCGCGTACGTTACACCGGCCGCAAAGTGGCTCAAACGTTTTCACACCGACTGCTGTGGCGTTCTTCAATTAAGTATCGTACAGAGAGAGTGTGTGTCGTTTTATTGTATTTCCCTTTACAGCCTCATCATTAGGCTACAACCGACTCGCAGCCGTGCAACACATTCCCGCTCACTATAGCTTTGCGTAAACTAGGTCTACACTTGACCACAGGCCAGCTGCTTTGTATCATGCAGACTCCATCTGTGTGTTTCCATTTATGTTGAAGCAGTGAAATAAGTCTGTTGACAGTCGCTCTGGTTTACTACGTGGGATGCTGATGAGTTAACACTTTGATCAGCACGTTGCGTCGTCTTCTGATGTCATATGAGCAAAGCGGGAGAGTTACACTTGAATATTTAGGCATCTCTCCGGCCCTTCGTCCTTCCCTGACCATCCATTATTGAACTCAAATGTTATTTGTGAGAAATATGTTTTATTTTGCGGTGCACAGTTTGTTTCAACCACCCTGAATGTCGGCGAATTAACGGTTCACATCACGAAGGGCTCAGAACACCTGTAAAGCGGAGTGATACATGCAGAGTTAAAAGTCCGGTTGCCCCTACGGTATATCAACTGTAGACTGTATGAATGAGATGTCGGCACACACCTTATAACTCTTGTCCGTTAAAAATGTGGCTTAAATCAAGTGTTTGGTTTTTTTTTTTGTTTGTTTGTTTGTTTCTTTGTTTGTTTTTTGTTTTACCAGTTTGATACACTCCAATTGTTTTTCAGAACAGGGAGATGACACAGGGGCAATAGCACATCATGTGAGCAGGAAAATCATCCAGCATCATTCACTACCACAACATTGTGTAACAAAATGTGAGATCTTTTGTTGCCGTTGTGTTGGTGTGTTTTTGTAGCGATGGAAATGATGTTGAACCGTGAGTTAGAGTCCCCGTGAGGAGAATGAGTGTCCCACTTGACAGGGCAGTCAGTATCGCTTCTCGGCCTTTTGGCTAAGATCAAGTGTAGTATCTGTTCTTATCAGTTTAATATCTGATACGTCCCCTATCCGGGGACCATATATTAAATTGATTTTTGGAACAGGGAGATGGTATAGGGGCTTGCTCCGTCCACTCCACGCATCGACCTGGTATTGCAGCGCCTCCGGGAACGGTGCACTCCTCACTGTATGTGAAATATGAAAAGCAACGTGTCGGCTATGGTATGTGCCTGATGAGCCATGTGTCATCACAAGATACGTGCAGTGGTTTAGTGATCAGGGTTCACTGTGTGCAAAGCATTACGCAGTGCGTTTTTTTTTTTGTTGTTTTTTTTTTGTGCACTCACTACTCCGTTTCCTGTTTAAATTGGGCGTGTCTGAACTTCTCTACAATATCTATTGTCTTTGAAAGAGCAGTAGGACACTGCTGAATGGAGACATGTCACTGCAAAATGCATCGCACCAGTCCCTGTTTCGTGAGTCAGGAGATTGCAAAAGGACGTGTGCTGTGTTCACAGTTTGTCCAGGAACGGTGCGCCCCCCTGTGATTGCCGGAGATAAAGTTCCATTTGTATGAACTGTTTTCATAGGGATTTTGACTTCCGATACATGTTGACTTTCGGTTTTGGGCACAGGTACCCTTAAATGATAGGCTACGTACATCTTATGACATTGCTTTGTTTGTACATTCTGGTGTGCTTCAGTTTTTTCTGCGACGTCTGTCACGCCTCTGAGGTGCAGGAGACTGCAAAGTGGAGACATGTTAAATGCATGTGACTGAAAAATGAATGGCACCAGTAAAATGTACCTGCACAATGTTTCTCAGTGTCAGCATAAAAGTGTTGCCTGTATATGAAGGTCCTGTAGATGAAGAGAGCCTTTCTAGCGTTTGGCTTTGGTAATGAGTATAGGAGGGTTTCACGTGACGTCACATTGCTGAATCGCGAGAGCGCGAAATTCAGATGGAGGGCAGGAAGTGAATTTGCTGCATCTGCCGTCTGAGAAAATGCCTATGTTTTGTGCCGTTCACGGCTGCTCCAATCGTTCAGACAGAGAGAAGGGAAAGCGATTTTTTAGAGTACCAAAACAAAAAATCGCTTCTAAAGGTGAGAAACGTAAAAAGCTAACTGAAGAACGCCATAAAAAGTGAATTTTAAACCTACGTCTGCGGTCGGAAGGAGCAAAGTCACAGGCTTCAGTTGGTGTACCAGGGGCACGAACATCCAGCCGGGGCGGCCTAGGGTGTGTAATCCGGGGAGGGGTGCTTAAGTGTGGGTGCTCAGGACCGGCCGGTGGTGAGGGTTCTGGAGGAGGGTTAGAGCAATGGGAGAGTGGCCGCGGGCCGGGCTGGGGGCTGCGGGCGGCGGCCAGGTATCAGAGGGGAAGACCGTGGGAAAAAGCCGGCCGGGAGTGCTCGATGGGCGGGTATCAGAGAGGCGACGACCGTGGGAAAAAGCCGAACGGGAGTGCTGGATGGACGGGTTATAACGAGCGCAAAGGCCGCTTAAAACGACCCGGGAGACGGGTCATAAACGGGCTCTAAAGTCGTACAGTACAGACTCTCTACTATGGTTTCCTGCATGTTTAGGCCACCGATGTTTACTTCCTGCCCTCCATTTGAAATCGCCCCGCCTTATTCGCGCGTCACCATAATCACTAGACTGAAACCCAGCTTGGCAGCACCGTGAGTTATGATGGCATGACTGTGAAGGAGTGAGCTGTGTGTGAGGCGTGGAAGTCATACTTACCTGGCAGGGGAGATACCATGATCAAGCAGGTGGTTCACCCAGGGCGAGGCTCAGTCATTGCACTCCGATTGGGCTGACCTCTGCGAATTCCCCAAATGTGGGAATCTCGACTGCATAATTTCTGCTAGTGGGGGACTGCGTTCGCGCTCTCCCCTGGTAGTCTTGTTGAATGGAAGCATCAGTGTCAAGCCTCACAGCGTCCAATCATGCGCGTACGTTACACCGGCCGCAAAGTGGCTCAAACGTTTTCACACCGACTGCTGTGGCGTTCTTCAATTAAGTATCGTACAGAGAGAGTGTGTGTCGTTTTATTGTATTTCCCTTTACAGCCTCATCATTAGGCTACAACCGACTCGCAGCCGTGCAACACATTCCCGCTCACTATAGCTTTGCGTAAACTAGGTCTACACTTGACCACAGGCCAGCTGCTTTGTATCATGCAGACTCCATCTGTGTGTTTCCATTTATGTTGAAGCAGTGAAATAAGTCTGTTGACAGTCGCTCTGGTTTACTACGTGGGATGCTGATGAGTTAACACTTTGATCAGCACGTTGCGTCGTCTTCTGATGTCATATGAGCAAAGCGGGAGAGTTACACTTGAATATTTAGGCATCTCTCCGGCCCTTCGTCCTTCCCTGACCATCCATTATTGAACTCAAATGTTATTTGTGAGAAATATGTTTTATTTTGCGGTGCACAGTTTGTTTCAACCACCCTGAATGTCGGCGAATTAACGGTTCACATCACGAAGGGCTCAGAACACCTGTAAAGCGGAGTGATACATGCAGAGTTAAAAGTCCGGTTGCCCCTACGGTATATCAACTGTAGACTGTATGAATGAGATGTCGGCACACACCTTATAACTCTTGTCCGTTAAAAATGTGGCTTAAATCAAGTGTTTGGTTTTTTTTTTGTTTGTTTGTTTGTTTCTTGTTTGTTTTTTGTTTTACCAGTTTGATACACTCCAATTGTTTTTCAGAACAGGGAGATGACACAGGGGCAATAGCACATCATGTGAGCAGGAAAATCATCCAGCATCATTCACTACCACAACATTGTGTAACAAAATGTGAGATCTTTTGTTGCCGTTGTGTTGGTGTGTTTTTGTAGCGATGGAAATGATGTTGAACCGTGAGTTAGAGTCCCCGTGAGGAGAATGAGTGTCCCACTTGACAGGGCAGTCAGTATCGCTTCTCGGCCTTTTGGCTAAGATCAAGTGTAGTATCTGTTCTTATCAGTTTAATATCTGATACGTCCCCTATCCGGGGACCATATATTAAATTGATTTTTGGAACAGGGAGATGGTATAGGGGCTTGCTCCGTCCACTCCACGCATCGACCTGGTATTGCAGCGCCTCCGGGAACGGTGCACTCCTCACTGTATGTGAAATATGAAAAGCAACGTGTCGGCTATGGTATGTGCCTGATGAGCCATGTGTCATCACAAGATACGTGCAGTGGTTTAGTGATCAGGGTTCACTGTGTGCAAAGCATTACGCAGTGCGTTTTTTTTTTGTTGTTTTTTTTTTTGTGCACTCACTACTCCGTTTCCTGTTTAAATTGGGCGTGTCTGAACTTCTCTACAATATCTATTGTCTTTGAAAGAGCAGTAGGACACTGCTGAATGGAGACATGTCACTGCAAAATGCATCGCACCAGTCCCTGTTTCGTGAGTCAGGAGATTGCAAAAGGACGTGTGCTGTGTTCACAGTTTGTCCAGGAACGGTGCGCCCCCCTGTGATTGCCGGAGATAAAGTTCCATTTGTATGAACTGTTTTCATAGGGATTTTGACTTCCGATACATGTTGACTTTCGGTTTTGGGCACAGGTACCCTTAAATGATAGGCTACGTACATCTTATGACATTGCTTTGTTTGTACATTCTGGTGTGCTTCAGTTTTTTCTGCGACGTCTGTCACGCCTCTGAGGTGCAGGAGACTGCAAAGTGGAGACATGTTAAATGCATGTGACTGAAAAATGAATGGCACCAGTAAAATGTACCTGCACAATGTTTCTCAGTGTCAGCATAAAAGTGTTGCCTGTATATGAAGGTCCTGTAGATGAAGAGAGCCTTTCTAGCGTTTGGCTTTGGTAATGAGTATAGGAGGGTTTCACGTGACGTCACATTGCTGAATCGCGAGAGCGCGAAATTCAGATGGAGGGCAGGAAGTGAATTTGCCGCATCTGCCGTCTGAGAAAATGCCTATGTTTTGTGCCGTTCACGGCTGCTCCAATCGTTCAGACAGAGAGAAGGGAAAGCGATTTTTTAGAGTACCAAAACAAAAAATCGCTTCTAAAGGTGAGAAACGTAAAAAGCTAACTGAAGAACGCCATAAAAAGTGAATTTTAAACCTACGTCTGCGGTCGGAAGGAGCAAAGTCACAGGCTTCAGTTGGTGTACCAGGGGCACGAACATCCAGCCGGGGCGGCCTAGGGTGTGTAATCCGGGGAGGGGTGCTTAAGTGTGGGTGCTCAGGACCGGCCGGTGGTGAGGGTTCTGGAGGAGGGTTAGAGCAATGGGAGAGTGGCCGCGGGCCGGGCTGGGGGCTGCGGGCGGCGGCCAGGTATCAGAGGGGAAGACCGTGGGAAAAAGCCGGCCGGGAGTGCTCGATGGGCGGGTATCAGAGAGGCGACGACCGTGGGAAAAAGCCGAACGGGAGTGCTGGATGGACGGGTTATAACGAGCGCAAAGGCCGCTTAAAACGACCCGGGAGACGGGTCATAAACGGGCTCTAAAGTCGTACAGTACAGACTCTCTACTATGGTTTCCTGCATGTTTAGGCCACCGATGTTTACTTCCTGCCCTCCATTTGAAATCGCCCCGCCTTATTCGCGCGTCACCATAATCACTAGACTGAAACCCAGCTTGGCAGCACCGTGAGTTATGATGGCATGACTGTGAAGGAGTGAGCTGTGTGTGAGGCGTGGAAGTCATACTTACCTGGCAGGGGAGATACCATGATCAAGCAGGTGGTTCACCCAGGGCGAGGCTCAGTCATTGCACTCCGATTGGGCTGACCTCTGCGAATTCCCCAAATGTGGGAATCTCGACTGCATAATTTCTGCTAGTGGGGGACTGCGTTCGCGCTCTCCCCTGGTAGTCTTGTTGAATGGAAGCATCAGTGTCAAGCCTCACAGCGTCCAATCATGCGCGTACGTTACACCGGCCGCAAAGTGGCTCAAACGTTTTCACACCGACTGCTGTGGCGTTCTTCAATTAAGTATCGTACAGAGAGAGTGTGTGTCGTTTTATTGTATTTCCCTTTACAGCCTCATCATTAGGCTACAACCGACTCGCAGCCGTGCAACACATTCCCGCTCACTATAGCTTTGCGTAAACTAGGTCTACACTTGACCACAGGCCAGCTGCTTTGTATCATGCAGACTCCATCTGTGTGTTTCCATTTATGTTGAAGCAGTGAAATAAGTCTGTTGACAGTCGCTCTGGTTTACTACGTGGGATGCTGATGAGTTAACACTTTGATCAGCACGTTGCGTCGTCTTCTGATGTCATATGAGCAAAGCGGGAGAGTTACACTTGAATATTTAGGCATCTCTCCGGCCCTTCGTCCTTCCCTGACCATCCATTATTGAACTCAAATGTTATTTGTGAGAAATATGTTTTATTTTGCGGTGCACAGTTTGTTTCAACCACCCTGAATGTCGGCGAATTAACGGTTCACATCACGAAGGGCTCAGAACACCTGTAAAGCGGAGTGATACATGCAGAGTTAAAAGTCCGGTTGCCCCTACGGTATATCAACTGTAGACTGTATGAATGAGATGTCGGCACACACCTTATAACTCTTGTCCGTTAAAAATGTGGCTTAAATCAAGTGTTTGGTTTTTTTTTGTTTGTTTGTTTGTTTCTTTGTTTGTTTTTTGTTTTACCAGTTTGATACACTCCAATTGTTTTTCAGAACAGGGAGATGACACAGGGGCAATAGCACATCATGTGAGCAGGAAAATCATCCAGCATCATTCACTACCACAACATTGTGTAACAAAATGTGAGATCTTTTGTTGCCGTTGTGTTGGTGTGTTTTTGTAGCGATGGAAATGATGTTGAACCGTGAGTTAGAGTCCCCGTGAGGAGAATGAGTGTCCCACTTGACAGGGCAGTCAGTATCGCTTCTCGGCCTTTTGGCTAAGATCAAGTGTAGTATCTGTTCTTATCAGTTTAATATCTGATACGTCCCCTATCCGGGGACCATATATTAAATTGATTTTTGGAACAGGGAGATGGTATAGGGGCTTGCTCCGTCCACTCCACGCATCGACCTGGTATTGCAGCGCCTCCGGGAACGGTGCACTCCTCACTGTATGTGAAATATGAAAAGCAACGTGTCGGCTATGGTATGTGCCTGATGAGCCATGTGTCATCACAAGATACGTGCAGTGGTTTAGTGATCAGGGTTCACTGTGTGCAAAGCATTACGCAGTGCGTTTTTTTTTTTGTTGTTTTTTTTTTGTGCACTCACTACTCCGTTTCCTGTTTAAATTGGGCGTGTCTGAACTTCTCTACAATATCTATTGTCTTTGAAAGAGCAGTAGGACACTGCTGAATGGAGACATGTCACTGCAAAATGCATCGCACCAGTCCCTGTTTCGTGAGTCAGGAGATTGCAAAAGGACGTGTGCTGTGTTCACAGTTTGTCCAGGAACGGTGCGCCCCCCTGTGATTGCCGGAGATAAAGTTCCATTTGTATGAACTGTTTTCATAGGGATTTTGACTTCCGATACATGTTGACTTTCGGTTTTGGGCACAGGTACCCTTAAATGATAGGCTACGTACATCTTATGACATTGCTTTGTTTGTACATTCTGGTGTGCTTCAGTTTTTTCTGCGACGTCTGTCACGCCTCTGAGGTGCAGGAGACTGCAAAGTGGAGACATGTTAAATGCATGTGACTGAAAAATGAATGGCACCAGTAAAATGTACCTGCACAATGTTTCTCAGTGTCAGCATAAAAGTGTTGCCTGTATATGAAGGTCCTGTAGATGAAGAGAGCCTTTCTAGCGTTTGGCTTTGGTAATGAGTATAGGAGGGTTTCACGTGACGTCACATTGCTGAATCGCGAGAGCGCGAAATTCAGATGGAGGGCAGGAAGTGAATTTGCTGCATCTGCCGTCTGAGAAAATGCCTATGTTTTGTGCCGTTCACGGCTGCTCCAATCGTTCAGACAGAGAGAAGGGAAAGCGATTTTTTAGAGTACCAAAACAAAAAATCGCTTCTAAAGGTGAGAAACGTAAAAAGCTAACTGAAGAACGCCATAAAAAGTGAATTTTAAACCTACGTCTGCGGTCGGAAGGAGCAAAGTCACAGGCTTCAGTTGGTGTACCAGGGGCACGAACATCCAGCCGGGGCGGCCTAGGGTGTGTAATCCGGGGAGGGGTGCTTAAGTGTGGGTGCTCAGGACCGGCCGGTGGTGAGGGTTCTGGAGGAGGGTTAGAGCAATGGGAGAGTGGCCGCGGGCCGGGCTGGGGGCTGCGGGCGGCGGCCAGGTATCAGAGGGGAAGACCGTGGGAAAAAGCCGGCCGGGAGTGCTCGATGGGCGGGTATCAGAGAGGCGACGACCGTGGGAAAAAGCCGAACGGGAGTGCTGGATGGACGGGTTATAACGAGCGCAAAGGCCGCTTAAAACGACCCGGGAGACGGGTCATAAACGGGCTCTAAAGTCGTACAGTACAGACTCTCTACTATGGTTTCCTGCATGTTTAGGCCACCGATGTTTACTTCCTGCCCTCCATTTGAAATCGCCCCGCCTTATTCGCGCGTCACCATAATCACTAGACTGAAACCCAGCTTGGCAGCACCGTGAGTTATGATGGCATGACTGTGAAGGAGTGAGCTGTGTGTGAGGCGTGGAAGTCATACTTACCTGGCAGGGGAGATACCATGATCAAGCAGGTGGTTCACCCAGGGCGAGGCTCAGTCATTGCACTCCGATTGGGCTGACCTCTGCGAATTCCCCAAATGTGGGAATCTCGACTGCATAATTTCTGCTAGTGGGGGACTGCGTTCGCGCTCTCCCCTGGTAGTCTTGTTGAATGGAAGCATCAGTGTCAAGCCTCACAGCGTCCAATCATGCGCGTACGTTACACCGGCCGCAAAGTGGCTCAAACGTTTTCACACCGACTGCTGTGGCGTTCTTCAATTAAGTATCGTACAGAGAGAGTGTGTGTCGTTTTATTGTATTTCCCTTTACAGCCTCATCATTAGGCTACAACCGACTCGCAGCCGTGCAACACATTCCCGCTCACTATAGCTTTGCGTAAACTAGGTCTACACTTGACCACAGGCCAGCTGCTTTGTATCATGCAGACTCCATCTGTGTGTTTCCATTTATGTTGAAGCAGTGAAATAAGTCTGTTGACAGTCGCTCTGGTTTACTACGTGGGATGCTGATGAGTTAACACTTTGATCAGCACGTTGCGTCGTCTTCTGATGTCATATGAGCAAAGCGGGAGAGTTACACTTGAATATTTAGGCATCTCTCCGGCCCTTCGTCCTTCCCTGACCATCCATTATTGAACTCAAATGTTATTTGTGAGAAATATGTTTTATTTTGCGGTGCACAGTTTGTTTCAACCACCCTGAATGTCGGCGAATTAACGGTTCACATCACGAAGGGCTCAGAACACCTGTAAAGCGGAGTGATACATGCAGAGTTAAAAGTCCGGTTGCCCCTACGGTATATCAACTGTAGACTGTATGAATGAGATGTCGGCACACACCTTATAACTCTTGTCCGTTAAAAATGTGGCTTAAATCAAGTGTTTGGTTTTTTTTTTGTTTGTTTGTTTGTTCTTTGTTTGTTTTTTGTTTTACCAGTTTGATACACTCCAATTGTTTTTCAGAACAGGGAGATGACACAGGGGCAATAGCACATCATGTGAGCAGGAAAATCATCCAGCATCATTCACTACCACAACATTGTGTAACAAAATGTGAGATCTTTTGTTGCCGTTGTGTTGGTGTGTTTTTGTAGCGATGGAAATGATGTTGAACCGTGAGTTAGAGTCCCCGTGAGGAGAATGAGTGTCCCACTTGACAGGGCAGTCAGTATCGCTTCTCGGCCTTTTGGCTAAGATCAAGTGTAGTATCTGTTCTTATCAGTTTAATATCTGATACGTCCCCTATCCGGGGACCATATATTAAATTGATTTTTGGAACAGGGAGATGGTATAGGGGCTTGCTCCGTCCACTCCACGCATCGACCTGGTATTGCAGCGCCTCCGGGAACGGTGCACTCCTCACTGTATGTGAAATATGAAAAGCAACGTGTCGGCTATGGTATGTGCCTGATGAGCCATGTGTCATCACAAGATACGTGCAGTGGTTTAGTGATCAGGGTTCACTGTGTGCAAAGCATTACGCAGTGCGTTTTTTTTTTGTTGTTTTTTTTTTGTGCACTCACTACTCCGTTTCCTGTTTAAATTGGGCGTGTCTGAACTTCTCTACAATATCTATTGTCTTTGAAAGAGCAGTAGGACACTGCTGAATGGAGACATGTCACTGCAAAATGCATCGCACCAGTCCCTGTTTCGTGAGTCAGGAGATTGCAAAAGGACGTGTGCTGTGTTCACAGTTTGTCCAGGAACGGTGCGCCCCCCTGTGATTGCCGGAGATAAAGTTCCATTTGTATGAACTGTTTTCATAGGGATTTTGACTTCCGATACATGTTGACTTTCGGTTTTGGGCACAGGTACCCTTAAATGATAGGCTACGTACATCTTATGACATTGCTTTGTTTGTACATTCTGGTGTGCTTCAGTTTTTTCTGCGACGTCTGTCACGCCTCTGAGGTGCAGGAGACTGCAAAGTGGAGACATGTTAAATGCATGTGACTGAAAAATGAATGGCACCAGTAAAATGTACCTGCACAATGTTTCTCAGTGTCAGCATAAAAGTGTTGCCTGTATATGAAGGTCCTGTAGATGAAGAGAGCCTTTCTAGCGTTTGGCTTTGGTAATGAGTATAGGAGGGTTTCACGTGACGTCACATTGCTGAATCGCGAGAGCGCGAAATTCAGATGGAGGGCAGGAAGTGAATTTGCCGCATCTGCCGTCTGAGAAAATGCCTATGTTTTGTGCCGTTCACGGCTGCTCCAATCGTTCAGACAGAGAGAAGGGAAAGCGATTTTTTAGAGTACCAAAACAAAAAATCGCTTCTAAAGGTGAGAAACGTAAAAAGCTAACTGAAGAACGCCATAAAAAGTGAATTTTAAACCTACGTCTGCGGTCGGAAGGAGCAAAGTCACAGGCTTCAGTTGGTGTACCAGGGGCACGAACATCCAGCCGGGGCGGCCTAGGGTGTGTAATCCGGGGAGGGGTGCTTAAGTGTGGGTGCTCAGGACCGGCCGGTGGTGAGGGTTCTGGAGGAGGGTTAGAGCAATGGGAGAGTGGCCGCGGGCCGGGCTGGGGGCTGCGGGCGGCGGCCAGGTATCAGAGGGGAAGACCGTGGGAAAAAGCCGGCCGGGAGTGCTCGATGGGCGGGTATCAGAGAGGCGACGACCGTGGGAAAAAGCCGAACGGGAGTGCTGGATGGACGGGTTATAACGAGCGCAAAGGCCGCTTAAAACGACCCGGGAGACGGGTCATAAACGGGCTCTAAAGTCGTACAGTACAGACTCTCTACTATGGTTTCCTGCATGTTTAGGCCACCGATGTTTACTTCCTGCCCTCCATTTGAAATCGCCCCGCCTTATTCGCGCGTCACCATAATCACTAGACTGAAACCCAGCTTGGCAGCACCGTGAGTTATGATGGCATGACTGTGAAGGAGTGAGCTGTGTGTGAGGCGTGGAAGTCATACTTACCTGGCAGGGGAGATACCATGATCAAGCAGGTGGTTCACCCAGGGCGAGGCTCAGTCATTGCACTCCGATTGGGCTGACCTCTGCGAATTCCCCAAATGTGGGAATCTCGACTGCATAATTTCTGCTAGTGGGGGACTGCGTTCGCGCTCTCCCCTGGTAGTCTTGTTGAATGGAAGCATCAGTGTCAAGCCTCACAGCGTCCAATCATGCGCGTACGTTACACCGGCCGCAAAGTGGCTCAAACGTTTTCACACCGACTGCTGTGGCGTTCTTCAATTAAGTATCGTACAGAGAGAGTGTGTGTCGTTTTATTGTATTTCCCTTTACAGCCTCATCATTAGGCTACAACCGACTCGCAGCCGTGCAACACATTCCCGCTCACTATAGCTTTGCGTAAACTAGGTCTACACTTGACCACAGGCCAGCTGCTTTGTATCATGCAGACTCCATCTGTGTGTTTCCATTTATGTTGAAGCAGTGAAATAAGTCTGTTGACAGTCGCTCTGGTTTACTACGTGGGATGCTGATGAGTTAACACTTTGATCAGCACGTTGCGTCGTCTTCTGATGTCATATGAGCAAAGCGGGAGAGTTACACTTGAATATTTAGGCATCTCTCCGGCCCTTCGTCCTTCCCTGACCATCCATTATTGAACTCAAATGTTATTTGTGAGAAATATGTTTTATTTTGCGGTGCACAGTTTGTTTCAACCACCCTGAATGTCGGCGAATTAACGGTTCACATCACGAAGGGCTCAGAACACCTGTAAAGCGGAGTGATACATGCAGAGTTAAAAGTCCGGTTGCCCCTACGGTATATCAACTGTAGACTGTATGAATGAGATGTCGGCACACACCTTATAACTCTTGTCCGTTAAAAATGTGGCTTAAATCAAGTGTTTGGTTTTTTTTTGTTTGTTTGTTTGTTTCTTTGTTTGTTTTTTGTTTTACCAGTTTGATACACTCCAATTGTTTTTCAGAACAGGGAGATGACACAGGGGCAATAGCACATCATGTGAGCAGGAAAATCATCCAGCATCATTCACTACCACAACATTGTGTAACAAAATGTGAGATCTTTTGTTGCCGTTGTGTTGGTGTGTTTTTGTAGCGATGGAAATGATGTTGAACCGTGAGTTAGAGTCCCCGTGAGGAGAATGAGTGTCCCACTTGACAGGGCAGTCAGTATCGCTTCTCGGCCTTTTGGCTAAGATCAAGTGTAGTATCTGTTCTTATCAGTTTAATATCTGATACGTCCCCTATCCGGGGACCATATATTAAATTGATTTTTGGAACAGGGAGATGGTATAGGGGCTTGCTCCGTCCACTCCACGCATCGACCTGGTATTGCAGCGCCTCCGGGAACGGTGCACTCCTCACTGTATGTGAAATATGAAAAGCAACGTGTCGGCTATGGTATGTGCCTGATGAGCCATGTGTCATCACAAGATACGTGCAGTGGTTTAGTGATCAGGGTTCACTGTGTGCAAAGCATTACGCAGTGCGTTTTTTTTTTTGTTGTTTTTTTTTTTGTGCACTCACTACTCCGTTTCCTGTTTAAATTGGGCGTGTCTGAACTTCTCTACAATATCTATTGTCTTTGAAAGAGCAGTAGGACACTGCTGAATGGAGACATGTCACTGCAAAATGCATCGCACCAGTCCCTGTTTCGTGAGTCAGGAGATTGCAAAAGGACGTGTGCTGTGTTCACAGTTTGTCCAGGAACGGTGCGCCCCCCTGTGATTGCCGGAGATAAAGTTCCATTTGTATGAACTGTTTTCATAGGGATTTTGACTTCCGATACATGTTGACTTTCGGTTTTGGGCACAGGTACCCTTAAATGATAGGCTACGTACATCTTATGACATTGCTTTGTTTGTACATTCTGGTGTGCTTCAGTTTTTTCTGCGACGTCTGTCACGCCTCTGAGGTGCAGGAGACTGCAAAGTGGAGACATGTTAAATGCATGTGACTGAAAAATGAATGGCACCAGTAAAATGTACCTGCACAATGTTTCTCAGTGTCAGCATAAAAGTGTTGCCTGTATATGAAGGTCCTGTAGATGAAGAGAGCCTTTCTAGCGTTTGGCTTTGGTAATGAGTATAGGAGGGTTTCACGTGACGTCACATTGCTGAATCGCGAGAGCGCGAAATTCAGATGGAGGGCAGGAAGTGAATTTGCCGCATCTGCCGTCTGAGAAAATGCCTATGTTTTGTGCCGTTCACGGCTGCTCCAATCGTTCAGACAGAGAGAAGGGAAAGCGATTTTTTAGAGTACCAAAACAAAAAATCGCTTCTAAAGGTGAGAAACGTAAAAAGCTAACTGAAGAACGCCATAAAAAGTGAATTTTAAACCTACGTCTGCGGTCGGAAGGAGCAAAGTCACAGGCTTCAGTTGGTGTACCAGGGGCACGAACATCCAGCCGGGGCGGCCTAGGGTGTGTAATCCGGGGAGGGGTGCTTAAGTGTGGGTGCTCAGGACCGGCCGGTGGTGAGGGTTCTGGAGGAGGGTTAGAGCAATGGGAGAGTGGCCGCGGGCCGGGCTGGGGGCTGCGGGCGGCGGCCAGGTATCAGAGGGGAAGACCGTGGGAAAAAGCCGGCCGGGAGTGCTCGATGGGCGGGTATCAGAGAGGCGACGACCGTGGGAAAAAGCCGAACGGGAGTGCTGGATGGACGGGTTATAACGAGCGCAAAGGCCGCTTAAAACGACCCGGGAGACGGGTCATAAACGGGCTCTAAAGTCGTACAGTACAGACTCTCTACTATGGTTTCCTGCATGTTTAGGCCACCGATGTTTACTTCCTGCCCTCCATTTGAAATCGCCCCGCCTTATTCGCGCGTCACCATAATCACTAGACTGAAACCCAGCTTGGCAGCACCGTGAGTTATGATGGCATGACTGTGAAGGAGTGAGCTGTGTGTGAGGCGTGGAAGTCATACTTACCTGGCAGGGGAGATACCATGATCAAGCAGGTGGTTCACCCAGGGCGAGGCTCAGTCATTGCACTCCGATTGGGCTGACCTCTGCGAATTCCCCAAATGTGGGAATCTCGACTGCATAATTTCTGCTAGTGGGGGACTGCGTTCGCGCTCTCCCCTGGTAGTCTTGTTGAATGGAAGCATCAGTGTCAAGCCTCACAGCGTCCAATCATGCGCGTACGTTACACCGGCCGCAAAGTGGCTCAAACGTTTTCACACCGACTGCTGTGGCGTTCTTCAATTAAGTATCGTACAGAGAGAGTGTGTGTCGTTTTATTGTATTTCCCTTTACAGCCTCATCATTAGGCTACAACCGACTCGCAGCCGTGCAACACATTCCCGCTCACTATAGCTTTGCGTAAACTAGGTCTACACTTGACCACAGGCCAGCTGCTTTGTATCATGCAGACTCCATCTGTGTGTTTCCATTTATGTTGAAGCAGTGAAATAAGTCTGTTGACAGTCGCTCTGGTTTACTACGTGGGATGCTGATGAGTTAACACTTTGATCAGCACGTTGCGTCGTCTTCTGATGTCATATGAGCAAAGCGGGAGAGTTACACTTGAATATTTAGGCATCTCTCCGGCCCTTCGTCCTTCCCTGACCATCCATTATTGAACTCAAATGTTATTTGTGAGAAATATGTTTTATTTTGCGGTGCACAGTTTGTTTCAACCACCCTGAATGTCGGCGAATTAACGGTTCACATCACGAAGGGCTCAGAACACCTGTAAAGCGGAGTGATACATGCAGAGTTAAAAGTCCGGTTGCCCCTACGGTATATCAACTGTAGACTGTATGAATGAGATGTCGGCACACACCTTATAACTCTTGTCCGTTAAAAATGTGGCTTAAATCAAGTGTTTGGTTTTTTTTTTTGTTTGTTTGTTTGTTTCTTTGTTTGTTTTTTGTTTTACCAGTTTGATACACTCCAATTGTTTTTCAGAACAGGGAGATGACACAGGGGCAATAGCACATCATGTGAGCAGGAAAATCATCCAGCATCATTCACTACCACAACATTGTGTAACAAAATGTGAGATCTTTTGTTGCCGTTGTGTTGGTGTGTTTTTGTAGCGATGGAAATGATGTTGAACCGTGAGTTAGAGTCCCCGTGAGGAGAATGAGTGTCCCACTTGACAGGGCAGTCAGTATCGCTTCTCGGCCTTTTGGCTAAGATCAAGTGTAGTATCTGTTCTTATCAGTTTAATATCTGATACGTCCCCTATCCGGGGACCATATATTAAATTGATTTTTGGAACAGGGAGATGGTATAGGGGCTTGCTCCGTCCACTCCACGCATCGACCTGGTATTGCAGCGCCTCCGGGAACGGTGCACTCCTCACTGTATGTGAAATATGAAAAGCAACGTGTCGGCTATGGTATGTGCCTGATGAGCCATGTGTCATCACAAGATACGTGCAGTGGTTTAGTGATCAGGGTTCACTGTGTGCAAAGCATTACGCAGTGCGTTTTTTTTTTGTTGTTTTTTTTTTTGTGCACTCACTACTCCGTTTCCTGTTTAAATTGGGCGTGTCTGAACTTCTCTACAATATCTATTGTCTTTGAAAGAGCAGTAGGACACTGCTGAATGGAGACATGTCACTGCAAAATGCATCGCACCAGTCCCTGTTTCGTGAGTCAGGAGATTGCAAAAGGACGTGTGCTGTGTTCACAGTTTGTCCAGGAACGGTGCGCCCCCCTGTGATTGCCGGAGATAAAGTTCCATTTGTATGAACTGTTTTCATAGGGATTTTGACTTCCGATACATGTTGACTTTCGGTTTTGGGCACAGGTACCCTTAAATGATAGGCTACGTACATCTTATGACATTGCTTTGTTTGTACATTCTGGTGTGCTTCAGTTTTTTCTGCGACGTCTGTCACGCCTCTGAGGTGCAGGAGACTGCAAAGTGGAGACATGTTAAATGCATGTGACTGAAAAATGAATGGCACCAGTAAAATGTACCTGCACAATGTTTCTCAGTGTCAGCATAAAAGTGTTGCCTGTATATGAAGGTCCTGTAGATGAAGAGAGCCTTTCTAGCGTTTGGCTTTGGTAATGAGTATAGGAGGGTTTCACGTGACGTCACATTGCTGAATCGCGAGAGCGCGAAATTCAGATGGAGGGCAGGAAGTGAATTTGCCGCATCTGCCGTCTGAGAAAATGCCTATGTTTTGTGCCGTTCACGGCTGCTCCAATCGTTCAGACAGAGAGAAGGGAAAGCGATTTTTTAGAGTACCAAAACAAAAAATCGCTTCTAAAGGTGAGAAACGTAAAAAGCTAACTGAAGAACGCCATAAAAAGTGAATTTTAAACCTACGTCTGCGGTCGGAAGGAGCAAAGTCACAGGCTTCAGTTGGTGTACCAGGGGCACGAACATCCAGCCGGGGCGGCCTAGGGTGTGTAATCCGGGGAGGGGTGCTTAAGTGTGGGTGCTCAGGACCGGCCGGTGGTGAGGGTTCTGGAGGAGGGTTAGAGCAATGGGAGAGTGGCCGCGGGCCGGGCTGGGGGCTGCGGGCGGCGGCCAGGTATCAGAGGGGAAGACCGTGGGAAAAAGCCGGCCGGGAGTGCTCGATGGGCGGGTATCAGAGAGGCGACGACCGTGGGAAAAAGCCGAACGGGAGTGCTGGATGGACGGGTTATAACGAGCGCAAAGGCCGCTTAAAACGACCCGGGAGACGGGTCATAAACGGGCTCTAAAGTCGTACAGTACAGACTCTCTACTATGGTTTCCTGCATGTTTAGGCCACCGATGTTTACTTCCTGCCCTCCATTTGAAATCGCCCCGCCTTATTCGCGCGTCACCATAATCACTAGACTGAAACCCAGCTTGGCAGCACCGTGAGTTATGATGGCATGACTGTGAAGGAGTGAGCTGTGTGTGAGGCGTGGAAGTCATACTTACCTGGCAGGGGAGATACCATGATCAAGCAGGTGGTTCACCCAGGGCGAGGCTCAGTCATTGCACTCCGATTGGGCTGACCTCTGCGAATTCCCCAAATGTGGGAATCTCGACTGCATAATTTCTGCTAGTGGGGGACTGCGTTCGCGCTCTCCCCTGGTAGTCTTGTTGAATGGAAGCATCAGTGTCAAGCCTCACAGCGTCCAATCATGCGCGTACGTTACACCGGCCGCAAAGTGGCTCAAACGTTTTCACACCGACTGCTGTGGCGTTCTTCAATTAAGTATCGTACAGAGAGAGTGTGTGTCGTTTTATTGTATTTCCCTTTACAGCCTCATCATTAGGCTACAACCGACTCGCAGCCGTGCAACACATTCCCGCTCACTATAGCTTTGCGTAAACTAGGTCTACACTTGACCACAGGCCAGCTGCTTTGTATCATGCAGACTCCATCTGTGTGTTTCCATTTATGTTGAAGCAGTGAAATAAGTCTGTTGACAGTCGCTCTGGTTTACTACGTGGGATGCTGATGAGTTAACACTTTGATCAGCACGTTGCGTCGTCTTCTGATGTCATATGAGCAAAGCGGGAGAGTTACACTTGAATATTTAGGCATCTCTCCGGCCCTTCGTCCTTCCCTGACCATCCATTATTGAACTCAAATGTTATTTGTGAGAAATATGTTTTATTTTGCGGTGCACAGTTTGTTTCAACCACCCTGAATGTCGGCGAATTAACGGTTCACATCACGAAGGGCTCAGAACACCTGTAAAGCGGAGTGATACATGCAGAGTTAAAAGTCCGGTTGCCCCTACGGTATATCAACTGTAGACTGTATGAATGAGATGTCGGCACACACCTTATAACTCTTGTCCGTTAAAAATGTGGCTTAAATCAAGTGTTTGGTTTTTTTTTTTGTTTGTTTGTTTGTTTCTTTGTTTGTTTTTTGTTTTACCAGTTTGATACACTCCAATTGTTTTTCAGAACAGGGAGATGACACAGGGGCAATAGCACATCATGTGAGCAGGAAAATCATCCAGCATCATTCACTACCACAACATTGTGTAACAAAATGTGAGATCTTTTGTTGCCGTTGTGTTGGTGTGTTTTTGTAGCGATGGAAATGATGTTGAACCGTGAGTTAGAGTCCCCGTGAGGAGAATGAGTGTCCCACTTGACAGGGCAGTCAGTATCGCTTCTCGGCCTTTTGGCTAAGATCAAGTGTAGTATCTGTTCTTATCAGTTTAATATCTGATACGTCCCCTATCCGGGGACCATATATTAAATTGATTTTTGGAACAGGGAGATGGTATAGGGGCTTGCTCCGTCCACTCCACGCATCGACCTGGTATTGCAGCGCCTCCGGGAACGGTGCACTCCTCACTGTATGTGAAATATGAAAAGCAACGTGTCGGCTATGGTATGTGCCTGATGAGCCATGTGTCATCACAAGATACGTGCAGTGGTTTAGTGATCAGGGTTCACTGTGTGCAAAGCATTACGCAGTGCGTTTTTTTTTTTGTTGTTTTTTTTTTTGTGCACTCACTACTCCGTTTCCTGTTTAAATTGGGCGTGTCTGAACTTCTCTACAATATCTATTGTCTTTGAAAGAGCAGTAGGACACTGCTGAATGGAGACATGTCACTGCAAAATGCATCGCACCAGTCCCTGTTTCGTGAGTCAGGAGATTGCAAAAGGACGTGTGCTGTGTTCACAGTTTGTCCAGGAACGGTGCGCCCCCCTGTGATTGCCGGAGATAAAGTTCCATTTGTATGAACTGTTTTCATAGGGATTTTGACTTCCGATACATGTTGACTTTCGGTTTTGGGCACAGGTACCCTTAAATGATAGGCTACGTACATCTTATGACATTGCTTTGTTTGTACATTCTGGTGTGCTTCAGTTTTTTCTGCGACGTCTGTCACGCCTCTGAGGTGCAGGAGACTGCAAAGTGGAGACATGTTAAATGCATGTGACTGAAAAATGAATGGCACCAGTAAAATGTACCTGCACAATGTTTCTCAGTGTCAGCATAAAAGTGTTGCCTGTATATGAAGGTCCTGTAGATGAAGAGAGCCTTTCTAGCGTTTGGCTTTGGTAATGAGTATAGGAGGGTTTCACGTGACGTCACATTGCTGAATCGCGAGAGCGCGAAATTCAGATGGAGGGCAGGAAGTGAATTTGCCGCATCTGCCGTCTGAGAAAATGCCTATGTTTTGTGCCGTTCACGGCTGCTCCAATCGTTCAGACAGAGAGAAGGGAAAGCGATTTTTTAGAGTACCAAAACAAAAAATCGCTTCTAAAGGTGAGAAACGTAAAAAGCTAACTGAAGAACGCCATAAAAAGTGAATTTTAAACCTACGTCTGCGGTCGGAAGGAGCAAAGTCACAGGCTTCAGTTGGTGTACCAGGGGCACGAACATCCAGCCGGGGCGGCCTAGGGTGTGTAATCCGGGGAGGGGTGCTTAAGTGTGGGTGCTCAGGACCGGCCGGTGGTGAGGGTTCTGGAGGAGGGTTAGAGCAATGGGAGAGTGGCCGCGGGCCGGGCTGGGGGCTGCGGGCGGCGGCCAGGTATCAGAGGGGAAGACCGTGGGAAAAAGCCGGCCGGGAGTGCTCGATGGGCGGGTATCAGAGAGGCGACGACCGTGGGAAAAAGCCGAACGGGAGTGCTGGATGGACGGGTTATAACGAGCGCAAAGGCCGCTTAAAACGACCCGGGAGACGGGTCATAAACGGGCTCTAAAGTCGTACAGTACAGACTCTCTACTATGGTTTCCTGCATGTTTAGGCCACCGATGTTTACTTCCTGCCCTCCATTTGAAATCGCCCCGCCTTATTCGCGCGTCACCATAATCACTAGACTGAAACCCAGCTTGGCAGCACCGTGAGTTATGATGGCATGACTGTGAAGGAGTGAGCTGTGTGTGAGGCGTGGAAGTCATACTTACCTGGCAGGGGAGATACCATGATCAAGCAGGTGGTTCACCCAGGGCGAGGCTCAGTCATTGCACTCCGATTGGGCTGACCTCTGCGAATTCCCCAAATGTGGGAATCTCGACTGCATAATTTCTGCTAGTGGGGGACTGCGTTCGCGCTCTCCCCTGGTAGTCTTGTTGAATGGAAGCATCAGTGTCAAGCCTCACAGCGTCCAATCATGCGCGTACGTTACACCGGCCGCAAAGTGGCTCAAACGTTTTCACACCGACTGCTGTGGCGTTCTTCAATTAAGTATCGTACAGAGAGAGTGTGTGTCGTTTTATTGTATTTCCCTTTACAGCCTCATCATTAGGCTACAACCGACTCGCAGCCGTGCAACACATTCCCGCTCACTATAGCTTTGCGTAAACTAGGTCTACACTTGACCACAGGCCAGCTGCTTTGTATCATGCAGACTCCATCTGTGTGTTTCCATTTATGTTGAAGCAGTGAAATAAGTCTGTTGACAGTCGCTCTGGTTTACTACGTGGGATGCTGATGAGTTAACACTTTGATCAGCACGTTGCGTCGTCTTCTGATGTCATATGAGCAAAGCGGGAGAGTTACACTTGAATATTTAGGCATCTCTCCGGCCCTTCGTCCTTCCCTGACCATCCATTATTGAACTCAAATGTTATTTGTGAGAAATATGTTTTATTTTGCGGTGCACAGTTTGTTTCAACCACCCTGAATGTCGGCGAATTAACGGTTCACATCACGAAGGGCTCAGAACACCTGTAAAGCGGAGTGATACATGCAGAGTTAAAAGTCCGGTTGCCCCTACGGTATATCAACTGTAGACTGTATGAATGAGATGTCGGCACACACCTTATAACTCTTGTCCGTTAAAAATGTGGCTTAAATCAAGTGTTTGGTTTTTTTTTTTGTTTGTTTGTTTGTTTCTTTGTTTGTTTTTTGTTTTACCAGTTTGATACACTCCAATTGTTTTTCAGAACAGGGAGATGACACAGGGGCAATAGCACATCATGTGAGCAGGAAAATCATCCAGCATCATTCACTACCACAACATTGTGTAACAAAATGTGAGATCTTTTGTTGCCGTTGTGTTGGTGTGTTTTTGTAGCGATGGAAATGATGTTGAACCGTGAGTTAGAGTCCCCGTGAGGAGAATGAGTGTCCCACTTGACAGGGCAGTCAGTATCGCTTCTCGGCCTTTTGGCTAAGATCAAGTGTAGTATCTGTTCTTATCAGTTTAATATCTGATACGTCCCCTATCCGGGGACCATATATTAAATTGATTTTTGGAACAGGGAGATGGTATAGGGGCTTGCTCCGTCCACTCCACGCATCGACCTGGTATTGCAGCGCCTCCGGGAACGGTGCACTCCTCACTGTATGTGAAATATGAAAAGCAACGTGTCGGCTATGGTATGTGCCTGATGAGCCATGTGTCATCACAAGATACGTGCAGTGGTTTAGTGATCAGGGTTCACTGTGTGCAAAGCATTACGCAGTGCGTTTTTTTTTTTGTTGTTTTTTTTTTTGTGCACTCACTACTCCGTTTCCTGTTTAAATTGGGCGTGTCTGAACTTCTCTACAATATCTATTGTCTTTGAAAGAGCAGTAGGACACTGCTGAATGGAGACATGTCACTGCAAAATGCATCGCACCAGTCCCTGTTTCGTGAGTCAGGAGATTGCAAAAGGACGTGTGCTGTGTTCACAGTTTGTCCAGGAACGGTGCGCCCCCCTGTGATTGCCGGAGATAAAGTTCCATTTGTATGAACTGTTTTCATAGGGATTTTGACTTCCGATACATGTTGACTTTCGGTTTTGGGCACAGGTACCCTTAAATGATAGGCTACGTACATCTTATGACATTGCTTTGTTTGTACATTCTGGTGTGCTTCAGTTTTTTCTGCGACGTCTGTCACGCCTCTGAGGTGCAGGAGACTGCAAAGTGGAGACATGTTAAATGCATGTGACTGAAAAATGAATGGCACCAGTAAAATGTACCTGCACAATGTTTCTCAGTGTCAGCATAAAAGTGTTGCCTGTATATGAAGGTCCTGTAGATGAAGAGAGCCTTTCTAGCGTTTGGCTTTGGTAATGAGTATAGGAGGGTTTCACGTGACGTCACATTGCTGAATCGCGAGAGCGCGAAATTCAGATGGAGGGCAGGAAGTGAATTTGCCGCATCTGCCGTCTGAGAAAATGCCTATGTTTTGTGCCGTTCACGGCTGCTCCAATCGTTCAGACAGAGAGAAGGGAAAGCGATTTTTTAGAGTACCAAAACAAAAAATCGCTTCTAAAGGTGAGAAACGTAAAAAGCTAACTGAAGAACGCCATAAAAAGTGAATTTTAAACCTACGTCTGCGGTCGGAAGGAGCAAAGTCACAGGCTTCAGTTGGTGTACCAGGGGCACGAACATCCAGCCGGGGCGGCCTAGGGTGTGTAATCCGGGGAGGGGTGCTTAAGTGTGGGTGCTCAGGACCGGCCGGTGGTGAGGGTTCTGGAGGAGGGTTAGAGCAATGGGAGAGTGGCCGCGGGCCGGGCTGGGGGCTGCGGGCGGCGGCCAGGTATCAGAGGGGAAGACCGTGGGAAAAAGCCGGCCGGGAGTGCTCGATGGGCGGGTATCAGAGAGGCGACGACCGTGGGAAAAAGCCGAACGGGAGTGCTGGATGGACGGGTTATAACGAGCGCAAAGGCCGCTTAAAACGACCCGGGAGACGGGTCATAAACGGGCTCTAAAGTCGTACAGTACAGACTCTCTACTATGGTTTCCTGCATGTTTAGGCCACCGATGTTTACTTCCTGCCCTCCATTTGAAATCGCCCCGCCTTATTCGCGCGTCACCATAATCACTAGACTGAAACCCAGCTTGGCAGCACCGTGAGTTATGATGGCATGACTGTGAAGGAGTGAGCTGTGTGTGAGGCGTGGAAGTCATACTTACCTGGCAGGGGAGATACCATGATCAAGCAGGTGGTTCACCCAGGGCGAGGCTCAGTCATTGCACTCCGATTGGGCTGACCTCTGCGAATTCCCCAAATGTGGGAATCTCGACTGCATAATTTCTGCTAGTGGGGGACTGCGTTCGCGCTCTCCCCTGGTAGTCTTGTTGAATGGAAGCATCAGTGTCAAGCCTCACAGCGTCCAATCATGCGCGTACGTTACACCGGCCGCAAAGTGGCTCAAACGTTTTCACACCGACTGCTGTGGCGTTCTTCAATTAAGTATCGTACAGAGAGAGTGTGTGTCGTTTTATTGTATTTCCCTTTACAGCCTCATCATTAGGCTACAACCGACTCGCAGCCGTGCAACACATTCCCGCTCACTATAGCTTTGCGTAAACTAGGTCTACACTTGACCACAGGCCAGCTGCTTTGTATCATGCAGACTCCATCTGTGTGTTTCCATTTATGTTGAAGCAGTGAAATAAGTCTGTTGACAGTCGCTCTGGTTTACTACGTGGGATGCTGATGAGTTAACACTTTGATCAGCACGTTGCGTCGTCTTCTGATGTCATATGAGCAAAGCGGGAGAGTTACACTTGAATATTTAGGCATCTCTCCGGCCCTTCGTCCTTCCCTGACCATCCATTATTGAACTCAAATGTTATTTGTGAGAAATATGTTTTATTTTGCGGTGCACAGTTTGTTTCAACCACCCTGAATGTCGGCGAATTAACGGTTCACATCACGAAGGGCTCAGAACACCTGTAAAGCGGAGTGATACATGCAGAGTTAAAAGTCCGGTTGCCCCTACGGTATATCAACTGTAGACTGTATGAATGAGATGTCGGCACACACCTTATAACTCTTGTCCGTTAAAAATGTGGCTTAAATCAAGTGTTTGGTTTTTTTTTTTTGTTTGTTTGTTTGTTTGTTTTTTGTTTTACCAGTTTGATACACTCCAATTGTTTTTCAGAACAGGGAGATGACACAGGGGCAATAGCACATCATGTGAGCAGGAAAATCATCCAGCATCATTCACTACCACAACATTGTGTAACAAAATGTGAGATCTTTTGTTGCCGTTGTGTTGGTGTGTTTTTGTAGCGATGGAAATGATGTTGAACCGTGAGTTAGAGTCCCCGTGAGGAGAATGAGTGTCCCACTTGACAGGGCAGTCAGTATCGCTTCTCGGCCTTTTGGCTAAGATCAAGTGTAGTATCTGTTCTTATCAGTTTAATATCTGATACGTCCCCTATCCGGGGACCATATATTAAATTGATTTTTGGAACAGGGAGATGGTATAGGGGCTTGCTCCGTCCACTCCACGCATCGACCTGGTATTGCAGCGCCTCCGGGAACGGTGCACTCCTCACTGTATGTGAAATATGAAAAGCAACGTGTCGGCTATGGTATGTGCCTGATGAGCCATGTGTCATCACAAGATACGTGCAGTGGTTTAGTGATCAGGGTTCACTGTGTGCAAAGCATTACGCAGTGCGTTTTTTTTTTGTTGTTTTTTTTTTTTGTGCACTCACTACTCCGTTTCCTGTTTAAATTGGGCGTGTCTGAACTTCTCTACAATATCTATTGTCTTTGAAAGAGCAGTAGGACACTGCTGAATGGAGACATGTCACTGCAAAATGCATCGCACCAGTCCCTGTTTCGTGAGTCAGGAGATTGCAAAAGGACGTGTGCTGTGTTCACAGTTTGTCCAGGAACGGTGCGCCCCCCTGTGATTGCCGGAGATAAAGTTCCATTTGTATGAACTGTTTTCATAGGGATTTTGACTTCCGATACATGTTGACTTTCGGTTTTGGGCACAGGTACCCTTAAATGATAGGCTACGTACATCTTATGACATTGCTTTGTTTGTACATTCTGGTGTGCTTCAGTTTTTTCTGCGACGTCTGTCACGCCTCTGAGGTGCAGGAGACTGCAAAGTGGAGACATGTTAAATGCATGTGACTGAAAAATGAATGGCACCAGTAAAATGTACCTGCACAATGTTTCTCAGTGTCAGCATAAAAGTGTTGCCTGTATATGAAGGTCCTGTAGATGAAGAGAGCCTTTCTAGCGTTTGGCTTTGGTAATGAGTATAGGAGGGTTTCACGTGACATCACATTGCTGAATCGCGAGAGCGCGAAATTCAGATGGAGGGCAGGAAGTGAATTTGCCGCATCTGCCGTCTGAGAAAATGCCTATGTTTTGTGCCGTTTACGGCTGCTCCAATCGTTCAAACAGAGAGAAGGGAAAGCGATTTTTTAGAGTACCAAAACAAAAAATCGCTTCTAAAGGTGAGAAACGTAAAAAGCTAACTGAAGAACGCCATAAAAAGTGAATTTTAAACCTACGTCTGCGGTCGGAAGGAGCAAAGTCACAGGCTTCAGTTGGTGTACCAGGGGCGCGAACATCCAGCCGGGGCGGCCTAGGGTGTGTAATCCGGGGAGGGGTGCTTAAGTGTGGGTGCTCAGGACCGGCTGGTGGTGAGGGTTCTGGAGGAGGGTTAGAGCAATGGGAGAGTGGCCGCGGGCCGGGCTGGGGGCTGTGGGCGGCGGCCAGGTATCAGAGGGTAAGACCGTGGGAAAAAGCCGACCGGGGGTTAAAACGACACACACTCTCTCTGTATGATACTTAATTGAAGAACGCCACAGCAGTCGGTGCGAAAACGTTTGAGCCACTTTGCGGCCGGTGTAACGTACTCGCATGATTGGACGCTGTGAGGCTTTCTTTCTTTCTTTCTTTCTTTTTCTTTTTATTTCGAACATGTGCAAGCAACACAAGAAAGTAAACAAACCAAAACAAATGAGGATAATCAAAACAACAATATATGAACTCGACATGTCCAAAAAGGAGTAGGATGAAGCATAGCTTATTTAAACCTACCCCTTCTCCACATCTCAATCAACAATCGGTCTCCCCAAGATACATATTTACATAAGACCTATTTACAAACAAAACTAAAAAATAGAGAAGAAAAATATAAAATAAATAGATTAAATATGAAAATACATAACTATTTTATGAGAACACCTGATTGGTAAAGCTCTTGTTCCTGCCTGTACTTCTTGAAAACCATATATTTGTACCGTCTTTTAAACTGGGTCATGCTTGGACATTGCTTGAGCTCCACACCCAATCTGTTCCACAACCTCACTCCAAAAACAGAAACACAAAAACTTTTTAATGTTGTACGTGCCCGCTGCTGTTTTAAGTTGGACTCCCCCCTCAGGTTATAACCCCCATCTCTGTTAAAATACAATTTTTGAATATTTCCAGGAAGTAGATTGTGTATTGCTTTGTACATGATTTGCACTGTTTGAAAATGAACCAAGTCAATGAATTTGAATGTTTGTGATTTTAAGAATAGTGAATTAGTGTGATCTCTGTAACCAGCATTATGAATTATTCTTATGGCTCTTTTCTGAAGTATGGATAGTGCAAGTGTTGCCCCAAACCTCTGCACAGTAATGTAAATATGTTAAAATCAGTGAACAGTAAAGAATGTGGAGTGATATGTGGTCCAAAATGTGTTTTGCTTTGCTCAGAACAGATATGCTCCTGGAAAGTTTGCTTTGTACATATTTTATATGTAGAGACTTCCAGTTTATTTTATCATCCATTATTACCCCAAGAAACTTGTTTTCATGTACTCATTTGATATCCACCCCATCTACTTGTATCTGTACTTGTGTATTTGTATTGCAGTTGCCGAATAACATGAATTTGGTTTTATTTAAGTTCAATGATAATTTGTCTCTGTCAAACCACATTTTCAGTTTACACATTTCAGTATTGATCCTCCCCAGTAGTTCGTTTAAATCCCCACCAGAACAAAAAATACTGGTGTCATCTGCAAATAATACTAATTTTAATATTTTTGAAACTTTGCATATGTCATTTATGTAAAGTATAAAGAGTTTTGGACCTAATACTGACCTCTGGGGGACGCCACAAACAATATCCAAGCATGATGAAGAATGTTCCCCCAACTTCACAAATTGCTTTCTGTTGCTTAAATAACTACTCACCCAGTGCAATACTAACCCCCTAATCCCATACCGTTGGAGTTTATTAATATGTTATGATTGATTGTGTCGAAAGCTTTTTTTAAATCTATGAATATGCCTATTGAATGCAGTTTGTGATCTATGGCTTCACATTGATGCTTCCATTCAACAAGACTACCAGGGGAGAGCGCGAACGCAGTCCCCCACTAGCAGAAATTATGCAGTCGAGATTCCCACATTTGGGGAATTCGCAGAGGTCAGCCCAATCGGAGTGCAATGACTGAGCCTTGCCCTGGGTGAACCAATTCCAATTTCCAATTTTAAACGTTTATTAAATCCAGTACATGGTTACATCAGAAAAAGGAGGATACAATTACTTTCTCATCACTACATATAGAATTTTACAGTTTCACACTAAAAACACCACAAAAATTCATGATTTGTCCACTAGCGCAGACTATATATTATCAAACAATACAGTTTTGGGAACTTTCCATAATAGCAATTTTGTTTTCTTGTCTGTTGTTGTCTTGTCCTTCAACATATAGTCATTAAAAATATTTAACATAGATCTTATGACCATTTCTTGTGAGACACAATACTTTTTCATCACGCATACATTTCTTGCTTTCCACAGGCTTTCTTTTACACAATTAATAACAACCCACCATTTAATAATCTTAGCCGTTGAATTTTTTTGCAAGTAACCGTACGCTATCTCTTCAAAACATACCGGGACTTTATACAAAGTTTTCAGCCATGGTGACACAAGTAACCAAACAGTTTTCGCAAAAGGGCATGACCAGAAAAGATGTTCTACAGTTTCATTGTCACCACAGAAAGGCCTAGGGCATTTAGTACTACGGCTGCATTTTCTTCTCTCAAGGAATGCTCTAGTGGGTAAACACTTGTGGGCAACTTGCCAAGCTAAGTCTTTATGATTATTGGTTAAGCTGGAGTTATTAATATTACACCATGCCGTTTTGGAAGTCTCTTCTGTTAATGTGTCCACGGGAGTTAACCTTGTGAGAAATGGTGACAAGGCCTGTTCTATACTCTTTCTTGTAATTTTGTCGTGTGTGAGTTGAGATATACCCTTCTTTAAACATGAGAATACTGTATCATAGATTTTTGGCCATGTTTGTGCGTATGGGATGGTTTGTGGTGGCCTTTCCCCCCATGCTCTAAGCACACCCCACCCCACCCAAAACAGGGCAAAATGAGCCCAACTTGGACCTGCCTCAGGCTTCAAGCAAGCTTTTAAAATTGGAGTCACAAACATTGCCTTTAGTTTGTTCTCAATGTCTGGGACACCTTTACCCCCCATCTCTAATGGCCTGTACATTATTTCACGTTTAAGCCTCTCGTGTTTTCCCTCCCATATAAACTGGAATATCATTTTTCTAATTGTCATCATAAACCTATATGGGACTGGAAAAGTAGTTGCTAGGAAAGTCAGGGGTGCAAGAATTTCTGCTTTTATGACAAGTACTTTTCCTG
This sequence comes from Cephalopholis sonnerati, assembly GCA_019142605.1. Taxonomy (NCBI): domain Eukaryota; kingdom Metazoa; phylum Chordata; class Actinopteri; order Perciformes; family Serranidae; genus Cephalopholis; species Cephalopholis sonnerati. The sequence goes on from JAGQAX010000010.1 coordinate 37,575,637, forward strand.
TTATTGACAGGTCCCTGTCTTGCCATTGACGTAGTTTTCCTCTAATTTTTGGTAATTTTGACTCCCAATTAATTTTTTCCATGTTTTTTCCAATGTGTACCCCTAACACTTTGATCGTATCTTTTTTCTTTATAAGGCCTAGGTGTTCCACTGGCTCTCTCCAGTTAAGGTAGAGTATTTCACATTTATCTTTATTAACTTTGGTTCCTGATGCAGCAGTAAACCGATCACAAATATCTATAGTGTCTCTTACTGACTTATTATCTGTGAGGAGGAGGGTTAGGTCATCCATGTACAAACTGAGTTTTGCCTCCTTACCCGATGCCCCTGGAATTGGAAGACCTTTGATATTTCTCTCTTGTCTTAAAACACATGCGAGAGGTTCAATTGCAAGGATGAATAACATAGGGGAGAGTGAGCAACCCTGTCGTACTCCTGATTTGACCTTAAATGGGTCTGTGTATTTACCATTTACTAAGACTACGCTAGAAATTTCTGCATAGAGCAGGTCTACCCAGGTTCTAAATGTATTACCAAAATTGAGATGGGTCAAAACAGCTTTAAGGTACTGATGACTAATACTATCAAAGGCTTTCTCCAAATCTAGCCCAAGAATGCAAAGAGGAAGATGACGATCATGGGCAAACAGGTAGGAATCTCTAACTAAGGCTAGGCTGTCGGACATGGACCGGCCTACCACTCCACATGTTTGATCTATGTTGACCAGTTGATGGACTACTGGTTGCATTCGCAAAAAGAGGGCCTTTGACAGGATTTTAACATCAACTCCAAGCAAGGTTAAAGGTCTCCAGTTCTTCAAGTCTTTTCTGTCTCCTTTTTTTTCCCAGAAGGGAGATGGAACCTGTTCTTAGTGAAGGGGGTAAAGTACCTCTAGAGAAACTCTCTTTAAACACTTGCAATAGAGGATTTTTAAGTTGGTCCCAAAAGGTGTTGTAATACTCCTTGGGTAGACCATCCAGACCAGGAAATTTATTATTCTGCATGCTCTGCATAGCTTTTGTTAACTCGTTGATTGTCAAGTCTCTCTCAAGCAAATCTCCATCTGTATCATTGAGTTTTGTTGTTAAATGTGACAAAAAGAAACTGGTTGACTGTTCAGATATGGCACTATCTTGATAGAGATCGAGGTAGAAAGACCTGACAATCCCGAGTACATCTTGTTGATCACTCACCTCTTTCCCTTCTCTGTCTAAAACGGTTTCAATGCAATGTCTGGATTTGGCCAATTTACTGAAAAAGTAACGGGTACACTTATCATTCTCTTCTAAGTGTTGCACCCTGCTCCTCATGAGGACTCCTTTACTCTTTTCATTATATAATTTCATCATGTCTTTTTTTAGTTTAGCTATATCCTCATTGACCTCAAAACCCGACAAAGAAAGGAGGTAATAACGTTGTAACTTAGCCTGCAGTCTTTTTTGGAGAGCTCGTTTCTTTGCGGCTGCTTTTTGGCCTTCCGCCATGAAAAACCTCCTTGTTTTGCATTTGACATCCTCCCACCACTCTCCCACTGAGTCAAACAAGGGCTGCAAAGTGAACCACTGATTAAGTTTATCCCTATATCTTGTCACCACCTCTAGATTGTCTAATAAGCTTGTGTTGAGTTTCCAAACGCCTGGCCCAGACTTAAAAGAGTTGCGGATTTCTAATAAGCAGTCCAGTTTATGGTGGTCTGAGAAAGGCACTGGTTCAATTGCACAGTTCACTGGTGTGACTCCTGATGTGGTGAACAGGAAATCTATACGAGAAAAGGTTCTCCCATTTGTCCAAGTATATCCCGGTGTATTGGGATTTTTTTGTCTATAAATATCAACAAGTTTACAATCTTTGATCATATTCTGAAGCACATAAGAACTGGCATCTAATTTCACAGGAAAGGTGGATTTTCTGTCTGCTATGTCCACAAGACAATTAAAATCCCCCCCAATGATAAATTCCCTCCCACAGTGAATTAGAGTTTGAATGGTCTGTAATACAGTTATACGTTCTTGAGTTTCAGTGGGGCAGTAAATGTTTATGACCCTTAATTTGACTCCTTTTCCCTCCACGTCTACCGACAGCAGTCTACCATCTATGACCCTCTCAACCTTCTGAATGTGGAAGAGTTGGCTATTGAATAGGATTGCCAAACCAGAGGCTCTGTTCTTATTGTCCCCTGACCACACTGACTGTCCATGTGCCCATCTGTTTTCATACAGTTTGTAATTATCTTTGAAGGCAATGCAACACTCCTGAAGAAGGAATATGTCCCCCCCACCTCTGTGCAAGAAATTGAAGACAGATTGACATTTAACAGAGTCATTAAGGCCTCTAGTGTTAATAGTGCCAATCTTAATTGATGCCATTACGGTTTTGTGTTAGGGGAAATCCGGGGCCTACAGTACATTTCATACTATTGGGGATGGAGGTTTGTCCTTTTTCTTTTTCTTCTTCTTTTGGTTTCTCCAGTCCCCTTCTGTTTCCCCCATGCTACCACTCATTAGGGTGGCAGCAGAAAAAGCAGACAAGCTCTGGGGGTCCAAGAATGGGGGAGAAATAGGCGAAGGGGCAGACCATACCTCTAGGTCCGGGCTCCGAGTAGAGGAATCACTTGATGTTTTCTGGGGGTGCTTCCGGGATGGTGTTGCTTCCAGGAGAATGTTAGGGACTTTGGAGAGCGAAGGGCAAGAAGGGGGGTCCTCCATGTCCGCAGATAAAAATTGGCTGACTCCCTGAGGGGTACTGGTTGAGCTACTAGTAGAGGGCAGGTCCGCAAGCATAAGGTCCAGAAGATCTCTGCAGTCCTTAGCTGAAACAGGAGCGCTCTCTACAGGTGTCTGCCCTGGTTGGCCTGCTGGGAGATCCTCTTGGGACAGCTGCATCTCTTGAGGCTCAGAAGCTGGCTGGTCGTATTGAAAGTGAGCGGTCAACTGGCAGGTGTGATTCTCATCTCCAGACCCTTGGTGGTCTTGGGGATGGAACACTGCTGAATTCCCTCACCAGTAGGTTCCAGGCTCCCCTGACCCACAGATACTGGTTGCTGCTGGTCCTCAGGTCTTGGCTGGTTGTGGTGGGGGGATCCTGGTTCGCTCTCATTTTTGTCTGACTCCTCAAGGTCATGCTGTTCCTCTGCTGGTGTGGATTCAGGGTCTTGGAAAGTAGCAACAAAACGTCTGGTTCTATTGGCATATGACTTGGGGCAACCCCTAAATGTGTGAGTATTTGATCCACATAGGTTGCATCTCATTGGTTGGTCACAGTCTTTGGTGTAATGGTCCACACTTTGGCAGTTTCTGCAGAAGGTAGCATTACAATCGGCTGCCAGGTGGGAGGAAGAGCCACACTTCCTGCAGGTTTTTGGCTGCCCAGCATAAAAAACATGGCCTCTAATTGGTCCCAGCTGGATAGTGGAAGGCAGGTGGCAGAGTCTCCCAGAGTCCCCATCAGTCTTCAGCCTTACATAGAAGCGTCTAGCCCCAGTTCTGATACCATCTTCATCTCTGAGCTCCATGGTGCGTAAGACAGTGCAGTGGAAAGACAACCATGTAGTAATGTCTTCTGTCGTTACTTTTTCAGAGTACATGATGACAGTGACTGTTTTTGCTTCGCTCTCTCTGAAAGTGGGATGAGCTGCACTTTACTCAGTCTTTGGTTGTTATCCTTCTTCTGATTGTAGCGCTCAAGGCATTGTTCAAACAAGGTATAGGTAGCAAAGATTACCTCAAATGTCTTTTTTCCAGGCAGGGCAAAGACGTAGTCCAACTGTGGCGGAGTAAAACCCAGTTCCTTCTGGATGACATTCCGGCTGAACTGTAGTCTGTCCATTTCCAATTCTTCTAGGAGCACAAAACGAACTGCATTTCTTCGGGAACCAGATGAAGCTAAAGCCATTGCGCAAGAAGAGTCTTTTGATGTTCTTTGTGTACCGGAAAGGAAAAAGGTAACGAAACCTCCCAGGGTTGAAAACAAACCTGTGCGGTGGCCCTAAGAAGCACTGCGGTCAAGCCACACATACTTCTGAATTCGGCTCCTACACTGACCAAGGTATCTCCCCTGCCAGGTAAGTATGACTTCCACGCCTCACACACAGCTCACTCCTTCACAGTCATGCCATCATAACTCACGGTGCTGCCAATCTACTCATTACCAAAGCCAAACGCTAGAAAGGCTCTCTTCATCTACAGGACCTTCATATACAGGAAACACTTTTATGCTGACACTGACAAACATTGTGTAGGTACATTTTACTGGTGCCATTCATTTTTCAGTCACATGCATTTAACATGTCTCCACTTTGCAGTCTCCTGCACCTCAGAGGCGTGACAGACGTCGCAGAAAAAACTGAAGCACACCAGAATGTACAAACAAAACAATGTCATAAGATGTACGTATCATTTAAGGGTACCTGTGCCCAAAACCGAAAGTCAACATGTATCGGAAGTCAAAATCCCTATGAAAACAGTTCATACAAATGGAACTTTATCTCCGGCAATCACAGGGGGGCGCACCGTTCCTGGACAAACTGTGAACACAGCACACGTCCTTTTGCAATCTCCTGACTCACGAAACAGGGACTGGTGCGATGCATTTTGCAGTGACATGTCTCCATTCAGCAGTGTCCTACTGCTCTTTCAAAGACAATAGATATTGTAGAGAAGTTCAGACACGCCCAATTTAAACAGGAAACGGAGTAGTGAGTGCACAAAAAAAAATAAAAAAAAACCGCACTGCGTAATGCTTTGCACACAGTGAACCCTGATCACTAAACCACTGCACGTATCTTGTGATGACACATGGCTCATCAGGCACATACCATAGCCGACACATTGCTTTTCATATTTCACATACAGTGAGGAGTGCACCGTTCCCGGAGGCACTGCAATACCAGGTCAATGCGTGGAGTGGACGGAGCAAGCCCCTATTCCATCTCCCTGTTCCACGTATCAGATATTAAACTGATAAGAACAGATTTTTTTCTTTCTAAAAATTTTTTATTGACACTCATGTCAGACATCTTACAGAAAAGTTCAAATATTTAAAACATACAATTTAGTTTATACATGTGACAAGTTAATAAATAATGCAATCTGTAAAACCAAACTTAAAAGGGATAAAAGCAATTATTTTAAGAGGTATTTACAGATAAAATTGTCACGAAATACAGGTTTACATAAAGTGCTCAGAGGAGATCCCCACCCTGTAGCTCCTTCCCACCTGCCTCACCCGGAGAGTCAGGCCGCTGCTGCTTTGACCTTTCTCTGTGTGGCTCCAACTCCTTCATCCGAATGGGCACAGAGGCGATTATTCTTTTTTTTTTTTTTTATTTAGAGAGAACAGTACACATTCATCACACATTTCTGTAAATGTGCCAGTGTTGAAAACATGAAAACAGGGACATGGGAGACATAAAATTTGAAGTAAGAATACAACATATCAATATGACACTCAAAGAGGGACAATCAATACAATACTACCGAGACAAATACAACAAATAGACAGTAATACACAACAAAAACCATTATGTATGGTGCAATTAAATAAAATGGGCAAGATGAACCGTCAGGGATGAATAATTCTGATGAAGATGCAGCAATGCAAAGACCAGAGCAGGGTTTCTTGTTGGAGTTGTGCTAAGATGGATTGAGAGACACAACGAAACCGAAGACATAAAGTGCTACAGTGCTCGTGGAAAGTGCTGCAGTGCTCTGCTCATAGAAGTTGTTGGGGTGCAAGATGAGTTAAGAAGAGGTAGTACACATGTAAAGTGCTGCAGTGCTAAAATGACTTGAGAAGAGGTAGTACCTTTGTAAAGTGTTGCAGTGCTCCTTATGGTTTACCCATGTCACTACGCATGCCCGTGAGGGAACATGTGCAGCGGCATGGGGAGCTAAGTACATTCAATTAACAATGATTACAGGTCTGGTTGGACTTGAGCCAGTCTTTTAAATGCCTTTTAAATATGAGAGAGGAAGAGCAGTCTCTTATGGAAGTTGGCAGGCCATTCCAGATTTTGCTGCCTCTGATAGAGCAGACTGTGAGAAGGAGGTGCGCCTAAATGGAATTGCGCAGTCTCCTCTTGTAGTTGCTCTAGCGTTGGTACCGGTGGTGGATTTATGTTCAAAAAACTGACTCAGGGGTGGAGGTGCAAATCCGTTCACAATCTTATACACACAACATACAAGTTTAAGCGTGATAAGACTGTCGAAGCTCAGTAGATTATGACGTGTAAGGATGTCACAGTGATGATAAGAGAATGATTTTTTTGTCAAAAGTTTTCAGGTTTTTTATAGAGAGATTCAATTGGTTTAAGTATGTTTTTTCCCGTCAAAGACCAATTTGTGAGGCAATACTCAATATGTGAGAATTTCATAGAGTGCATGAATATTTTTGCTGCTTCTTCAGTTAATGAGGATCTTATTTGCCTGAAATTGCTCAGATTGAAAGTAATTGTTCTGATTACTTTTTTCACATGTTTTTCATAGGATAGGGTAGGGTCTAAGGTGACTCTGAGGTACTTAACGTCTGTCACCAAACTGAGTTCCTCCCCTCTCAGAAATACATTGGAGTTTCGCAGAACAACAGGTTTTTTAGAGAAAGCCATACAAACCGTTTTTTGCGTATTTAGATACAGACATGAGGCAGTGAGCCATTCTTGAACATTGGACATGACAGATGTTAGTGTCTCAGACACCTCACTATAGCTTTTACCATGAGTGAGGACAACGGCATCATCTGCATACATCTGGAAAAGGACATTATTACACACATCTGGTAGGTCGTTTATATACAGAGAGACCAATAATGGCCCAAGTATGGAACCCTGCGGAACTCCAGCAGAACTGAGATAGGGGGATTTAACATTATTGACACAAACACATTGTTTTCTATTTGATAGGTAAGATCTGAACCACTGAATAGCTTCTATAGAGAAGTTAAAGTGGGACAGTTTAGACAGGAGGACCTGGTGATCCACCGTGTCAAAAGCCCTTTTCAGGTCAAGAAACACTGCCATGGCACAGGGACTGCTGTCCAATAAATGCCTCACTTTTTCAGTGAGCATGCAGGTGGCTGTTTCTGTTGAATGCAGGGCTCGAAAACCAAACTGCATGTGATGCAGAGGGGTGTGACCTTTATCCAGGTGTTTGGTGATTAAACTGACCATCCCCCTCTCAGCCACCTTAGATATAGTAGGGAGAATGCTTATGGGCCTGTAATTTGCCATATCAGTTTTGGCACCCGATTTAAAGATAGGTGTAACCATAGCAACCTTCCACTGTGATGGGACGGTGCATTGACCGATTGACAGGTTGACCAGATGTGTGAGTGGTTTTACCAAATGGTCGGCATTTGATTTTAGACAGTTACTATCCAGCCCATAAGCATCTTTGGCTTTTGAGGATTTAAGAGATCTAATTATCTTTCCCACCTCAGCTTCAGTGATTTCCTCCAACCTAAAGATAGGGAGGTCATTTTTGATAGGACACGGTGTGTATATAGAAGGTCTAAACAGTTGCACAATTTGAGTGACAGAACTTATGAAGAATTAGCAAGAATGAGGGGATCTTTCACCAGAGCATCATAGATTTTCAATTCAAGGGTATTGTTGGTGTTTGTGGCTGCATCCCTGCGGCTGTTTTGACTGTTGCTGCGGCCATTCGGATCGCAGCCACAGGGGGAATCTGCATGTGCTTCCTTGCCAGCAAGCTCTTGGAGGTCCATGTGGCGTCCTCTGTGCTGTGAGGACCTCCCTTGCTGGCAAGTACGGGAATTTTTAAGGAGTCGGCCGTTGCCCACTGGTCTACGGCAGCGCTGCACTCCCAGAGCAGGTGCCTCACCGACTCAGGCGCGCCACAACCAGGTCGGGGGCAAGTTGGGTGCGCTGACGTGCCCCGGGAGTGCATTACGACCCTGACTGGGAGGATCTTGTGAGCCACCATCCATGATAGGTCCCGGAGTCTGACTGGGGGAGCGGAATGGTTCACTTTGCGCCAAACTGTTGATGGCTCGCCAAATGCAAGCCAGCGCACTGTGCTCACTGGTTCCCGCTCCTGCACAGCAGAGATAAGAGAGCGGTGGTTAGTTACAACTTGCATCTCCTCCTGTTCCAGGTTAAAATGATTTAAAAATGACTGGATAAAAGCATAGGCTAGCGGTAGGTTAAAAGACACAGGTACTTTAGCATCACTGGCTAAAATCCTCTTTTTCCTTAGGTAGGTCCCCATCCAGAACTGTGTCATGGCTGTTGTCTTGGGGTTTCTGGATGGGACTGTAGCGGCCGTGGTATGAAGTGCTGTGGTCCTGCTTCCTAAAAATAAAACAGGTCTCAGGAGTCATGAGTATGGTTAAAATAAACAAGTGTGACATTTTTTAAGACACTACAAGAGACACTTCAATGTTCAAACATTGTCTTCAAAAACACAGTTAATCACATTCATGTCAGTGGAGCTGTTCCTTCACTCTTATGGGCGAAAGGTGACGGGGTTTAGCTCCATTTCCCTTTCAGACTCTTAGTGTTGGTCTCTGACGCAGGGTTGCATTCAGTTGTGAGTCCTTAGGGGTTGATTGCAGAGCTATTGTTAAAAATGAGACCTCATTTGGTGAATCGGAAGGGAAGACTCTGGGCTCCTCCACAGATGAACTGTCTGAGGAGTCCTCAGCTCTTCCCTTCTTCTCTGAAACCACAGGGGAGTCAGAGGACAATTCAGATATAGGCCTCTTGGCCTGCTGGTCATTGGGGAGCGTGGCATCCTCACTATCAGTTTCATGGTCTGTGCTAGCTCCGCCCTCTGCCTGCATCACCCCATCCTCTTCGACATTTTCCATTAATGGGGCAATTCCAGGCCCCTCCCCTTGTCCTGCCTCACCTGACCCCTGTTCTCCAGTCACAGGATTTGGCGGGAGATTTGAATTTTCCAGCCCAGCCTCTTCAAATAGCTCAGTAAATTTTCCATTTTCTAGACCATTCTGTTCGTTTTCAGTTTCTTTTGCTGCTTTCAGTTTGTTGGCAAAAGACTTAGGGCAGTCTCTGAAGAGGTGGTTGGTTTCCCCACAGAGATTGCACTTTCTGCCATTGGTACATTCATCAAACGTGTGTCCAATTTCTCTACATTTTCCACAAATGATTTGCTTACACGCTTCTGCCAGGTGCCCTTGCTCGCCACATTTGCGGCAGAGCTTGGGCTGGCCCTGGTAGTGGATGTAGCCCCTGTTGTTACCCAGAACTATCATCGATGGGAGTTGTTTCAGGCCCTGGAAGCCTTGGGGGTCCTGCCATTGTTGAATGGGGACCCTCCAAGCGCAATTTCAGATGCCGTCTTCATCTCTCACCTTGGTAGCCTGGCCTTTCACAGTGCAGTATCTTCCCAGCCACAAACAAATGTCATCTGCATTCACTGTCTCATTGAACATTCTGACAATAACCGTCTTAGAGGCATTGTCAGTTTCTCCACAGTGAAAGCAGAAAACTGGGTCTTTGCATTTTCAAAACGTGTCCAAAAATCTCTCAAAGCAGTTGCAGATCCAAAGCTTACGTCAAAACCTTTGTTGGACGGCAAAGTCACAATACAGTTTATGTCCTCAGGCTTGAAGTTCAGGGTTTTCTGAATCATTTTCCATGAGAAATCAAACCTTGACATAAACATGAGCTTTCCATCGACTTCATTGAATGTAAAGTGGATGCTGTGGTGCCTCCGCATGCCGGCATAGTTGGCTGACATGGTGGAGGCACCACACACTACAAGTTGAGCTAGAAAGAGCTAAAACAATTTAAAATGGCCAACAGCAGATAAAAGACAATTCAATAAAAAAATAAGTAAAAGCGCACTTACCTGGTCTAGGTGGTCCGACAGAGTGGGCAAGCAAACCTCTGGGCCAATATATTCCTTGGTAAAAATTTCAAACTACAAGAGTAAGCTAAATTTTTTACACAAAGAAAGGGGTGATATATCCTCCCAACAGTGAATAAACCAATGCCGCACACAGGCAAGGATTTTTCACCAACAGTAGGGATTGCAGTTTTAGCCAAAAGGCCAAGAAGTTCTTGTGACACTTGACCACAGGCTAACTGCTTTGTATCATTTACACTCCATCTGTGTGTTTCCATTTATTTTGAAGCAGTGAAATAAGTCTGTTGACAGTCGCTCTGGTTTACTACGTGGGATGCTGATGAGTTAACACTTTGATCAGCACGTTGCGTCTGATGTCATATGAGCAAAGCTGGAGATTTACACTTTAATATTTAGGCATCTCTCCGCCCCTTCGCCCCTTTTCTGACCATCCATTATTTAACTAAAATGTTATTTGTGACAAATGTTTTATTTTGCGGTGCACAGTTTCTTTAAAATGTCACACAAAGGTGTGGGGTTCTTTTCTATACCAGCACTGTGTATTTCCACTGTTAAAAAAGAAGACTCAAGTGTGGCTTTAAATAATTTATTTCAAACCAGTAAAATCACGGCATTGACAAATGCAGAGATCAACAATGGCTAAAAAAAAAAAGTGTTAACACACAACGATGATGGGCTTTTTAAAATGGCTGACAGGAATGAGGATGTGTCCAAATAAAAGCTACCACTCAGCCAGATCACTCAATAAAGTCTTTACAGAGTTAAAAAATGTATGTGCTGAAAAACGTCCAGGATGGGGAAATGTTTACTTTATCCTTTCTCGAGGAGGGTTAGCAAGAGGTAGGCCTTGTGAAGTTGTCTGCCCACCATCTCTTGGCGTCTTCTCCACGTGGCTGCACTGCTCTGCCTCCCACGGACTGCTGCTGTGGAAGAGAAGACGCGTTGTCAGTCACGTGTTCACACAGACAGAGGGGTTACACACGCACGCACCGGCCAACTCAGCTGTACACTTTCCTTTACTTAGCTTAAATGGGCGTTGACCAAGTGTCTGTCGCCTTGTGTCCACGCGCCGGTCCCGGGCCTCATCTCGGGTAGCTGCTGCTCCACCTTTGGTCCGTGCACATCCTCCGTCAGGTAACCTCTGCTCCGCGGTGCAGCTCTCACCGTGTGCGCTGCCTTCTTCCCGTGCCTCTCGTGTCGTTCTGTGTCCTCCTTCCTATTTCTTTTTTTTTTTTTTTTTAAATATACTTTGACTTTCAATTGCAAATACAAACATCAGAAATATCAACATACAAATTAATATGAAGCAATAATACAAAATCAAAATGAGTAATACATAATGACAGCATGAGAAATGTCCTTCAGTCAGTGTTACATATCCAGAATGTGCCAGGGGGGGCGCTGAGTTTTGTGCATAGGAGGTCTGTGAGTATTTGTTTTATGACCATGTCGCTGTCTATGACAGTCTGATATATAATCATGGCACATCTTGTTTTCCATAACTTGGCACATACAACACTGACAATTATCTCGAACAGATCTTTGTGTTTTGGGGGCATCTTCTCATCAAATAGTCCATACATAACGGATTTTTAACACAAATTGAAATCCATGCCCAGACCTTTTAAAATGTTCCACACCTCTTGTGCTCTGTAACAGTACATTAACAGGTGTTCTTGGGTTTCAGGCTCATCACAATGAATCATTGGACATTCGTTGGTGGCGACATAACAACTCCATGATACAACTACTCTGATGCTCTCTGGAATGGTTTTATTTTTTAACATATTAATTACTTCAGTGCTATAATTATCAGATATATATTTATATTTTATAAGGCCCCCATATTTAAAATGATTAATTGTATTAAAAATGTGTTTACTAGATGAACTACACCAATTAATATTAAAATGTTGGTGTTCTGTTAAGTAATCAGCATATATTAATTTATAATATGGGCCAAATCTGGCTCTCCCTCTCCTCTTTCTCCACAATGAACAATTACCTATCCAAAGAGCATTTCTGAGGAAGGCAGCTGATACATTTCTAACAAAAGCAATCATTAATGTAATGCCCAAATCTACGGCCCCTAACCCCCAATGTTCCTTATCTTTATACATTAGCTCTCTTTTAGTTACCTCTCTGGTGGTACCCCACACTAAATAAGCACACTGTTTGTTTAGTTTCGTTATCATTTTATCTGAAGGAGGAAAGATGTTAGCTAGGAAGAGGAGTTTGGACAGGATGAAGGTTTTGACAATATTGATTCTAGTTTTAAAGTTAGTGCCTTTGTTCTCCCACTTTTTAACTTCCTCTTTGATTTCAATCAGTTTTTTCTCCCAGTTTCTTTCACTACAGTCTTCACTGCAGAAGGTCAAATCCCAAATTTTTATTTCTTGATTAACTTGGACATTAATGTTAGGTTTGTCCCTCTCATCTCCAATCCAAACTCCCTCTGTTTTATTATGATTTAACTTAGCACCAGATGCTAGTTCATACAGCTTTAAGTGGTTAGTTAACACGTCCATTTCTTACTGATTTTTTTATAATAACAGTGGTGTCATCAGCATATGCAATTGCTGTAACCTTGGGCAGATGGCCAACACATGTACCAGAGATTAAAATTTCAGAGTTGATCATTTTGATTAAAGGGCTTATAGCCAAAATGTATAAGGCAGCACTAAGAGGGCAGCCCTGTTTGACCCCTCTCTCTACCTCAAAGGGCTCAGTTAGAACACCATTTACATTTACAGACACTTGACTTCACATACAGACATTTAACTACATGAACAAAGACATCAGGGAAACCATAAGCCTTCATTACAGCTCAGAGGTAATCTCTGGAAGTGTAATCAAAGGCTTTCTTTTGATCCAGCCCAATAATGAAAAACACTTTGTCTGGTTTATACACAATTTCTCTTAGAATACTCAGATTATCCTATTATTAGCTGTATAGAGGGACATGTTTTAACAGAATATTTACACAGTCAGCATCTATTTCTATCTTCTTATATGCATCAGCACGAAGGTCTCTGATCACTTCTCTTTTCTGCTTTTCACCGTGAACAGTATCACCAAAATTATTTTTTATAGATTTAATGAATTTACTTTGGATTTGTGTGTGTCTTGATTTAATGGCATGGATTAAATTTTCTCTGCCCTCTAGTTCTGATTGATTATAAATACTATATAATAATTCATTGTTATGTTTATCTAGTTGCAGTTTAATATCTGACATAGTTTCCTCTTCTACATTAGACCTTTCCTTCTTCTGTTTAAGACTAATATATTTCTTAATTAAGGCATCATAGTTTATGTTTTTCACTACATTTAATTCTCTACATTTGAATTTAAGGAAATCTTTTATTCTATATTTTAATATTTCCCATAATTTAATATCAGAATTAGTTAGAATTTTTAATGTTATTATTTTATGAATTTCCCGTTTCAATTCTATTATTGAGTCTGTATGCTTTAACCACTGAGTATTGAGTTTCCAGAAACCTCTGTTTGTGGAGGGTCCACATGACAGAGATGTTTTCACTAAGAAGTGATCAGAGAAGTCATTAAAAACAGTTGAATAATGAGTTACTTTAAAATGTGAAAAAACATATATTCTATCAATTCCAGTTTTGGTTTTGGAGTCAAACCTTGTAAAATAAGTCCCAGAAGGATGAACAGCTTTACAAACATCTGTTAACTTAGCTTCATTACAGATTTCTTTTAAGAGTTTACCTTCTGGGCTCAGTTTAAATGCTGTTGTGCTGCACCTATCATTTTCATTCATTACCGTGTTAAAATCTCCACATAAAATAATTTTATATCCAACCAATAGCAATTCTCTAAGTCTTTTAAATAACTGGACTTTCTTACGAGCATCTGGCACAGTATACAGGTTAATAATATGATATTTATCACCCTGATAATAAGCATCCAGCATCAGTAGTCTTCCTGGGATAATATCTCTTCTCCTAATTATGTTATCATGATTTCTGAAAAATATACCAACACCATCAGCTTTACTTTCACCTATAGATATTACACATTTCCCTTTTTGCCACAGTTTAGTGACATCATCAACATCATTGTTCGTATTCAGTCTCAGCTCTTGTGTACATAGGAAAAAATGGAATATCTACTTAATACTGACTTTGACATCCTTTCTGAATGACATTGTCTGAATACTACGAGCATTCCAGGTGGCAACTTTAAGAAGACTCATGGTAACAGTGGATGTCAGTACTAAGGTGTAGGCTTGTCATCGAGCCGTTTCTCCTTTTTATGAGAGGTAAACTGAGCTGGCCTTTTCTTTCTACCTAACTCAAACAGGACATCACTCTTACTCGTTACTGCTCGGAGCAGGAAACTCAGGTGTGGGGGAGAAGGAGCTACTCTCAGACGAAGCAGACTCTGCCTCAGGTGGAGGAGGGAGAGGGGTGCTGCTGGCTAGCTGGCCAGGTGTCAACATATCACTGCTGACATCAGAGCTGGGGCTCTCACTGGCACTTTCATATTTTTGGTCATCATTTTCATCAACACCCTCAACATCGCTGTCATCACTCTCTTTCTCACTGTCAATAACTAGACTGCCCTCACCTTACAAAGAGGAGGTGTCGTCCGGAGGGGCTGGTGGCCGTAGCTCTGCTGCAGGAAGGTGCTTTTTTGCAGCAGGTGGATCGTGCAGGACAATGTTCATTGAGCCCGTCAGGCTGTACAACCAAGTGCTGGAGACGGGGCTGTAGTGGTTGGTCTGCTGGCTGGCGGCAGGCCTGTTGCTGCTGCTGCTCAGGTGGAGTGTCGGGCTGCTCGGCGGTTGGCTTGAGGGTCTGCTGCTGCTTGTCTGACAGCAGGCCAGGTGGCTGTTGGAGTGTAGGTGGCAGACCCTGCTGCCTTAGTGCTCTGGCTTTATTAGCATAGGAGTCAGGGCAGGCGAAAAGGTGTGACCTGATCCTCTGCACAGGCTGCACAAGCTCTCTGCTGTACAGTCTTTGGCCTTGTGACCTAATCCTCCGCACTTCCAGCATTTGACAGTGTGACACTGTCAAATGCTGACCTGATGGTCAGTACTGTTGCATATAAAGCAGCTGGATGATTGTCCTGGGTAGATGATGCAGCCTTCCTCTTTCCTGCTCTGTCCATACCTGTGTCCAATCACACTTAAGCAGCACACTGACCTGTGCCGGCCAATCATGAGTCTCAGGGGCTGTGGTCAGTTAATCATGGCTAGTATCGTTCCTCTCATCCTCAGTCCACAAAGCATGCATTGTAAGAATAAAACCATGCAACTATATAATAACCAGTAAAAACATGTAGCAAACTCAAAAACACACAAATGTAAATAGATATAAATACTGGTAAAACCCAAATAAATAAATCTAGAAATATAAACGATAAAAAAAAAAAACATGCATCTAGAATATAATGCCAACTCAAAAGTACAGCATGCAAAAACATGAGGATCTCACTCTGACACAACCACCCTTAATGTCGGCGAACTAACTGTTCACATAATGAACGGCTCAGAACACCTGTAATGCGGAGTGATACATGCATAGTTAAAAGTCCGGTTGCCCCTACGGCATATCAGCTGTAGACTGTATGAATAAGATATCAGCACACACCTTATGGCTCTTGTCCGTTAAAAATGTGGCTTAAATCAAGTGTTTTTACCAGTTTAATACACTCCAATTGTTTTTCAGAACAGGGAGATGACATAGGGGCAATAGCACATCATGTGAGCAGGAAAATCATCCAGCATCATTCACTACCACAACATTGTGTAACAAAATGTGAGATCTTTTGTTGCCGATGTGCTGGTGTGTTTTTGTAGCGATGGAAATGATGTTGAACCGTGAGTTAGAGTCCTCGTGAGGAGAATGAGTGTCCCACTTGACAGGGCAGTCAGTATCGCTTCTCGGCCTTTTAGCCAAGACTGCGATCGCCTCCTGTTGGTGGAAAAACTCTTGCCTGTTCATGGCATTGGTTTATTCACTGTTGAGAGGATATATTACCTCTTCTTTCTTTCTTTCATTCTGAACAATTCAACTTATACTTGTAGTTGGAAACTTACACAAAGGAATACATTGGCCCAGAGGATTGCTTGCCTGTTCTCTGTCGGAAAACCATGTAGACCAGGCCAACAAAGACAAGGTAAGTGCGCTTTTAATTATTCATTTATTCATTGAGCTGGTTTACTGTACCTTTTGTCTGTCTTTGGCCATTTTAAATTGTTTTAGTCTTTTTCAATTTGTAGTGTGTGGTGCCTCCACCATGTCAGCCAACCATGCCGGCATGCGGAGGCACCGCAGCGCCAGCTTTACATTCAGAGAGGTCAACGGAAAGCTCATGGTGATGCAAAGGCTTGATTTTTCTCGCATAATGATTCAGAAAACCCTGAACTTCAAGCCTTGGGACATAAACTGTATTGTGACTTTACCGTCCAACAAAGGATTTGACGCAAGCTTTCATTCTGCAACTGCTCTAAGAGATTTTTGGACACGCTTTGAAAATGCAAAGACCCAGTTTTCTGCTTTCAGTGTTGAGAAACTGACTGACAATGCCTCTAAAACGGTTATTGTCAGAATATTCAATGAGACAGTGAATGCAGACGACATTTGTTTGTGGCTGGGCAGATACTGCACTGTGAAAGGCCAGGCTACCAAGGTGAGAGATGAAGACGGCATCTGGAATTGCGCTTGGAGGGTCCCCATTCAACAATGGCAGGACCCCCAAGGCTTCCAGGGCCTGAAACAGCTCCCATCAATGATAGTCCTGGGTAACAACAGAGGCTACATCCACTACCAGGGCCAGCCCAAGCTCTGCCGCAAATGTGGCGAACACGGGCACCTGGCAGAAGCGTGCAAGCAAATCATTTGTGGAAAATGTAGAGAAATTGGACACACGTTTGAAGAATGTACCAATGGCAGAAAAGTGCAATCTCTGTGGGGAAACCAACCACCTCTTCAGAGACTGCCCTAAGTCTTTTGCCAACAAACTGAAAGCAGCAAAACAAACGGAAAACGAACAGAATGGTGTACAAAATAAAACATTTACAGAGCCATTTGAAGATGCTGGGCTGGAAAATTCAAATCTCCCGCCAAATCCTGTGATTGGACAACAGGGGTCAGGTGAGGCGGGAGAAGGGGAGGGGCCTGCAATCGCCCCACCAGTGGAAAATGTTGAAGAGGATGAGGTGATGCAGGCAGAGGGCGGAGCTAGCACAGACCAGGAAACGGATAGTGAGGATGCCACCCTCCCCAATGCCCAGCAGGCCAAGAGGCCTGTATCTTAATTGTCCTCTGACTCCCCTGTAGTTTCAGAGAAGAAGGGAAGAGCTGAGGACTACTCAGACAGTTCATCTGTGGAAGAGCCCAGAGTCTTCCCTTCCAATTCCCAAAATGAGGTCTCATTTTTAACAATAGCTCTTCAGTCAACCCCTAAGGACTCAAAACTGAACGCAACCCTGTGTCAGAGACCAATACCAAGAGTCTGAAAGGGAAATGGAGTTCAACCCCGTCACCTTTCACCCGTAAGAGTGAAGGAAGAGCTCCATTCACACGAATGTGATTAACTGTGTTTTTGAGGACATTGTTTTTAACACTGTGAAGTGTGAAGTTGAGAGTTAGAGCTCAGACTGTTTTATCCTTTCTAAACTCTTTTAAGTCAGATGTGTTTTTAATACAGGAGTGTGGCCTACCGTTTTTAAACCACTACAGAGAATGGGAGGACCTGTGGCCAAGAACATCAATCTGGAGCGGATCTAATGAAAATAAAAATGAAATCTGGGGAAAACACAACCACGTCATTCAGATAAATCAGTAATTAATCATTTACCATGTTGCCCAAGCAGCGTTGCATCAGTCTCTGATACGTTGCCGGGGCATTGCGCCGGCCAAATGGCATTCGTTTGAACTTGTAGAGGCCGAAGGGTGTTGTAAAAGCTGCCCTCTCTCTATCGGCAGGGTCCATTTCCACCTGCCAATAGCCCCTTGCAAGATCCAGTGTGGAGTACCATTTGGCTGCTTTGAGGCCGGTCAGTGACTCCTCGATGCGAGGAAGAGGGTAGGCGTCCTTATATTTGAGTGCATTTCACTTTCTGTAGTCTACACAGAACATCCAGCTTCCATCCTTCTTCCTGACAAGTACAATAGGGGCTGCCCAAGGACTTGCACTTTCCCTCACCACACCACTGTCCAGCATGTTCGGAAGCAAGGTTCGTAGTTCAGCGTACAGACTTGAAGGGACAGGTCAGTACCTCTCACGACTCAGGGGCGCTGTACCCGTTGGTATCTGGTGCTTCACAACACCATTGCGGCCGAAGTCCTCATCGTGGTGGGAAAACACCTTTGTCCACTTTTGCAGCAGGTCTGTCATCTCCCTCTGTTGGTCAGGGGTCAGTCCATCCCCCTTTAGGGACATCGCAGGATGTGACTCAAGCTCCTCGACTCCCTCAGTAACCCCTACTCACCTCACTGCTTCAACCGCATCTGGTGCCACATTGTTGAGTACCAGGTCTTGTTCTCCTTGTATGTCCGCCATGGACATCTCTGTCACTTGGGCCAATGGCTGGCATTGAGGGACCTCTACTGGGTAAGGGTTGGGGTTGCAGATCCTACAAGACACCTGTCTTCCATTTAGGCTGCCCAGGGTCCGACCCACACGCCACTCTGTGTCGCTGTCAGGAAGCGGCTCTACAATGACAGTACAAGATGGGTTAGATGCACCTACAGATACCTGTGTCCACACAACTATCTCAGATTGGGGTGGGATGATGACTGCTAGCTGTCACAGTAACTTTGCCACACCCTGGTAAGCGGGGAGGGGGCCTCTGGTGGTGATCCGTTGGCACTCTGCAAAGGCTTGGGCCCAAATCTTTTCTTCTACAGGTGGCATGGTGGTTTTGAAAGCTGAAAACCCCAGGTGATTTCCTTGAGTGAGAGCAGACCACACAGGTTTAATAATGTTCATGCCAAGTATACCCTTATCTGGACCCAAACACTCATCATTGACAATTATCACCCCTTTTTCAGGAAGATGAACGCTTCCTACCATACAGTCGATCAAGGCGTAGCCAACATAGGGAAGCGGGAATCAGCTGTGCTTCCCTGGTGGACAGCTGCGACCTCACCTCCTCTACCAGGTTAGCGGAAAGGGCCTTCATCTGCTCCATGATCTCCTTTTTCAATTCTCCCATCAGCCCCTGTTGCAGTTCAGCCTGTATCTGGTCTTTCAGCTCTCCCTGGTTGAAGGTAGTTGTGTGACGTGGGGCTGGCACAGTGACCCTCTGAGACAGGCTGGCGTCTTCCCCATCTTGCAGCTCCTGTTCCAGGGCCCGAGCTTCTTTGCACATGACCTCAAAGGTCATCTGTTCATTTCGCCTCAGGTGTCTGCTCAACTCCTGCTTTATGGCTCTAGCCCATAATCAAACCATCAGCTGGTCGAGCAAGAGGTCATCCCGATCTTCACTCCCACCTTCATCCCGTTCTTGCCATCTGAAAAACAGTTCTCGTAATCTCAGCATAAAAGAACCCCCAGTTTCATCAGCCCACTGTTTACAGTTAAAAAAATTAGCACATAGTTGTGCTTTAGCAGAGGTGGGTAGTAACGCGTTACATGTACTCCGTTACATGTACTCCGTTACATTTACTTAAGTAACTTTTTGGATAAATTCTACTTGTAAGAGTAGTTTTAATGCAACATACTTTTTACTTTTACTTGAGTATATTTGTGAAGAAGGAACACTACTTTTACTCCGTTACATTGGGCTTCATTCCGCTCATTACTTGGATTTTTATTCATCGTTTAATCAATGCACGATCTGTTTATGAGCGAGACTTCCGCCAAAGGCTCTGTCACATGACTCTGTTTGACCAACCAAATGTAGCCACTAGTGACATTTGACTTCATTTCATCAGTCAAACGGAGCCAGGCAGTCACATGACCGTACACGAACTCTTCGCGGCCTCGCACAGAAGCAAAGTGACTACACGGGAGCGCACACATAAGAATGAGAGTAGACAGCAACAATGGCAGAAACAACGGCGTGCGAACCAGAAGAGGCAGAACACCCGTGGCCATACATGAAAACCATGTTTACTTTACAGACTACAAAAAAGAACAGCTATATCATGCGCTGTCATCTGTGTCTACCCAAAGTAGTAACATGGCGCCCTCCATGGCAGATGTGTTTGCTCGCACCGCTCCTGAATGCAGGCGTTTTTTTCTTTAGACTGAAAACTCCTTCTTTCCCACTGCCATCAGACTCCTAAACTGCCGACAGGAGTCATAACTACCATCACTACCTCAGACTATGTTATACATCCAGTCTGCACATGACTTTTGCACATACAAAGTTTTTGCACTACAGTTTCTTGCTGCCTTAATTTATATTTATCTTTTGTACATATATATTTTTCCCTTGTTCATATATTCCTTTTATATTTTTTCATCTATATTGTTTACTTTTTATCTATTTAAATTGAGTGTGGATTTAGAAATTTAGAGAAATTTCCCCGCTGTGGGACTAATAAAGGATATCTTAGCTTTAGTTGTATCTTTTTTCTGGCATCCATTGCAGTCAGCAAAGGAAGAATTTCATTGTACAGGGAAACGTGTTTCCTCACTGTGCATATGACAATAAACACTTTGAACTGAATTGAACATGTCGACATGTCAGCCTACAAGAACTCCACTTTGAACTTGAGAAGAGAATGTTTTGAAATGACTAAATTGTTAATCTGTTCCACTAATTTTCATTCAGCATAACAAACACGTAGTCTCTGGCTTACTGATTTTTAAACCTCATTCCAAATAATGTTTGAAGAGTTCAAACACAGTGCTCAAGTGCTGTTTATAAGGCACTGGTTTCAAAAATGTTGTTATGAAAAAGAGTGACAGTCTGACAGAAGAGAATGTTTTGAAACTACAAAATTGGTAACAAAGGATTTATTACTGTTTCTTGTGGCTGAATTTGCCTTAATTTATGCTATTTTGTAAAGATTTCATTTACTATTTTAGTTATAGGGGTATTGTTTGGCAACATCTGAATTTGCACATTGCTATTTTATATTTATGCCTATTTGATTACATTCATGCCTTGATTATTAAAACAATAAATCAGAAGTTACTCAGCAGTTACTCAGTACTTGAGTAGTTTTATCACTAAATACTTTCTTACTCAAGTAATTATTTGGATGACTACTTTTTACTTTTACTTGAGTCATATTATTCTTAAGTAACAATACTCTTACTTGAGTACAATTTTTGGCTACTCTACCCACCTGTGCTTTAGTGGCTGGTTTGGCATACAGTCTTTGTAAAGTATGAAGAACTTGTTGTCCAGTCTCTTTATCTCTTGGGTTAATAAGCTCTAGCTCGTGCTTAGCCTCTCCTTCTAGGGCACACAAAACAAAATCAGCTTGCTGCTGTTGAGTCAGTCCTTGTGCTCTCAGCATGGCTTCCACCTGAGCCCTACATTCTACAAATTTTGTTTTGTCACCATCAAATTTGGAAAATCCAAGCAGTCCCCATAAACCATGGCATTACAAACTGTGTAGTTACAGATTCATTAGTGCTACTCTGCTGTGCCGTGTCCGTTTTTTAACAGTGGAGCTGGTATTCTGCCAACAACGCCAAATTAAAATGTCACACAAAGGTGTGGGGTTCTTTCCTATACCAGCACTGTGTATTTCCACTGTTAAAAAAGAAGACTCTAGTGTGGCTTTAAATAATTTATTTCAAACCAGTAAAGTCACGGCATTGACAAATGCAGAGATCAACAATGGCTAAAATAGAAGTGTTAACACACGATGATGATGGGCTTTGTGATGTTTGTGATGATGTTTACTTAATCCTTTCTCTGAGGAGGGATAGCAAGAGGTAGGCCTTGTGAAGTTGTCTGCCCGCCGTCTCTTGGCGTCTTCTCCACGTGGCTGCACTGCTCTGCCTCCCACGGACTGCTGCTGTGGAAGAGAAGATGCGTTGTCAGTCACATTTTCACACAGACAGAGGGGTTACACACGCACGCACCGGCCACCTCACCTGTACACTGTCCTTTACTTAGCTTAAATGGGCGTTGCCAAGTGTCTGTCGCCTTGCGTCCACGCGCCGATCCCGGGCCTCGTCTCGGGTACCTGCTGCTCCACCTTCAGTCCATGCAAATCCTCCATCGGGTAACCTCTGCTCCGTGGTGCAGCTCTTGCCGTGTAGCTCTCGCCGTGTGCATGTACGCTGCCTTCTTCCCGTGCCTCTCATGTTGTTCTTTGCGTCCTCCTTCCAGTTTCCTGCTCTGTCCATACCTGTGTCCAATCACACTTAAGCAGCACACTGACCTGTGCCGGCCAATCATGAGTCTCAGGGGCTGTGGTCAGTTAATGGCTAGTATCGTTCCTCTCATCCTCAGTCCACAAAGCATGCATTGTAAGAATAAAACCATGCAACAATATAAAAACCAGTAAAAACATGTAGCAAACTCAAAAACACACAAATGTAAATAGATATAAATACTGGTGAAACCCAAATACACTCTTCATCGTGAGGACCACACCCCTCCTCCGCCTGACACCTCCACAATGTGCTTCACCACCGATCATGTGAGGAGACAGCTGATGAGACTCCACTCAAGCAAGGCTGCAGGCCCTGATGGTGTCAGCCCCAGGGTGCTCAAAGCCTGTGGCCCTCAGCTATGTGGAGTACTTCAGCATGTCTTCAACATGAGCCTGAGTCTCCGGAGGGTCCCCATGCTGTGGAAGACATGCTGCCTCGTTCCTGTGCCAAAGACGCCGCGTCCCAGTGGCTCCAAGGACTACAGACCCGTGGCATTGACCTCCCACATCATGATGACCCTGGAGAGACTTGTCCTGGAGCAGGTCCGGCTCATGGTCAAGCCACTCTTGGACCCCCTCCAGTTCACCTACCAGCCCCGACTTGGAGTGGAGGACGCCATCATCTACCTGCTCAACCACGTCTACGCCCAACTGGATAAGGCGGCGAGCACTGTGAGAGTCATGTTTTTTGACTTCTCCAGTGCGTTCAACACCATCCGTCCAGCTCTACTAGGTGACAAGCTGACAGCAATGCAGGGGGATGCTTCTCTGGTGTCCTGGATTGTAGACTACTTGACTGGTAGACCACTGTACGTGCGCTGGCAACACTGTGTGTCAGACAGAGTGGTCAGCAATACCGGGGCCCCGCAGGGAACTGTCCTCTCTCCCTTCCTCTTCACCCACTACACCACAGACTTCAGCTATTGCACTGAGACCTGCCATCTTCATAAGTTTTCTGATGACTCTGCCATAGTTGAATGTATCAACAAGGGTGATGAGGATGAGTACAGGGCTGCTGTGAATAACTTTGTCACATGGTGTGAGCAGAACCATCTGCAGCTCAACGTGGCAAAGACAAAGGAACTGGTGGTGGATTTGAAGAGAACCAAGACACCGGTGACCCCGATTTCCATCCAGGGGGTTAGTGTGGACATTGTGGAGGACTGTAAGTACCTGGGGGTTCACACTGACAATAAACTGGACTGGTCTAAGAACACTGATGCTCTCTATAGGAAGGGCCAGAGCCGTCTCTGTTTTCTGAGGCGACTGAGGTCCTTCAACATCTGCCGGACTACGCTCAGGATTTTTTATGAGTCTGTGGTGGCCAGTGCTATCCTCTATGCTGTTGTGTGCTGGGGCAGCAGGCTGAGGGTGGCTGACCCCAACAGACTTAACAAACTGATCCGCAAGGCCAGTAACGTTGTGGGAATGGCGTGTGACTCTCTGGTGGTGGTGTCAGAGAGGAGGATGCTGTCTAAACTGCGAACTATCTTGGACAATGTCTCACACCCACTCCACCATGTGCTGGTTGGGCACAAGAGTACTTTCAGTGGGAGACTCATACCACCAAAATGCACCACTGAGCGCCACAGGAAATCATTCCTGCCTGTGGCCATCAAACTGTACAACTCCTCCCTCTGAGTTGCCCTTGGACTGTTTCACCACTGTCACCAACTCAAAATAAATTATTACACATTTATTCCTCAATAATCCGTGCAATAACTGACTGGATTGTTCAGTCTGTATATGTGGTTCCTGTATATATTGTAAATTTTGTTGTGTGGTCTCTACATATATATTTTGAAAATTATCTTCTTATATTTCTTATATTTTTACTTCTTTTGCACTATATCTTCTTCTTTTTACACTTGTAAGGAGCACCTGTAATGAAAACAATTTCCCCTTGGGGATCAATTAAGTATTTCTGATTGTGATTCTGATTCTGAAATCTAGAAATATAAACGATAAAAAACATGCATCTAGAATATAATGCCAACTCAAAAGTGGCACCACAGCATCCACTTTACATTCAGAGAGGTCGACGGAAAGCTCATGGTGATGTCAAGGCTTGATTTTTCTCGCATAATGATTCAGAAAACCCTGAACTTCAAGCCTGGGGACATAAACTGTATTGTGACTTTACAGTCCAAAAAAGGATTTGACGCAAGCTTTCATTCTGCAACTGCTCTAAGAGATTTTTGGACACGCTTTGAAAATGAAAAGACCCAGTTTTCTGCTTTCAGTGTTGAGAAACTGACTGACAATGCCTCTAAAATGGTTATTGTCAGAATATTCAATGAGAAAGTGAATGCAGACGACATTTGTTTGTGGTTGGACAGATACTGCACTGTGAAAGGCCAGGCTATCAAGGTGAGAGATGAAGACAGCATCTGGAATTGCGCTTGGAGGGTCCCCATTCAACAATGGCAGGACCCCCAAGGCTTCCAGGGCCTGAAACAACTCCCATCAATGATAGTTCTGGGTAACAACAGGGGCTACATCCACTACCAGGGCCAGCCCAAGCTCTGCCGCAAATGTGGGGAACAAAGGCACCTGGCAGAAGCGTGCAAGCAAATCATTTGTGGAAAATGTAGAGAAATTGGACACACATTTGAGGAATGTACCAATGGCAGAAAGTGCAATCTCTGTGGGGAAACCAACCACCTCTTCAGAGACTGCCCTAAGTCCTTTGCCAACAAACTGAAAGCAGCAAAACAAACGGAAAACGAACAGAATGGTGTACAAAATAAAACATTTACAGAGCTATTTGAAGAGACTGGGCTGGAGAATTCAAATCTCCAGCCGAATCCTGTGACTGGACAACAGGGGTCAGGTGAGGCGGGAGAAGGGGAGGGGCCTGCAATCGCCCCACCAGTGGAAAATGTCGAAGAGGATGGGGTGATGCAGGCAGAGGGGGCGGAGCTAGCACACACCAGGAAACGGATAGTGAGGATGCCACCCTCCTCAATGCCCAGCAAGCCAAGAGGCCTATAGCTGAATTGTCCTCTGACTCCCCTGTGGTTTCAGAGAAGAAGGGAAGAGCTGAGGACTCCTCAGACAGTTCATCTGTGGAGGAGCCCAGAGTCTTCCCTTCCAATTCCCAAAATGAGGTCTCATTTTTAACAATAGCTCTGCAATCAACCCCTAAGGACTCACAACTGAATGCAACCCTGCGTCAGAGATCAACACCAAGAGTCCGAAAGGGAAATGGAGCTCAACCCCGTCACCTTTCACCCATAAGAGTGAAGGAAGAGCTCCATTCACATGAATGTTATTAACTGTCTTTTTGAAGACATTGTTTTAATATTAAAGTCTCTCTTTTAGTCTTTTAAAATGTCATACTTGTTATTTTTAACCATACTCATGGCTCTCACCTTCTTGACTATCAATGTGAGAAGCGTGAAGTTGAGAGTTAGAGCTCAGACGGTTTTATCCTTTCTAAACTCTTTTAAGTCAGATGTGTTTTTAATACAAGAATGTGGCCTACCGTTTTTAAACCACTACAGAGAATGGGAGGAGCTATGGCCACGACCATCAATCTGGAGCGGATCCAATGAAAATAAAAATGATGGAGTGGCCATTTTAATCAAAAACCCTCTCGTCTTGGTGAAGGGCAGCACTGTGGTGAGAAATGGCCGGGCACTTTTAGCACACATGACTTATGGGAAAGGATTTTAACGTCTTAAATATTTATGGTTTTAATGATAAAAATGACAGGTATGACCTTTTAGAGGACTTGCAGTCCCACATGCTAGGTAGGGCACCATTAGTTGTAGGGGGAGATTTTAATTGTATTTTAAGCAGGAATGATAGGAAAAGAGCAGGGGAAGATTTTAAAACTGACAAAACATCAGTTTTATTACAGGACATATGCAGAGATTTTCAACTTTTGGACTGTTTTAAAACCATGCATCCTAGAGAGGAGGGCTTCACCTGGGTCAGTGGTGACGGCACCAGAGCCTCTCGCATAGATTACATTTTATCCCGTGATTGCCCACCAACCGATGCTAGATTAATACCTGTTTTCTTCTCCGATCACGCAATGCTATCCTGCACCCTATCACTCCCTTCTGGTGTGACTTCAGGAAGTGGTCTGTGGAAACTCAACTGCTCCCTTCTAGAAGATAGGGAGTTAGTTAGACAGTACAGGGAGCAGTACAGAGAGTGGCAGACCCTTCAAGACTTTTACGATACACGTGCACACTGGTGGGAAATGGTGAAGGGACGGACCCAGACCTTCTTTAGACAGGCAGGTAAGAGGAAAAAAGATAGGGATGACAGAAGCATGTTGGGACTGCAAAAACGACTTCAAAGATATTTTAACCTAAACCAACAGGGGATGGATTTTAACAAAGAAATAAAACAAGTTAAAACAGAAATGTCGGTTTTAGCAGAAATCAAAAGCAAAGGTGTCATTTTAAGAAGTAGGGAAAGGGAAATAGAGGAGGGGGAAAGTGCAGAAGATACTTTTAAGAAAATTGTGAACAAAGGGGGGAACATTTTAAAACTGAAAACAGAAAATGGATGCACTGCAGAAACAACAGAAGACCTTAAAAATACCATTGAAACATTTTACAAAAAAATATATAGCGAAAAAACAGTCAAAATGGACACCATGACAGAAGTTTTAAAATTCATTGAACATAGAGTGGAGGACAGTGTGTTTTTAACCCAAGATTTTACACTTTTAGAGATGAACAAATGTATTAAGAGTAGACTTGCACCGATTAATCAGCAGTGCTCGGAATCGGGCCGATTCTCACATGACCAGCCATGACCGGCGACCGGTGTTGTGCCAAGGTACTTATCCCCGATAGGAAGTGTATTCCCTTCCGCGGGAGCGCGCCTGCACTCAGTAAAGATGGACGTTACTACGCTGAATGAAATAATGAAATACAGCAATATTATGATTGTATAATTTATTGTGTGAGTACTGTTGTTTTGTCAAGGAGGCTTTAAAATGTTTCACATGGCTCATGCATTCAAATAAATGTTTTTATTCCTCTGTGCGTGTCGAAGTTTATTGCGCGAAAGCAATCATATGCTTTCCTTTCTTCGTGAAGGACACGTTTTCATTATTATTTGACAGTGTTATTAATCACTATGCAGGCTAGTTCATTTCCAGTGTCTGGAGACTAGATCTAAACACGATGTAATTCCAAAGTCTGTAAGGAACTTGTTCATTCTGTAGATAGATAGAATCAAGGTCGCCGATTTAATTTTAACATTTTTCACTTGAACAAGGCTACTGCACATCTGCGGGACTCGAAATGTATATTAGACTGCATGCACCACTGCAAACAATTACATTCCTGCTTATTCCTGCAAATGATGACTTTCCTTTACATGTGGTTGAATTCGTCCCCCTAAAAGGCTAAATAATAACCACAATAATAACTATGGTAATAATATAGGTCCTCTTGTATTTATATAGCACTTTCCATGGCACACAGTGATTGAGGTATGCTACTTATACCAGACTGGACATGCAGTCTGTCAAAATATGTATCCCCCATTATATGGGGTTAGAGTTACAGGGGGATACATATTTTGGCAGGCTGTATTTTCAGCCTGCCAAAATATGTATCCCCTGTCTATAAAGGCCAGTCTTTATCATACTATCAAGTGTTTTATTTTACAAATACTTTGAATCATGTCTAATAACACTGGAGAATATAGAAAAGTTTCTTCTTTTCTGTCAAGAGTTACAGGGGGATACATATTTTGGCAGGCTGAAAATGCAGCCTGCCAAAATATGAAATCAGAAATCTTGCACATTTTATTTAGGTACTTTATAGGCTTCAAAAATGTATAAGACGGATTTTTAGGAAAAGAATGAGAACAGAACGAGAGGCTTGTTTTTCTTTTCTTTTCTTTTTTTTTTTGAATTATAAATCCCAAACATTAGATGAATCCACACATTTTGCTACATTTGCCCCCCCTCAAATTAGTTATAATTTTAACACAAACGATGAAGTTCATAACCATAACCAAGTTTTTCTGTCTCTAAATCTACCCAAACATTAACCACAGCGTTGTTACAATAATTACTTCTACACCGTGCACGAGTTTCGCAAATCTATAGTTCTCTTCTAGGCGGGCCAATTAGCTGACGTCACAGGTAAAATTTGCGAGCCAATTCAGACAGCTACGAGGGGGTGACAGGTAGGCTAATTTAACTCACTGGCACTGAAGGACAATGGATCCTAACGACTATCAGCAGACACTACGTTACAAGTTGAAAGGCGAATATCCACCGCAATGCAACAAGCGAGAGACACTTCTTAGACGGACAGCGTCTTGGAGATAAGCAATGTGCAAAAACACAATAACAACAAAGTCAAAGTCTCTTTGTGAGTTGTGAGCACTAAGGGTGTCACGATGTGTTAACACCAGGGGTGGAAGTAATTAATTACAAATACTCAAGTTACTGTAATTAAGTATTTTTGGGGGGTACTTGTACTTTTATGAGTAGATTTTCAAGTCTGTACTTTTACTTTAAGTACTCATTAATCCATGTAGTCGACTAAGTTACTTTTAAAATCATGGTTGAGTACTGAGTACAATTTTAATTAATATCCAAACCTTTCATCTGCATTTCTGTAGCCAATAAGGTGATCTGATCACAAACTGACCAATGAAAACCAGGACATATGGATGAAAAACTAAACAAAACAAAAAAAGGATGTCAATGATTGATCTTCAATTGATTTTGTGTCAAGAATTTAACCGTTAAAAATGTACTTATGCATATTAAGTAAACTATATATTAAGTAGGCCTATATAATTAAGTATATAATATAATCAATAATCGTGGCAGTAACTGCACCTCATCTAACTTGATATTGTCTGGCAGAGATTTTTATTGAATAAGGAAATAAAAACTTAAAGTGAGGAAAAAACAAACAAACAAAAACAATCAAAATGAGGGAAAAAACACTTGTTTTGTATCTTATCAATTATTAATGATTAATTGATTGTTAGCATTTTAACTATTGGTGGTAAGAAGAAGATGAAGAAGTAAAATACACAAAGTCTGTAACCCTAGTCTGGAGAGGTCATGGTGACATCATCGGTTAAAAGTAACTAATACTCTGAGTACTTTTTTTGACAAATACTGTTTACTTTTACTTAAGTATTTTTCTAACACCAGTACTTTTACTTGTAACTGAGTAATTTTTTAACGATGTAACAGTACTTGTACTTGAGTACAGATGTTCAGTACACTTTTCACCACTGGATAACATGGAGAACACAAATTTGGGTCTATATAAAATTTTTAGCCTATTTAAAATTTTGTGGTTTATTGTGTCATTGCAACAGCAAAAACAATGAAGTGTTTTGCAATGAAAAATGTCTGTATGGACATGGGATAATGCTAAAAGGTCAATAAACTAAAGAAATATATTCAAAATAAAATGAAGACGTCCTTGGGCTTTCTGCCCAACTACTCCCCAACTTTTACAGACACCAGCCAAGTAGGTTCTTGTCATTGACACTATCCAATGACACTATTATCATGTCACAGCTGTGCAATACAATACTTACTATTTCCATTATTGAGACAGTATATTACATTGTAGTATAGTGTAGATTGTCTAGTGAGTAGTGGCTTCTTATGCAGGTATAACTACATCTTGTTAATAGCAAAACGTGTAGGTTCTATAATATTTTGCTGTTGATTAAATATGTATTAGTTTGTATAACTTGTATAACAAAGATACCTCTTTGCTTAATTAAATGAATCAGAATCAAATCAGTCACTGCCATGGCCAATATTATAGACAATACCAGACCTAGACCCTATGAATTTGAATTATACAAACAAGGTAAATTTGTATCTCAAAACATATTAATGTGTGAAACATGTGTAAATGGCAAAACCTTGTTATTGGCATTAGGTTTGCAAGACAAGCACAGTCCATAGATTCAACAGAATAAGTTTCTGTAAGCTTAAATTAATTAAGGTTTTTTTTTTTTGCTTCCATACAGGAGAAGAGCTATATTACAGGCGCTACAAAGGCACCCAAAAAACCATTACCACAAAAGTGGTCTGTGGGGCTGATGAAGTCAACAAAATTTTCCCTGTCTTTAATGCCAGCCCTATTGGCACACACTGTGGCCAAACAAAGACCAGGGAGGCCATATCAAATCTTTGCAGGATGACTATCCATGGCACACAATGGCATCTACAATGATTTGTAAGGAAAAAACAATGTAGATGTGAAGACCTCTAGGTCAATGTAATGTCAACACTGAGTAATATTCAAGTAGATAAATACATGTTCTTAAGGATCTCTTCAACTGAAACACATGCCAAAACACCAGACTTCAGAGGAAAAGAAATCTCCAAATTGTTCTGTAATACTTCAGACTAATGAGTCAACCTGTGTTTGCTGTCACACATCTTCACTACAACAAGCTTAATGGGGACTTTTAACACACCAGGTTTTCATCCTTTATGGGGACAAAGCATCTTTGGATTGTATTTAACACTAATAGTAACATAAAAAGTGCACTGTTGGGACATCGTAAATGTGCCAGAATACAGTGATAATTGGGCCAAGGGAAACCATCCAGACAGTTTGACATCCATCTTAAAAGTCCCTTTATCTTTTGCCTCATTAAGGCATTAGATTTAACTGTTAGTAGACCTGATTGACCATACATTACCCTCACAATGAGCTCACTTGCTTTATTTAATTGCTAAAACCAAACTTACAGAGGCTGTAAAAGTAAACATCAAGTGATGAAGGTGAATGTACCTGTTCAGGAGTGTCCTGTGAACATGAAGCTTCTTCCATCCGTTTCTCAAACATGACAACTGGATGGGAGCTCTTTGCAGGATGAATATCCATGGTACACAATGTCATCTGCAATGATTTGTAAGGAAAAAACAATGTAGATATGAAGACCTCTAGGTCAATGTAATGTCAACACTGCATAATATTCAAGTAGATAAATACATGTTCTTAAGGATCTCTAAACTGAAA
Source organism: Cephalopholis sonnerati (assembly GCA_019142605.1). Classification (NCBI taxonomy): domain Eukaryota; kingdom Metazoa; phylum Chordata; class Actinopteri; order Perciformes; family Serranidae; genus Cephalopholis; species Cephalopholis sonnerati. The sequence goes on from JAGQAX010000010.1 coordinate 37,606,798, forward strand.
CACATGCCAAAACACCAGACTTCAGAGGAAAAGAAATCTCCAAATTGTTCTGTAATACTTCAGACTAATGAGTCAACCTGTGTTTGCTGTCACACATCTTCACTACAACAAGCTTAATGGGGACTTTTAACACACCAGGTTTTCATCCTTCATGGGGACAAAGCATCTCTAGATTGTATTTAACACTAACAGTAACATAAAAAGTGCACTGTGGGGACATCGTAAATGTGCCAGGATACAGTGATAATTGGGCCAAGGCAGTTATTTGATATTAAGATGATTTACATGAAAATGTAGCTACACTAGGGCTGGGCGATAATACCGTAATAAGGTATCCCGCGGTATCTAAAAATAGCAACGGTATCAGTTTCATTACCGTCATTTAAAAAACAATCTGCGCATATAGGCCTGTATGGGCCTAACATAATATTAAATATAATTTATTTAATGCCTAATGTTGCAAGCCAAGCCTGCTCCTTTAAGAAGGTGGCTTTGTGGGTAATGTGGTTGTGTGACGTAGCGTGTCTAGCCGCATCCACGGTGAACAGCTGTATGCCGATAGAGGGAAAGTATAAGTTACCACTGTCAGTGAAGCAAGAGTCAAATGCATCACAGAGAGGCTATGTATTAAGTCTGCTGCATCGCTGGAATAAAGCGCCCCGTTCTCCACCGCAGAGTTGGTCCGGACTCTTTGTAAGCTTGTTACCAGCCACGAGCCAGGCTAAGCTAAGTGAGCTAGCGATTTACCAGTGTCCGCCCAACTATGGTTCAGGGCCTGAGACTGGAGAGGTAACACTAAATAATTAGTGTTTGTCCAGCACCTATGTGGGTGTGGTTGAGTTTTCAATTTAATACTGTTACAATTTAAAACTAATAGTAGGCTATAACGATTCTCTTAACTGTTGTTTGGGGAGATGACGGCTAATAAAGTTTTTGGATGTGACGTCACGTAACAGCTCAGAAGCGAGAGAGAGAAGAAAAGATGGCAAGCAGCACATCGAGCGAGTTGGTCCCTAAAAAACACAACTTCTGCAGTTTGGCAGCATTTCGGGTTCCGACCAAATGACAAGGGAGAGCCGGCGAATGTCGACAAGGCTGTGTGCAAGATTTGCATGAAGACGGTGACGGCGAGTGGAAATGTGATGGAGCCAGGCGGTTTCCTCTGATGTCGAGGGGTGCCCGAAAGTTCCTGCGTGTGTGCCACAAGCTCTCCATTTTCGGTTATGCCTTGTTATTTATTGTTCTGTTTTTCTTATTTGATAAGCCCTAGTACTGGATGCTGTAGAGCTGTGCTTTTAATTTATTTGATTTACGTTGATAGGTTCTAAAAATAAACCAACGGACAGTACCCGTTGCGGTCTCATGATACGCTGTATAGCACACATTTTCGTTACTGCCTTTGTTATTTATTGTTACTTTTTTATTATTTGATAAGCCTATAAGTATTGGATGCTGTAGCGCTGTATTTTAATTTAATTGATTTGTGTCGATGACTGTGCTGGAGGTGGACTGTAGGCTACAGACAATTTGTTATTTTCATTCTGGTTGACTGCTGTATCTGCACTTTTAAAACATTTGTTAATAAAAGTTGTTCATGTTGTACATGTTCTGTTGTGATTTTTTCAGTATTTTAAGGCCTATGTAATGTTTGCTATTCTGTTTCTGAACGGTATAGGCGCAAGATCACATTTTGGCGACTCCCTCTGAACTCTGCAAAGTTATTTTTAATTAGTCACGGTAATACCGTATACCCCGGGAAAATGTTGGGAGGGTTTAACGGTATCAAAATCTGAATATCGCCCAACTCTAATGTACACACAATTAAAGTTAATCATTTAACAGAAATCACAGATTACTTGTGCATTAACAATGGGCCACAGTGTCATGATTACTGACTAGGCCGCAGTTAAAACCTAGGCCCTGCTGCCATGCGCGATCTGGCACTCACCAGCCAAGGTGCACTTAAACTTGAAGAAGCCTACAGTCTTCTACGTGTGTACTGACTTTTATAATATGACTTTTATAACTTGAATAAATCCATCCTAATACCGGAAAACTTCGACAACTGCTAACTGACTTTAGCACGGTCGCTAATTAATGCTATCTATAACTTTAATTGGCTTATAGCCTTCAAACAAAAATACCATGGTTTGAATAAATATATAAATAGTAACCGCTGCATTTCAATAAAATGTTTAATACTTACTAAACACGCCGTCGCCCACACTTAAGGCCAGGTGTCGATGCTTTCCACTCTTGTCTTCGTCCTGTATGTAGCGTGAGCCATCAAGCGCAGGTTGAATGTGGAGACTACTTCCTCTTCTACTCCACCAGCGGAAGTTACGATTTCAGGTAATGGCGAGAAATGACGTTGTAATATATTTAATGCATAATATAACTGTCCCTTGATATACTTATTGTGTTATTTGAAAGGCTGAAACGATTCCTCGAGTAACTCGACTAATTCAATTATTAAAATGCGTCGAGGCAAACACCTTAGCCTAATTAACTAATTTTTATTTTTTTTACACTCTATTAATCCCGCAAGGGGAAATTCAAGGTTTACACTCTGTTGTACATATACACACAGGTCCGAATACACACACATGCACAAACGGGACCTACACATGCATTAAATGGAGAGATGTCAGAGTAAGGGGGCTGCACATGGACAGGCGCCCCGAGGGGCTGGGGGGGTTCGGTGCCTTGCTCAAGGGCGACCTCGGCAGTGCCCAGGAGGTGAACTGGCACCTCTCCAGCTACCAGTCCATGCTCCATATTTTTGGTCTTATATTTTGGCTGGGACTTGAACTGGCGACCCTCCGGTTCCCAAGCCAAGTCCCTATGGACTGAGCTAACGTTCAGTCTTTTTCTCGCACAGGTGTCGATTGTTAAAGTGCCCTTTGAACATATTATTCATCAGCAATACAGTGTGAATATTAAAGTTAACAGCGTGCGCGACTGCGTGTGTGTCTCGCGTTTGGCTGAGGCACACATATATCTCCACAATCGCAGAACACCTTTCATTAACCTTTAACAGCCGTGCGCGCGTGTGTCTTTTTAAGTTGACCTCACTAATAAAGAAAAATAAATTATGTATAATTATAAAGCCTAATAAATCTAAACAGACCTGTAAACTGCGCACGGGACAGGATCACGGCTGTCAGATCGTCTTTATCAGATGAGTCAGCATGACAGCTGGAGCAGCTGGAGTGTTTGTGTCTGCGTGTTTGTTGTGATCCAGAAAAATAAGGATTAAACAATTATGATCTATAACATACAAAATGTACAAGATACTATATTTGACCGCATGAGTCCGGTCTGACCCAGATAGAAAAGGAATGTGTGCTTCTGTCGGAGCTGGTTGGATATATCCTTGCGTAATTCTGTGCATTTCAAACTTCAGAAACTCTTTCTGATTGTTTCATAGCGGGACAGAGAAGCGGGGATGGGAGGAGGAAATGAGGATTAGGGAGATAATAATTAATTATTAAATACAACACAATTTCATGTTGCTTCAGTGTAAAACCACATATCTGCATGACATTTGCAGTTCATTTATTGTATCGTTTTTTTGCGGGTGTTCGTGTAAAATAAACTATTTTACACATGAAGCTGCTTTTGAGACGTGTCTCCAAATATTGCGCGCCCTCGCGCTTTCACTTCTCGAACCAGGAGATCTGTCTGCTCGCTTTGAATATATTTTCTCTTGTAAATCCGCCGTCACATTCTCACACACATTCACACCCTAATCCCTTGTCAGAGTGCACTTAACCTCAACATCTGAACAAAGTCCTAAATGACCACAGCATCTACTGTATATAAACAGACTTACACACAGAATCACATTCCAAAGTGTCCTAGATTTTATGTGTGTATCACCAACAATGCAGTTACAGTAATATCACAGCTGATCGCGCCGATTGTACCTACCTGACACGCTGTGTAATCCTCTGAAATAAGTTCACCTCAAAACAAATGAGTGATGCTTTCACTTTGATATTTTATCTAAATCCCGTTATTTAAAAAAATCTCATTCGGCTGTGAACACAGTGGAGAATGTTAATTATGAGTTTTTTGTCAATATTTTTTTATGCTTGTAAAATAAAAACTCCTGGAGACATTAATCCAAATAAATGACATATTTATATCAGTCCTGCCCAGGTTTCAGGTTTCATTGAAGAGGCCCCGCCCTCACCTCCACCAAATCATATGCAAAGCATTGTGGGGATTTTATACCCGCGAAGGATCCACACATGCATCCTCCAAATTTCGCTGAAAGAAGGATTCAGTCCTTCGTGAAACTCGGGAGGATCCTTGACATTGGAACAGTCCTTTGGTGGAGATCGATGACGTAGCATCCTTCAAATCTGCCCATTTGAGGATCCTTCCTTGCAATTGAGAAACACCTGATGGGTGTATGCCACTTTGTGCGGGTGGCGCAGGTGGTGGGGCAGGGCAAAATATCACTCGCACCCCTGGGGGGAGATGGCAAAGGAGGATTTGGACACACCTTGAATAAATTAAATCCGTTGCACCCTGCGCCATGCGCTTTAGACTAGCGTAAGATAGGGCCCAGAGAGGGTCGTATCTAGAGGGGAACCCTAAACCCGCGAAAGATCGCGCGAGTTTCATTATTTTTGTAGGAACAACAGACACAAATCTCGCGAGAGTTTTGCAAATCCCGTGCGCCCTTCTAGACACGACCGAGAAAGGCGCACAGGAAAAATAGAAAATCATGTCGTGGTGCCGATGTTTTTAAAGGTCTCATATTATGCCCCTTTCTGATAAGTTCTTATATGTCTCAGAGGTCCCCAAAACATGCTTTTGAAGTTTCTTCCATAAAACACCACTCGGATCATTCAGATCAGCAGGCCTCTATATCCCTCTATTTCAGCCTCTTTAGAAACAAGCTGTTTCTGTGCCTGTTCCTTTAAATGCAAATGAGCCACTGCTAATACCACCCACTTCTTATGTGGGGTTGCCATGACAATTGTTGAGCGTCGGCCGTGGGAGAAACATGGCTGTCGGAGAGGGCACACCGAATCAACCATACATGTTTGAACCAGAGTCAGGGCCAACAAAGGTCTCTATTTATATGAACCTCTTATTTCTTTAGTATAACTATTAATAATAGTTTTTCTTTAATAAAATATTGTCCTCTGAGGGAAAAAATCTTCACCTTTACTCAGCTTAGTATATATAATGATGAAACGGTGCGCGACATTCATGTTTTTGTATTAATGCGGCAGGATCATTTACATCAGTTTCACTCTGACAGTTTACATCAGTGAGGATGTTTTAGACCACAGCAGACAGCAAACTGCACACCGACACACACTGAGGAGATGAAGAGGAGAGCCAGAGTCTGGACTCTTCATCATGATTTATAATAATGCAGTGCAGTGACGTACGTTTCATGGAGACAAGCGTCTGTCAGTTTGTTACTGAGACAGATATTTTAATCACGGACCTGTTCAGTAACATCAGGATTTATCATCAAAAAAGTTTTATATCAGTCGGCACTTCACACATGCTCCCTCTTCCCTGCTGTCTCTCTCTCTCCTCCTTTGTAGTTATGATTAATCGGCAGGGAGTAATTAAGTATTTAAAAATACACAAATCAGACTTCAAGTAAAAAATCACATATCACAGACGTGTGCAGTAATATTATGTTTCATGATCATAAAAAGTTTTTAAATCAAGTAACAACATCTGTCCATGTTCACACGCTCTCTCCCTCCTTCCCTGCTGGGGCCGTTTTTTTGTTGTTTTTTTTTAAACCTGGTGTCTATGGAGTTAGATTAGTCTCAATATTAATAAATGCACACAGAAGGATTCACAAATACATGTTAAGATTTATATATAAATGACTCTCTCCACACAAATATTTTCAATGCACACACATATATTTGGCATTTTATATAAATGTAAAAAAAATCCACAAATAACCAAAAAAGTTTCACAAATGTATTTCTGATGCACACACAAATATTTATTGTTTTAAATATATGCAATAAAAATCCACAAATATATGTATTTTTATATAATTTATTTATTTATATATTGTATTTAAAACATATTTGCAATTTTCATCAAAACATATGTGGATGTTAATATATTCATATACAAATGCTTTTATTTTGTGAACCTCTGCGCATTTGTGTGTGAATATTTTTGAGACTCCCCTGACGTGACCCGATCCACAAATGCATTTTTTTCTACCAAGGGGATATAGGTAGCCAATCAGATGTCTCCTTCCTCTTCAGCCAATCACATGAGCGTCCCGCTACCACCCCCACGTGGGGTATGTTTTAATGTCATAGTGTCAGAGGGTGGCAGTAATGCACAACTACATTGTTTGCCGACCGCCAAATTAATAAGGACGAGAAGAAGAAGAAGCAGCAGCAGACAGCGGTCAATGGTCAAGAGGTCTAGTTTGCAGCATGGCGGACGACGATCGTGCACCTGTAAGTGTATCCACTTGTTGTAAATCATGACTCTTTATTGAATTATTAGTGATTTGTTTTACTAAAGTGTGTGGTAGCCCAGTTAGTTAGCAAATTAGGCCTATCTGAAACTTGCTTAGTTGGTATAATTGCACCGTGTAACTGACGCTAACGTAAGAGTTAGCCTTAAGATACATGTTAAAGCATAACGTTACGTTAAAGCACAGCGGGACCCCCTCGGTCCGTGTACAACCCTGTAATCCTGTAACCCTAATTCAATAAAGAGTCATGATTTACAACAAGTATAAAATGCCAAATATATGTGTGTGCATTGAAAATATTTGTGTGGAGAGAGTCATTTATATATAAATCTTAACATGTATTTGTGAATCCTTCTGTGTGCATTTATTAATATTGAGACTAATCTAACTCTACAGGTGTCAGGTGGAGCTAAAGCTCCATCAGCCGGTTGCTCCTCACGTCCATGCCTTTTTTATTGAGTTTAACTCTCCCCAAACATCAACTGCAGCTGCAGAGACACTTGTGCCCTGTGGTCCTGTTACCTGGCGCTTGGTTGTCAAGCGGGGGTGGAAATGATCATTGATCATTAAATACAGGCCTGTAAACTCATAAGAGGAGAAAAAGGATGGTAAACCAATCCCATAGGGGGTCTGGGGCCATCCTGCCCCAGAAGAAAAATATGATTTTAACATATTCACAAAGCATTCTGGTGACTGTTTCAGTTAAAAGAGTTAGTTCCATCTTCTGTTTGTGGTTTCTGCAGACATTACTACCTTTACATTTACCTTTGTACTTCAGTAAAAAGTAAAGTGTAAACAGTAAAAGTAAATGTACAGTAAAGTTAAGTTACTTTACTGAGTATTTTTACTTAGCAATTTATAGTTGTTCATTTAAGGGATCAGTATAATGTATAATAACCTTTTGTATAATGCCATTGTTCTTAAATAAAACAAAAGTAATGTATTAGAAAAAAATTGCAGAACGTGCAATATTTTTTGTTTTACTATTATTGTAATAGCAATCCACTATTGTTGTGCTGGATCTCTATAGAGTTGTTGTTGTCATGAGGTTGTTGTTGTTGTTGTCATAGAATGGATCTGGATCTTAGCAGTTGTCTGTGTGCTCTGTTGTGGCCTTCAATATTGACTTCAATATTGTTCTCTCATTTGCTCTGAGCTTGGTTTTGTCAGCTTATGACATGGAATATTACATTCTTCATTTAGGCTTGTGTGACTATTTGCTACAATGCATGGATCTGTGACAAACACATCAGTAACAAGAGAAAGCGCTGTAGTTTTTCTGGTGTGCAGCCTTTATATGAAATGGTGGCGCCCCATATCTATCTATCTATCTATCTATCTCATCAAATGTTACCTTAACACTATGAATGTTCTTAACATTCTTAATGGGGACTCGGAAGGGGCGGTACTTACCATAATTGGAAGATGTGTGTGTGAGGACAACTGAGCGCAATACTGGATGAGGACCTTTAGGGGGGGATAGTGAGGGAAGTGTGTATGTGTGTCCTGACGGAAAAACATCATTTATGGGCCAAAGCTAAAAACTTCACAGGCACCTTCAGAATGGCTCCTGCATTCATTTAAAAGGCTTTCCCTCATGGAGACCTCAATTTTGGTCCCCATGGTGTTAGAGGTCCCCATGGTGTGACTGTGTAAACAGATCAATGTCCCCATAAAGATAGGAATACAAGCACCCCTAGGGAGTGGGACTGAGCTGATTTGTTTTGATTTTGTTTTCATTATGATTTTTTAGTACTGATATTGGTGTTCTTGATATTTCAGGGCATTTATATTGAGGTTCTTTATGATTTAGAGCATTGATGTGGGGGTTCTTGGTATTTTGGAGTGTTGATATTGGGGTTCATGGGGCTAAGGTTTGTGTTACAGTTCTTATTTTTTCTTTAGACTGGGAATTATTTAAATTTTATATTCCATTTTCATTAGTTTCAATGTTATGGAAATTGTTGAAAACGTGAATAAATGTACACTTTTGTTGAATTGTTAAAACATCTGGTTTCTGAGAATGAACATCTGCACAGATTGAAATACTTGATGGTAGGGGATCATCTGTACATGATAGAGAGAGGGGGGGCGGTAGACGGTAGGGAGGAACAAAGACAAAGTATTTGTAAAATAAAACACTTGATGGTATGATAAAACCTGGGCTTTATAGACAGGGGATACATATTTTGGCAGGCTGAAAATGCAGCCTGCCAAAATATGTATCCCCCTGTAACTCTTGACAGAAAAGAAGAAACTTTTCTATATTCTCCAGTGTTATTAGACATGATTCAAAGTATTTGTAAAATAAAACAATTGATGGTATGATAAAGACTGGCCTTTATAGACAGGGGATACATATTTTGGCAGGCTGCATTTTCAGCCTGTAACTCTAACCCCATATAATGGGGGATACATATTTTGACAGACTGCATGTCCAGTCTGGTATAAGTAGCATACCTCAATCACTGTGTGCCATGAAAAGTGTTAAATAAATACAAGAGGACCTATATTATTACCATAGTTATTATTGTGGTTATTATTTAGCCTTTTAGGGGGACGAATTCAACCACATGTAAAGGAAAGTCATCATTTGCAATGTAAGCAGGAATGTAATTGTTTGCAGTGGTGCATGCAGTCTAATATACATTTCGAGTCCCGCAGATGTGCAGTAGCCTTGTTGAAGTGAAAAATGTTTAAATTAAATCGGTGACCTTGATTCTACTGTATCTACAGAATGAACATAATATTGCTGTATTTCATTATTTCATTCAGCGTAGTAACGTCCATCTTCACTGAGTGCAGGCGCGCTTGCGTGGAAGGGGATACGCTTCCTATCGGAGATAAGTACCTTGGCACAACACCAGGAATGGTGCACGCTTCTCTCGCCCTGTGGAAAACCAACTAGCAACGCAAACAGATTGGTCCATCACTCAGATTCGCATTGGACCTAGAAATAAATGAGTGTGTTGATGTTTTTCTGTTTTAGAAATATTAGTAAACTGAGATCTGCTTTTTCAGCTGCTAAACTGGAAATGATTATACATGCCTTTATCCCACCTGTTGGATTATTGTAAAAAGGTTATATATTGATCACTGTACCCATTCTCTAAGCAGGTGAAAAGCAGAAGATATGAAGCTATTACAGACTGGAAATTTACTGTGTGTTATAAGAGCTTAGTGGAAAATTACTAGGCAGAGGAGAGACAGGGCCTTGAAAGCAGGAGGCCGCAGATGCTATCACCCAGAGATAAGAAAGAACACCAAGACAATAATTGATACTTTATAAGCACAGAATGTCCTAGGATAGTGAGCTTTCTTGTACATCACTGACAACAAGTTCGTATACACAGCTGATGCGCTGAAGCCACGGATGGCAGCGTGCATGTTCTCGTTTGACCTTGTTTTGCAGGAACAGTTGCTGTGAAAGCAGTAAGGCGTGGCGGAGTCAGAAGGAGGGAGTGGAACTGCAGCGGAGAAACAGCCAATCATCTTGCTTGCACATTTCATTACTGTAACGCCTTATTAAAGTGTCCAGGGAAAGTTAGGAGTCAGACTTCATGAACTGACGACACTTGTTGCGGACAGGGACGTGAAGTTGGACACAGAGCTCTGTATCTTGTAATCTTTTTGATTTTTGGATTAAATAGAAGTTAACTGAGACCATCTACTCTCCTGTTATTCTTCATCAAACGAACATGCAGAGTTTGTCTTAATGCTGATTCGTTACTGTTTTAAGGAAGAAGAAAAAGAGACACCTCCAACACACCTCACATTGACTACTGTACTGCACTTTTCAACTCACTTAGTATTCAGTTCAATTCAATTTTATTTATAAAGCCCAATGTCACAAATCACAATTTGCCTCAGAGGGCTTTTCAGCATACAACATCCCTCTGTTCTTTGGACCCTCACAGCGGATAAAGAAAAACTCCCCAAAAAAAACTTTTTTTACGGGGGGAAAAAATATGGTAGAAACCTCAGGAAGAGCAACTGAGGAGGAATCCCTCTTCCAGGACGGACAGACGAGCAATAGATGTTGTGTGTACAGAACAGATCAACATAATGAATTTACAGCCATCCATATGACACAATGAGACATAAGGCGAGATGGAGACAGAGAGAGAAATTGCGACATAGAGAAACCAAGAGACATAGCTAGAGAGAGATGCAGGGCAGGCAGTAATAACAATAGCTACAACAACATTACTTTTAGTGATAGTATTATAATTATAATTATAATTATAATAACAGTAATTGCGGTAGCATATGTTGTAAGTATATATATTAATATATGATAGTATATGTATGTGACAATGATAATCATATGTGTAGAATAATGGTAAAAGTATGACTAATAATAACAGCAGTAGTAGGAGGCATCAGACAGGACCACAGCAGCAGCACAACCACGACACACCATCCAGGCACAGCTGCAATACAGTGGAGCACAAGCAAGGGTGACATTCAGAATATTATGTACACTGGATCTCATACACCCTTTGTATACAAGCCTTTTAAACTGTAGGTAACTGTTAAAAGCATAAAGACAGTGTACCAGTGGTCTTCCAGGCACTTGTCAAAATCTTTTAACAGGCACGCCACTTGCTCCATGTTTAGCGAGCCCAGGTACTCCTTCATCCAAGGGTCCCCAGTGAAGCAGGCTGTCCAGTTTAGAAGAATTAGTCTGTTCTTGATCATCTGCAAGTAATCCAGAGTGCTGCTGCAAGACCACGAACTATTTCAAATAAATACTGCCATATTACCCCTATACCTAAATCTCTTCACTGGCTACCTGTCACATATAGGATCCAGTTCAAAACCATCATTCTTATTTACAGAGCATTACATAGACAGGCTCCTGCTTATGTGGCATAACTGCTTCACTCGCATTATCCAGCTTACTCTCTTCAATCAAATACACCAAATTTGCTGTCAGTTGACTCTGTGGTTTCTTGCAAAAGACACACCTCTTTAGACAGGCATTTGGGTAATTCACTGTATGCACTGGTTCTGTATATTCTTTATGTGATTTTTTTCAGCATGTACTGTGCAAATAGTTTTGCACTTCTAACTATGTGACTCAGGTAGTCACTTTATCCTCTATGTGTTCTGTCTTGTACATTGTATATTGCCCTTGTAAAATACTTGATCTATGTCTGTGAAAAGCGCTGTTCAAAGAAATTTTACTTACTTACTAACTTTACTAGTCTCACATACAACGCCAGTACTCTCCAAAACTGCAATACAATAGTGCAATAATAATGTAGTGAGTAGGACTTAAGGATCCAGGACATTGGGTGGATTAGAGGAAGTAGGGTGTGTTATTGGGAGGAACTTTTTATTATTATTATTATTATTATTTTATTTTATTAAGTATTATATGTAATTCGAGTAACAAACTTGCATCTTTGTACTTCTCTCAAGAAAACAGATTTAACACAGCCCCCTTCCCACCCAAATACACAACTGTGGAAATTAAAATACTTTAGGAAAGTCATGGTTTTAAATTAATGTCAGTCAGCTGAAAGGTAGCATGCACCAAGTGTTTTATTCTCTATAGAGAGGAAGCAACAACACAGAACCACACGGCAGTAAGCAGCTCAGCGTTGTGTTCACTGACCAAATGCTTCACCCCATTCTTATACTTTCTGATATGCCTCTGGCCCTTTGATGGAAACTTCACAGAACTTCCTCAACAGAAGAAAGAAAACAATTGAGGCACAATAAAACAGATCTCAGGATTTTACAACTAGGTGTAACCTCCTGTGGGGATGAAGATCTCATCCTGCCATCTTATGAAGTTATTTACAGTGGGGTAATAACAGCAGGGTTCACCAGGTCATCCTCTGATCAATACAGCAGGGTACAGCTAAGACTACAGACTAACTACATCAAGGTATAAGACTGTCTCAATGTTTCTACAAAGCATACAAAAATTCCATCACACAGCTAAATGACATTATATTTACCATGACTACTAGGAATTGTTTGGAGATAATAATCAGTCATCAAATGGTCCAATTGAAAGAATACCTGGCAAACCAGGCCCGTGAACTTATTTTCAGCTGATGGAAACTATGCAATGTTAGATTATACATGTACTGAAGACTGGCTGATTGTTGTCTTTTGTTGTATAGTGGCTGGTAAGCCCAAGCCATTTCTGGAGGATACACACCCTTGTGGCTGCCAGGGTTGTGTGAACTTTGATTTCTGGTATTTACTGAAAATGTGTGTTAATCAAAAATGACAAAAAAATCAAATCTGTGTCCATTTATTATGGGCTCCAGATAATTTTTTTTTTTTTTTTTTTACAAGTTTAAGAAAATTAACTCTGGTTCTCCTGTCCTTCTGTAGGGTTTCCTGGTGGCAGCCAGTGGGGACACCAAGGACACTTGCATGCAGTGTAACACTAGGGTTTATAGTTGTGGTGTGTAGTGCTAGTGTGTGACCACCTTTAGATTGGATTAAGGGTTGTTGTTGGTCAACCTGTAATTATTTACCTTTGGTGCCACATTGTGCTGCCCCTCTGACTGTCCTCTCTCCCTTCAGCCTCTTTTAGTAGGGCCAGGAAAATAAATGATTTCTTACTGATTTTAAGGCAGAGAGAAAAAAAAAGAGAAACTAATAAAACTGCTTGTAACAGCACATGAACTGATTATTTTTACTGCTGTGTTTATTCAAAAGTAGATGTAGCTGTGACCATTGTCACCAGTGAACCAGGCTACAATAACTACATTTGAATCTTAAAATGTACTAACAACAATCTAACTGCCTACTATTCTTGAGTAATTATTGTAATGAATTCCGTGAGTAATAGTGAGTCACATAGCCTACTGTTGGTATGTAAAAAGCATAATGCTGAAATATAATAGAAACTGGAAGGGAGTAGTGTATTAAAGGGTTGTTCTAGTTAACGGATTAACAGCGAGAGTTAGGGAAGGCTTTATTTCAGTATCTTCCAGAAACAGGTCTAGAGGCAAATTTGTGTATTTGGAGACTATATCTATGTGGAATGCTTGCGCTGGGATCAAGATGAGGAGTCAGGGAATGGTGAATGGAGTCCCATTGTCTTGCAGGTGTATTTGAGGCACAAAGATTGACAAGATTCCGACAAAGGGAGAAGGAGATAAGGTAATTCTGTGTGTTTGATGTTTGAAGGGCAGTTACCAGAAAGAGTGTACCAATATGTTTGTTACAGAGCTGGGTCATATGAGACATCCCTTACTCCAATGTTGCTGCAGTATATGGCTTACAGGAGTAAGAAGATGTGGATGATGCAGCAAGGAAAATTCTTTTGTGGAAGAATGCAAAGAGAACAAAGAGAACGCAAAGTGCCTGCACTGTGGGGGAAATCATCATGTAAGCTCAGCATATGTTCTAACAGAAAAAAAGAAGTAAAATGAATAATAAAATCAGTAGAAAAAGGATTATCATATGCTGAAGCTACTAAGAGAGTGAGAAAAAATGCAATGGTGTCACAGCCTGCATTCTGCTTCCCTTCTCTCCCTGCTCCTGGTAAATTTCCACTCACCTGCACCCTGTTAGCCAACCACACCCCCCTCATCAAGACACTGAACAAAAATATAAACGCAACACTTTTGTTTTTGCTCCCATTCCCAGAAAACCAGTCAGTATCTGGTGTGACCACCATTTGCCTCACGCAGTGCAACACATCTCCTTCGCATAGAGTTGATCAGGTTGTTGATTGTGGCCTGTGGAATGTTGGTCCACTCCTCTTCAATGGCTGTGTGAAGTTGCTGGATATTGGCAGGAACTGGAGCACGCTGTCGTATACGCCGATCCAGAGCATCCCAAACATGCTCAATGGGTGACATGTCGGGTGAGTATGCTGGCCATGCAAGAACTGGGATGTTTTCAGCTTCCAGGAACTGTGTACAGATCCTTGCAACATGGGGCCGTGCATTATCATGCTGCAACATGAGGTGATGGTCGTGGATGAATGGCACAACAATGGGCCTCAGGATCTCATCACGGTATCTCTGTGCGTTCATAATGCCATCAATAAAATGCACCTGTGTTTGTTGTCCATAACATACACCTGCCCATACCATAACCCCACTGCCACCATGGGCCACTTGATCCACGTTGACATCAGCAAACTGCTCACCCACACAACGCCACACATGCTGTCTGCCATCTGCCCTGAACAGTGAAAACCGGGATTCATCCGTGAAGAGAACACCTCTCCAACGTGCCAGACGCCATCGAATGTGAGCATTTGCCCACTCAAGTCGGTTACAACGACGAACTGCAGTCAGGTCGAGACCCCAATGATGATGACGAGCATGCAGATGAGCGTCCCTGAGATGGTTTCTGACAGTTTGTGCTGAAATTCTTTGGTTATGCAAAGCGATTGTTGCAGCAGCTGTCTGGGTGGCTGGTCTCAGACGATCTTGGAGGTGAACATGCTGGATGTGGAGGTCCTGGGCTGGTGTGGTTACACGTGGTCTGCGGTTGTGAGGCCGGTTGGATGTACTGCCAAATGTCTGAAACGCCTTTGGAGACGTCTTATGGTAAAGAAATGAACATTCAATTCATGGCCAACAGCTCTGGTGGACACTCCTGCAGTCAGCATGCCAATTGTACGCTCCCTCAAAACTTGCAACATCTGTGGCATTGTGTTGTGTGATAAAACTGCACATTTTAGAGTGGCCTTTAATTATGGCCAGCCTAAGGCACACCTGTGCAATAATCATGCTGTCTAATCAGCATCTTGATATGCCACACCTGTGAGGTGGGATGGATTATCTCAGCAAAGGAGAAGTGCTCACTAACACAGATTTAGACAGATTTGTGAACAATATTTAAGAGAAATGGTCTTTAGTGTATATAAAAAAAATGTTTTAGATCTTTGAGTTCAGCTCATGAAAAATGGGAGCAAAAACAAAAGTGTTGCGTTTATATTTTTGTTCAGTGTATGTAGATTCACCTAGTGCGCCCCAGCTACCCAGTAAATAAAGGTATCAATAACTACTCAAATTTACTCCAATAACACTCAATATTATAAGCAAACTAAAAGTGTATTCTTCAAAACTAAACAACAAAATAAGTAACGATTAACTATTACAAAAATAACAAATAGCTCCAACAGTCAGACTGATAGATGTCACACACAAAGTAACAGCTGGGGGATTTAAAAAGTGCAAAGGCATAACAGACAGCTTCAGAATGAGGAGATTTAACAAAGTTACTCAGAAGAAGGTTGAGACCATTATGCTTCACTTTGATTTGGCGTATTTACCAAATGAATGTTTTTGGATCACGTGTCATATCCAGTAAGACAGTATATCCCTAAGCCATTTCAGTGTAAGAACTGGCGAAAGTTTGGTCATAGTGTGGAAGTGATACCAAGATATGTGGTAAATGTGGAGTTCTGTGTGTGTGCAATGGCAATCATGCAGCATGGGAGGCTGTTTGTCTAAGGAGTGTGAGCGAGGCAGAAATAATAAGAGCCAGAATGAAGGAAAGAAATAACGTGAGGAAGTAGGTAAGACGAGATATGTAAGAAAGCAAGCTGAGGCGGCTTAGGCGGAAATCCGGGGGTAAGGGGGGTCCAGTCTGCTGTTCTAAACATTATCATTACTTTTGATATAATTATTAAATACATTTGACCATGCCGGTTCCATTTATGTGTTACAACAGTAAATCTGACTGCAACTTTGTTGGTTCCCTCCAAAAATTGCTCCCTTGTGAGGAGGTCAAGTCAGCCAGGAAGTATAAAGAATATTGCTTGTGTGAGGACCAGATGAAGTTTTGGCCTTTGTGACAATGATTATTAATTGTAGCACTGGAACTAAAAGGAAATCCGAGAAAATAGAGGTAATCATAGATGCAGTAAGGAGATTTCTGGATGTTGTGAGTGTTTCTTAGAAGTGTACAACAGCATTTGAGAGAAGCTATTAGGCTCTCTCACGCAACCAGGAAATAGGAAATTTATAATAAGAAAGGAAATGAGTGGGAGGGGCGTACTATTTATTTACTTCTGTATGTCTTTCTTTCTTTCTTTCTTTCTTTCTTTATTAGTAAGTAAGTAAGTAAGTAAATCCAGTAGGTGGCGCTAATGCAATTTTTTGGATGCCAACTACCATTAAAAACCAAAGTAGAAAAAAAACGATGATTGTTGCGCCCTCCGATACTCTAGGTGGCGGCATGCACCTTTCTTGCTAGTTTATCATCCGCCATTAAACGAAGAAGAGGAAGCAGAGCCGCTAGCACTTCGAGCGAGTAGTGTGTGAAATTCAATGAAGAGGTCAGGGTTGTTAACGAACTCACAATGTTTTCAGTGAATATCCTGCGGAGATTACGACCCTGTGTACTTTCTCAGTCCTACTGTAACATTACGGCCGCGCGACATGTTGCGCAGTTTTACGTGTCTCCCCTCAGAGGAGTGAGTGGGAACCAGCTCCATGCTGTCAGAAGGTCGTTCCTCAACCTGAACTACAAGGTACTGAACTCAAGCTCACTTTGTGTTGTCTTGTGAGATTCATAGTGTAGCCAGCAAGCTAATACTTAGTGGACATGCTTATGTGCCAAATGCAAACAATACAAGAGGTTAGCTCAATTAGCATTAGCCGTTATGATCACTGTGTGGTTAGCCTAAATGACCATCTGCCATTTGTGCTGAAAATGACTGCACTGTTTTGGCAGTTGAAGTTATATACATTACCAACTAAAAATGACAATAAAGGACATAGTGTGTAGATATTTTTCAGGAAATGTTAGAGAGACTTGTCGAAATGCAATTCGTGGAACTTCCTGTTGTAATTCAAAAACATTACTAAAAGCAAGACAAAACATTTTTTATACGGATCTGATTTTCCATGTGTGTTGGAACTGTTGCATCAGTAGTGTTTTACACACACACACACACTCACACACACACACACACACTCACCGACCACTGTATTAGGCACACATTGCTAGTACTGGGTTGGACCCCTTTTGCCTTCAGACCTGTCTTAATTCTTCATGGCATAGATTCAACAAGGTGCTGGAAACATTCCTCAGAGATTTTGGTCCATATTGACATGATAGCATCACACAGTTGCTGCAGATTTACCGGCTGCACATCCATGATGCAAATCTCCCGTTCCAACACATCCCAAAGGTGCTCTATTGGATTGAGATCTGGTGACTGTGGAGGCCAATGGAATACAGTGGACTGATTGTCATGTTCAAGAAACCTATTTGAGATTATTTGAGCTTTGTGAGCTTTGTTATCCTGCTGGAAGTAGCCACCAGAAGATGGTTACACTGTGGTCATAAAGGGATGGACACGGTCAGCAACAATACTACTCTGTCTGTAACCAACAACCATGTCACATTTGAAAGTCCCTTAAATCACCTTTCTTCCCCATTCTGATGCCCAGTTTGAACTTCAGCTGGTCATCTTGACCATGTCTTCATGCCTAAATGCATGGAGTTGCTGCCACGTGATTGGTTGATTAGCTATTTGCATTTCAAGCAGCTGATCAGGTGTACCTAATAAAGTGGCTGATGAGTATAAATATATATATCTAGAAATACAGAACCTTTACAGAAATGTGCCTTTTTCTGTGTAAAGTGTCCTGTATCTGTGACCAGATAGAAATAAACTGAAAAATGTGTTGAGGACTTACCCAGATTTTTTTTCTGTAAGATATACAGAATAGCATTCAGAATGATAATAAGTACCAAATGAAAACCTTACAGGTCATCAAAAGAGACTCTTGGTCAGGACTTGTAACACAGTAACTAAACCCTGCCAAGAGCCAGTTTTTATTGTTTAATTTTCTTCTGTTGGTCTGTAGGTGCAGTCCCACTGTCTGTCCACCCGCTGTCTCTCCACAGTAACCCACTCCGAGGATGGGAATCTCATTTACACTGGTAGCCTGGGCATGGCTGTTCGAGGTAAGTCACTTTCACCTTGTTACATCTGGGGAAAAAAAAATTCTTTATCTGATACTGGTTTTGATTATGTTACAATTCAGTAGTCGAAAGATGGCTGTGATTGTTAGTTTTTCCACCATAGTACCAGGTATTCCATATATGAAATGTATTATGTGTGAAAGCCTCAGACATTAGCCCCTTTTCCGACAACATTCCCAGGAACTTTTCTTACCAGGAACTTATTTACCTGGGTAAAAGAGTTCCTGGTAATCTGTGTGGTTTGCGTTTCCACCTCACCTCAAAGTTCCAGAAAATTTATTCAAATCAGGCTGATGATGTAGATGATTCAGCGTGTGCCCTCCACCAGCTTGTTGGTTGGTAACATGGTAACATTAGTGCTGGTAGAGAGAGGACGGGCTGTTTATCTCAGCCAGCAGCTCTGTTTAAAAGTATTTTAAGATGAGAGTCAAACTAAGTTAGTCTACATACAGACAGCTGTCATTGGAGCTTATTAGTAACAATTCGCTGTTAGCCGAACTAGCGTGCTGTCTAAATCAGCGTGTAAGACACAATGTTAGTGTCGGTGGATGAGAGACTGTGGACGGAGCATATTGAATATCGCTGTCCACATGTTTACATGTTCATGTTGCTGAACACATGTATTGATAAATTACTGGCTTCTTACTCGCTAAGGTTTAATTCCACTTACAGTAACGAGTGTAGTTGCCGTCAACTCGAGTCATTTTTGAGTTTGTTTCCACTGCGGCTGCTGCTCGGCTGCTCACTGCTTACCATAGCGCGTGTGTGTGTGTGTGTGTGTGTGTGTGTGTGTGTGTGTGTTTGTGTGTGTGTGTGTGTGTGTGTGTGTTCAGCGCCGGCACAGAGCACAGAGGACAGGCTGCAGGATGATAATGAATTAAACCAAAATGTGTAAAAGTGCCGTTAAAAGAACCAGTACCGTTAGCGCTTATCAATACTACGGTAGAAATGTTTATTTGTAGAAAGTTTGCAGCCACACCGGCACGGAAGTGCGGAAAGCTGCGTGTGTTCCACCAAACAGCATTCTTCAGCACACAGCCCCGCCCCTCAAAGTTCCTGGTAATCTGAAAAGTCCCACCCCGCTGCTAGGTACTTTATTCAGGGGAATTTGGGGGTAGGGGGAACTTTTTTTCCCTGGGTAATTTCGGTGGAAACACTCAGAGGCTTTTCAATTACCCGGGTAAATGAAAAAAGTTCCTGCGATAGGAGCCTTTTCTGTGATGCCAGTGATCCATTAATTTAACGCTGAAGAAAATGCATCCAGTATTGGACAAAATGCCTGATGATAGCAGTGTATCTGTAATCTGTGTTCTCTGAATTTTCTCTTTTGTCAGGTGTGAAGATGTTTTCTTACAGCACCAGTGCAGCCAGCCTTTTTCTCATGCCGCACATCTTCCTGAAGACTGGACTAGGAGTCCAGAGCTTGGCTATGCAGGTTGCCTTCTGTGGAGTCATTGGATTCTTCACCTTCCTCACCCCTGTCCTCCTCCACCTCATCACCAAGGGCTATGTATTCCGCCTGTACCACAACCCGGACAGAGACACCTACACTGCCATCACCTGTAGCGTCCTTCTCACTGAAAAAAAGACTATATTCCACCAGAGGCAGGTCAGGATCCCAGCTGTCAGCAAGATGTTCACCACCTTCTACGCTGACAAAGCTGGGCTGCTGGTAAACCCGGACCTGTTCCCCACTCCACATGACTACAACCACCTGATGGGCTATGATAAGCCCTTTAGCTTCGACACAGACAACATAGATAGACCCGAGAAGTGAACTGCAAACAAGTTAAATGTGGTGTTAGTATATGAATTATGTCCTCAACTTCAAACTGCACAGTTTATAACACTCACATTGCTACCAGGGTGAAACATCCACCGAGGAATTATTTCCCAATCAATTTCAATTTAAATTTTTTTGTCAATACTTTAATGGCTGTTTTATGTTAATAAATTGAAACCTCATCACCACGACCTGTTGTCTGAAACAGAGTCCTTTTGTTGGTTTCTTCACTTGTGTAATGACAGTACACATGCACAAGCTGCAAAAATGCATCTTACAGCTGGCACAGAGCGGTGCGCAGCGCAGCTCTCATTGCTAGTTTCAGACCAATGCAGTTGCCATTACCCACGTTGTTTAATTAGCAAATGTATTTACACCCAAGGGTGTATGTTTTAAAATACGGTGTGGTCAGGTGCATTGACTGCATGCTGCAATTTTGAGGCAGCAGACTGACTGCACCATTGACCCAACAAAACATGGTAAAAAATCAGAATGGCCCAGAATTTCCCTGTTATTTAAAAAGGCACATTGTTCAGATATTGAGATGCGCCTACAAAGATGGGTTTAAAATGCGTGTACACTCCGCGTGTTACACACACAGGAAAGTATGGATGGGTTCCGGGTGGGTGAAATCGTACATCATAAATAAGAACAAATAATGACTCTGTAAAATGTGAACATAGCAGAGAGCAGAGCTGCTGTCTCACTCCACATTGAGAGAGGCTGTGTGCATTTATGCAGGAGGAGCAGCGTAACTTCATCGATTGTTTCAAAAGCTAAATGTTTAGTTTGGTTTCCTCTGTTGAGTTTCTAAATGTCCCACGATATTTGCTGTATTGACATTACTGCTCTTACTGTATTACTCAGCAGAAGGCCGCTCAGTGCTCCAATGGCTTGTAAAGGATATAGGAGATGACTCGGGGACTGGTTGAATTCATGTTACCCCAAAACACACCTGTGATTAAGAGACTAAATACAACCCCTTTGCCCCTTGCACCTTACTTTGCACCCAGACTATGTGCTGTTTAACTAGCAGAAGTGGAGTGGGACTAAATAGCGTCCTTTGAATTTCTGGACATAATACAAATTTGACATAGAAGCAGTCATTTTTATCGTCATCTATTTTCACACATCACTTTTCTGTCTTATTCGATTGCATACAGCATCATACTGCTGTCTCATCAAGACTGGATATCAAGTATTTTAGTACGAGTGCTGATAATGACAGAACTGATAGCAGAAAATGTTTTATGATGTCATACTTTGAGGAGCATAAAATAAATAATCTTCAAAACCCTTTTTTCATACAACAAAGCAGTCATATTTTACAAAAGGAGCTCTTTTTTTGTAAACTTTTTGTCCACAGAATCACGACATCTTGTGAGGTGAAGGGTGTTTTGTGTGAGTGAGTGTGTTTACAATGGACAACCAGAAGGCAGCTAAAGAGTTGTGCTCTTTGTGTGGACACAGTGTGTCTGACAGTTTTCCTGAATGTTACCTGTGACAGGCACTACAGCATTAGCTTTGTGTACTTAAACAAGAGATAAAATAATGATGATGTCATTGGATTTAACTGACATAACATTATCAGCCAGAGGGATCTTGGAGTTAATATTCACAGTAATTGTTTTCATCAGTGTTAGTAACTGACTAAAGAAAACCTGCCAGAATCAATCAGAAAATGAAGAACAGGTGTTTATTGTATGTGTTTACAAATGAAAGTTCACTAGTATTGAAAAAGTGAACACAGCCAGTGCTTCTTTTTATTGTAGAACTTGGACTTTACTCACTGACCCAAATTTTCAAATAGTTTAAGTCGTGTGGGAGATCTTGAGTTAATCACTACAATATGCATTATAATCAGCTCTTTCATAAATAATTCCAGCACTACAAAGTATCACTGTCTCTACTTCTATGATGATTACACACATGCATAATCACAGGTAATATGAATCATTTTCTCATTATCAACAAACTTTATTCTTAATTTTAAAAACAACAATCTCTGCAGCAACGCTAAACACACCTGTCTTATTCGATTGTATTTCTTAAATTATTATTTTTCTTTCTTTTGAACCAATCAGTGATTGGACAATACATTCCTAAAATAACACCGTCGATGACGGTCACACATAATCATAGCAGCACAGTTTCAGAACTAAACAGCATTTCAGCATGTTGCAATAAGCAAACAAAAAATTTCTCAATACATACATTATCTCTGGAAAAAAAAGAAAAATGTTTAATACAGCTTGACAGACAAACAGACCAATTTCCCTTTATTATGGATAACTTGCATGACTGACCTTTTTGGCCACCAAAATTATCCCTCGCAACTAAAAATATCTGCCAAATATTGTATAAACAGTAACTTGAACCCCTGTGCTCCGTTTCTGTGCCTTGTTGTGCTTGATAAATGTGACCTACGGTATATGTATATAACTGTTGATACTCAGTGTTTCTTGCTTGTTATAAAACAAACCCTTACTAATAATGAAGTTAAGATTTTTTTTGTCAAAGCATTTAGTTTAATATGGTTCTAATAATAAAGTGCAGTTGCAGTTGAGAGTCATATGTCATATCCACTCCTCCACTGACATGACATTGTTTGAGCAGTGTTACATTAAAAGGGGGATGCAGGTGGAAAACCAAAAACTGGCAACTTTCTTCTGAACTGTTGTCACTGCTTGTTTTAAAGTCCCTATAAGTTGGTCCAGACCCGTAAGGAACAGCCCTGAATTCAGTGCCGCAGTGCACATGACCCTGGGTCCAGGGATTTACAGCATCCACCCAGACTGCCACTCACTGCTCACCATGAAGTGAACCACCACTTTGAATCAAAAAATAAATAAATAAATAAAAACTTTAGAGAGGAAGTATGCCGATTTACAAAATTCATACACGTTATCCCATGATCCAAGACAGTCCAAAAATATTATTAAACATGAACAACTCTCTCCAAAATCCAAAGTGCTAAAACTCAAGTATGCGGTGTTGGGCAGCAGCCTCACTACCAGTAGTGACATTACTTACTTCACTACATTTCTCAGTAGCGTGGTGGTAATGTCACTGCTTTCTGAGTCAAATAGCTTTTCAGTAGTGAAGTTGACTGAGTAGCGTGGTAGCATCAACAAGACTGTTTTTCCCAGGAAAACCTCTGAAGTGCAGCGGACTTTTTTCAGCGGTCTGGGTAGAGGTAAGGATAGTAAAGCTGAGGATAAGTGATGTGACTGACGCCAGCATCACACCGAGGCATGTAGAAACGGGAAGCACCTCTCATATGACATCACATTCTAATCCTTCACTATTGGCTTTTCTTGTCAAGACCCGCCCTACTCTGCCTCTGATTGGCTACATTGCACCTCTTTACATGTCTCACGTGTCTTGCCCATAAACTGCATATATTTTTTGCCTCCCTGTTTGTTTGGCTGACAGTTTTTCGGATCACTGAGAAAGCGCTGATTTGACGTAAAGTAAAAAATAAATAAATAAAAGAAGCTTTGCAAGTAGCAAGCTACCTTTGCCACATTTCTGAGGGGATAGCTTCAAAGTAGTGACACTTCCTTTTGATGTAGAGTCACTGGTAGTTTAGCTCACTACATTTTCAAAGTAGCTTGCCCAACACTGCAAATTTGTGATGTCATAGGGTATACAGTTTTGAACTGCTCCATAGACAATGAATTATGAAGATTATTATAGATGACACTGAGTACAGCCAGGGCAATGTTCTGAGTATATGGGTACATTTCCTGTTTCAGAGCTGAGAACACTACAACAGAATGAAGCTCATTTGGGTATAAAAACAAAACCAACATTCTGTGGGTCACAAAATCAGGCTGCCATTTATTGTCTATGGAGCAATTCCAGTCTTTATACCCCATGACATCACAAGTTTGAGACTTACTTCTCTGGCTTTGAGAGAGAGTCTCTCATGTTCGCAAATATTGACAGCCATAGAAATAACATATTGGAATTCTTATTTCAGGTGGTGTTTCCCTTCAATCCCGTCATTCTTCATATCGATGCGACTTAAAGTGATGAGATGTAAACTCAAAAGCTACTCAGGCTTCAAAGGTGGTGAAACACCTTGTTTGCTTTTGAAACAACTGACTTTATTGAAGGCTGTTACATTCATCACCTGTGACCTGACTGACATCAAAATCATCTCTCTGTCACATGCTAAAACTCAGGTGTACAGTACGTTTATTAGTGAGATGTGCTTACAGCAGCATTGTTCTCAGTATGGTGATGGTACCATCCAAAGTTAGTATTTCATTTTATTCAACAGCCTGTAAATGAATGCCGTTTGGAGAAAAACAATATATTATTTATAGTCTATTTCATGTCTCTAAAAGTGCTTTTATAAGTATTTTGTACCCATACCAATTATCACTGACAGAAAAAGTTTTTATAATGTTGAGGTTTTTGCAGGTTAAACAGTCCAACACATTATAAAGTTGCTGAAATCAGCCCCGCCTTAACCAAAATACTGTTAAGCAGTCAAAACATGAGGGATAATGATCCTATAAGATATATAAAACTCTGAGTGGTGCCGTTCTGCATAATGAGCAGTTTGTTACGTAAAGTGCATTTTGCTAATCATACTTATGCACTAATACTTTTACTTGAAATGGGGGTACATTTACATTGTTTTATTACTACTTGTACCTTATTAAAGGTTCTGAGTACTTGCAGATGTTTTTCAGCCTACTGGTACTGTACGTAGATTTGTCAATAATAAACCTGTTAATTAAACTAATTAAACTTTGTTCATCATTATTTATTACATGTATGTGAAATTACATTATTTTTCTGCATTTCTGTGCGTTTTATCTTCTACCATTTGCTTTTATCCTCTGGAGACATGGAGAGGTGTTTTGGGTGCCAGTGTTAAAGAAATATGTGTTTCCCTACTTTGAGTTGGCTCTACAGACCTCTGTATTCTGTGAGTCCCTGCAGGTACTTTGTACGACAAATACTTAAAACATTTGTCAGGGATAATAAAATGTTTAAGGCCTAGACAACAGCAGCATGGTGGTAGTCTAGTTTTGATGTCCTCTTCGGTCAACTGTGAGCAGAATGGAAAGGTCCAAACTGTGAAGTCAGTGAATGACAGAAGGCCTGGTGCTGAACAGACTGAGGCTGAAGGGACTGGGGAGAGAGTAGGAGATAGAGAGATGAGTTTGCTTTATAATTCTTTCCTTTTTTCGATTCATGCCACTGAGGCTCTCTCCTTAATGTTTGCACAATGGTGTTGTCACAGAGTCACATAGTTAACTGTATTAAACTGTTGGTGCTGTATAGTTTTGATCCACTTTATTCCAAAAGTGTATTTCAAACAGAACAAGAACATGAACACTCACCTTTTGATTTGCGTGGTGGAGGAGGACGAGCTTCGTAACAGCTTCTTAGAAGAGGAGGAAGAGGAGGAAGAGGAGGAGAAGGAGAGGGGAACTTTAGGGGACTTAGGGGGTGGGAGAATGGAGCAATGAGAGGCTTTGGACAGGTTTAACCTAAATACGAAACAAAAAAGACAATCAACTGATTATAATATGTTTCCAAAACATTAAATAGAATGTAACTAACAACCATATAAGCATAATACAAAGATTTGATGTGAAATTTTAACAAACAGGAACAGCATGTACAGTGGATGGGTAAAAAATGTCAAGAAATTCATGACACACAAAGAAACAACTTAGATCAGTTGACTAATGAAAACACAATAAAAGTATAACTTTATGTTCCATTGATACAAAACAAGAACTGAACTGTATATGTGTTAAAACAAAACATTTGAAAAGGTTAAAGGTCCGTGAAAGCTCTGCACACCTGCAGTGGTTACAAGTATGTCACATGAAATATGCTGACTTTTGGTTTCACATGGGATATGTCATTGCCATGCATGGGTTTACACTGGACGTGAAGTGTGGTGCATCTCATACAGCCGCCAAAGGGTGCCTTATGTTTTGGAATCAAATGCTGACAGCCACTGACCAAGCTGCCGCCCTGAAAATGAGTTCAAAATGTTCTTATTTACTTTCTTTCCAAGAATAAGACGAGAAGATCAATACCACTCTTGTGTCTGTTGGTTAAAGATAAAGCTACGTTATTATCTGTGCTTAACCTAAAGACAGGAAGCAGGAAGAAACAGGTTCTAACAAAAATCTGCTTATTAGCACCTTTAAAGCTCATAATTAGTACCTTATATCTTGTTTGTTTAATCCACACAAACAAACAAAATATAACATGTTTCCTTGTTTCCAGTCTTTGAGCTAAGCTAAGCTAACAATGTATCTCATTTAGCGTTATTAAATATGCTTAGTAGCATATTTAACTTAGAGATAGGAAAGTGGTATTGATCTTCTCATCTGTCACAAGAAAGCATATTTGTCTGAGGTTTTGACTACTTAAATTAGATTTTTGCATCTAAGACCAGATGCCCTGGCCACTCAAATAGGATATAAAATGTATTTTGCATAACACAAGACAATGTAGTCATATCCAGAGTATCAGCAGTGCTAAGCAGAATCCCTGCTGCTATTAGCAGAGGGCTAAGAGGACAAGACGAAGAACAACAGTCCGTGGGCAGTCCCCAAAATAAATCGTCTTGACAGCGCCTTGTGAGCTCAGTTGTCGGAGGGTGAAATGATGGACCCCCATTTCTAATGCTTTCGTGTTGGAAAGCTACGTGACCAGTTACATAGTTACTGACGCCTACATTGTTACAACAGCAACCCATGCAAATAGGCTGGTGATGCGTGGGCACAAATCCAATCTGATCACTTGCATCTGTCTTAAAGATCTGGTTTAAGAAACCAATCTGAATTGCCTGCAGTCTGAATGTAGTCTAAATGTCAAACTTCTTTTAACCATAATGACTACATGCATAACCCCAGCCATAACCCTAATGTTAACCAAGCTCTAATCACACTGTACCTTGAGGAGGAGGAGGCTGATCTTGGCGGTCGTTTTCCCTTCAGTGCTCTGAGTTTGTCTCCCTGAGTCAGACTGCCTTCCTGACAGTTATTCTATATACATATATGTACGGAGAGAGTGACAGAGAGAAAGAGAAGAGAGTATTATGATGATGAAAAGAAACCATTTTTCAAATTTAAATTTTATGAACATGTAAAGTCAACACTGAGGTAACACTGGAAATAGTTTTAAATAATGCAATCCTCATTTTGCCTCTCACCTCATCCATACTGTATGATTTGCAAAGGGTGGTGTTGATTGACAGGTCATCCATGCTGGAGAGTAGGTGGGACATGGCTTCCTGTTTCCCTCCCTCAGAGTCAGGGCTGTGAAGCTGCTGCTGTTGACGCTGTTGCTGAAGCTGCTGCCGTCGGCTCAGTCTCTGCTGAAGGAGTTTCTGTTTGGAGCGGTGGACGTCACCCTGGACCCACAAACTGTGCTGTTTCCTACACACACACACACACACACACACACACACATACAAGGAATAGACAACACTGTACAATGAGACGATGAAATTCTTGAGTCGTAAGTGCTGGTAGAAAGTCTTTTCTGGGCATAATAACTGATGACAAAACTGAAATTTATTTTAGTAGTATTAAGACAAGTAATCTCATTGAAGAAAATTCTTGAAAATAACACACTTTGCTCATTTGTTGTAAGCTAAACAAGATTTAACACTGAACAGGAGTAAGAGTCTACAGCCATGCTAGCAGCTTTGTGAGGGTGTACTAAGGTACAGTGGAGCTGTGGGATAATGCTAATGAGGACTTTCTGCTTAACTGGTTGTTTCGCCTGGCCTGACTCACTGTCCCTGTTTCCAGCCCCCTGCTCACTTCTCTCAGGCCATGTCCTCTACTCTCTCTCCCCGAACCTGCCATCCTCAAACCATCCACTAGATGGCCTCAGACTGTCTTGCCAGTCCAGGTCACCTTATGTCTCCTTCCACTTACACAACTGTTCCCACTTTGCTCTTAAGTCATTGACTGCATATACCTGTCTCCTGGAGTCCCACCTTCCTGCCTGTCCCTTGGACTTTTCTGGGATCCTGTAAGTTTTTGCATCCCCCCAATAAATCATTCCACTGTCCCTGTCTGGGCCTGGAAACCAAATAAATTTGTGAGCTCATGTTTTATTTTCTCTGACAGAAAAGTCAGAGGAGAGGAGATTGGGCTGGTGAAGCCAGTTCACCTTACCCAGGATATCTTTTGGTTATCTGGCTTGACTAACCTGTCACACTGGCTGTCTGGAAAACTGGTACTACAAAGCTGGTTATCAACTAGTTCAGTCAACTCTGAGTTTTCCTATCCAGCCACAAGCATGTTCATGTGAAAGAGGCGAGGCTGTTAATTATGAGCGACATCATCAGAACCATGAATGAAGTGGGCTGCTTCATATGATATGAGAGGAAATAGTACTGAAGGTGTCTGGGATTGTGGGACAATAAAATGTCAGTGGCGTGAGATGTAAATGATACTCTTATATGGAAAATGTAAAAACACTGAAGTTGCTATCCAAAAATTCACCATCAGCCAAGAGTTAAATAACATGTCGGTATCACCAGGCCATATGTGGTATATATATAGTTTATTTAACATGGGGCATATCTCAGACGACGACTGACAACTTGCAAATTCTTAGCACTTTACAGAACATACGTGATGATGTCATTTGTCACACACTTTTATGCCAGGGACACTACGGTGAGCATAAACCTAGCCTAGTAAGGAGGAACACCACTGAGGCCCAGATGGCTGCAGCTGACGTGGAACTTTCTGTTTAAGTACTATTTCCAAATTCTGATGGTAAAAATGGCAGCGCTGGTTTACAGACATGCTACATCCTCATAAGTCATCTCTGCATACTGTACTCTGTTTACATTGGTCCATCACCCACGCCACGTCCCATGTTGTGTTACTCTGATTGGTTGTAGATCTATCAAATGCACCCAGAGGCATTTTGGCCTACGATCATTAATTAACACCCCTTGAAAGTCACAAATGAACTGAGAGGTTCCAGACTATCACATTTGCAGTTTGGTCTGACTATGTCTGACTATTTGTGTGCCTTGACTGTCTGCATTTGAGTTCTCCTTCCTCTGCTGCTCACATTCACCATCATGGCAATGGGATTTGTGACAATAAAACATAGTATAAAAATTCACCCATCTTTTAATCTCAGAATATAGCTGAGGCTGACAGGAATTAATTTTTGATGTATACTAGTATACTCATAATGTGGAAATTTAGAGCTGTTGGTGCCACTGTATAAGCAATTCAAGTCATTAGGATTCATCCACTGTGGATGAGGTATGACTGAACAAACTTCCATCCAACAGCTGTTAATGCATTTCACCCTGGACCAAAAAGATGCTGAGGAGAAGAAGCTGGATTTGTCAAATATGACTAGTCCAGAATTCTACATAATTATCCTCAAAGCCATCTCACCAAATAGAAAACAAGCGAGAGTTGTTCATATTGTGGAGCCACAACTGAGACTGAAACTCACTCCTCTAAGAAGTTCTGCTGGGGACCAATGATGGATCCAGGTCGGCAAATTCTGATCCATGCAATGGCCTCCGCCGCAGTGAATCGAAAGTGCTTCATCAGGTAGCAGCCAATCAGAGTGCCTGTACGGCCCAGGCCAGCTGTGATTGGATGAAATGTTTAAAAAGAGAAGATTAGGAGACAGAGATTCGAAAACAGATCAATATAAAATTGAACAATACACTACTCTCTACATATGGTATGTATGCACTGTGACCAAAAGAAAAAGTCGATGAATATGCAAATCCACTCCTACCTTTACAGTGCACAGCCACAGCTCCTTCAGTACTTTCACACACGTGCAGGAAGCGCCTGACGATGAGGTCAGAGGGCGTGGTCCCATCCAGGAAGAAAAGGTCATGATGCTCAATTCCTGCATCCTCAAACCTCCTGCCGTCGTACAACTTCCTATTTAAACGGACCACGGCTGTGATGTCATTTTGGTGAAAGTATGCAAAATAGGCCTCTGGTGCGTGGAGAGGATAACCTGGAGAAAAAAATCATTTGGATTTGTTAGCACTGAGTAATAGTAGCCTTAAGTAATAGCATGAGACATTTTGGTTAAATACTCTTTACCTAACAAATATACCAACCAATAAATCAACAATGGTAAAAATGAGGACTTTTAAGCCAAACAAACCTCCCTATGACATTCTCATACTGACTTCAAATGAATTAATTCAAACAAATATGGCTCTATTTTTCTTTGGACCTTACAAAACCCATGGTGGACCCTTGGGAAATCATTTTAAATCCAATGGTTTAGAAATAAGGTTTTAGATCAAATCTGACTCACCATTTTCTATCTTACTGCGAGGGTGTGGACTGCTGAATGCCAGAATTTTCCCTGGAATGATCCAGTTCATATCCCCATTTTCTACTCGCTGAAAACACAAAAAGAAAAGCAGATGCAGTGTGTGTGACTGAGGTACACTTTGTGTGTGTAATGTTTGCCCAGGAGGATAACTATGCTGGAAATTGTCCTTCCCCTCTTTTATTCGACACTGACAGAAACTCTTTAGCTTTGTCTTAGCTAGAAAAACAGAGCTCTCTTTCTTTTTGTGGTCAGTTAAGCAAACCCAGCAGATTTTTCTTTATATCCAACTCTATAGTACTCAAGGTAAAAACAACTCATTTTTCGTATTATTAATTTTATTATATATTATTTATTCATCTTAATCCTAACAACAGTGATGGAATGTAACTAAGTAATTTACTTAAGTACAGTACTTCAGTACAATTTTGAGGTACTTGAACTTTACATGAGTATTTTAATTTTACGCTACTTTATGCTACATTTCAGAGGGAAATATTACTACTGGTACTTTTAGCTTTACTACAGTTTTTCTGACTTTTCAGATTTATGTATAAAACATATAATCAGTTTATAGACACTGTTACAGGTGAAACTGTCTAACAGTATATGAAGTTGTTAAAATTAGCTCCACCTTGACCATCAACAACATCAAAATACAATTTACATATTACTGTAATAGTTCAGTAATAGGGCTGTCACGGTTCACGTATTCATACCAAACCGTTACACTCCAAGGGTACTGGTGTGCTACACACAGTCGCATGCATAATACATGGCATGTAGATTGATGCACATGATGTGCTACCAAAGTTAGCAACGTATAATAATAAGACTAATAATAACAACTTTATTTATATAGCACCTTTAAAAATAGAGTTTACAAAGTGCTTTGACAACCAGAGAAAGAGGAATATACTGCAGAGGCAATATAATGATAGAGGCGAAAAAGTAATGCCATACAAAGACAAGACATAAGTAAGATAAAATTAAACAAGTGCTAAGATGCAAAAGCATATTAGAAGGAAGACTGGTGATAATGAGAAATAGAAATGAAAACTATGTACTAGAATTACTGCTTCCTGGTTGTCTGTCTCTGTGAACCAATCAAGTTGTACCTACAGTTAACATCCATGTCTGTGAAAACACACATCTTCACCCGGGTAGCACAGAAGATCTATACAATCACACAGTTTCAAGGTGGACATCCAAAATAAGTGTCACCAATTTAGTATTTGACCAAATGTCTCCCCTTCTGTTCCTGAGATATGACATTGAATAATGGGCAGAAAAGTGTTTTTGCAGAATTACATGATGTCACAGTGAAAATGTCATCCCTTCATTGTTTTATCCTATTAGACATTTGTGTCATATTTGGTCATAATTAGTGAATGAATCCTTGAGTTATGGCCAAAAACATGTTTTGTGGAGTTACAGTCACCTTGACCTTTGACCTTCAACCACCAGATTCTAATCAGTTTATTCTTGAGTTCAAAAGAATATTTGTGCCAAATTTTAAGAAATTACCTCAAGGTGTTGTTAAGGTATCAAATTTACAAAAATGATACAGATGCAAGGTCATAGTGATCTTGACCTTTGACCACCAAAATCTAATCGGTTAATTGTTAAGTCAGAGGTGGAGGTTTGTGCCAAATTTGGAGGAATTCCCTTAAGGCATTCTTAATATATTGCGTTCACTTAAATGAGAGACAGATGAAAGGACAGAAAGCCCCAAAACATAATCCCTCTGGCCACCTCTGTCACCAGCGTGGAGGCATAAAATCATACTTATAAGAGTTAATTCAATGAAAACAATAAATGCATAATAATAATAATAATAATAACAAAGGTCAAATAAAATGGCATATTGGCCAATACAAAAAGAATACAATACAATACAAACAAATGAACCTGACTGTAATTTTGCATGCGCCATCATTTTGTGTCCAAAGTAAAAACATTTCTACGTACATATTATCAGTGTGTGTGTGTGTGTGTGTGTGTGTGTGTGTGTGTGTGTGTGCCCTCACCTCATAATGTTCATATTCCTCCACATCAAAACTTTCAAAGTCAAAGAAACCGTGCTGTAATGCCTAGACAAGCAAGAGAGAGGAAGGTGAACTCTGCAGTTTTCTAAAAGTTTTAGTTTAATCTAGTCTGACATTGTGATGTAATTTCCTCAAGACCTGCTGTTGTTTACCTTGCGTATTCCTTGTAAGCAGTCGAGAACGGTAAGGTTGAAGGAGCATTCTCCCACTGCTGCATCCCTGTGGCACACACACACACACACACACACACACACACACACATTTAAACACACCAAGGTTCGTTTACTAGTAGTGATTACTTTTTTATTCGTTGATAATGATCCTGTTTTCCTGCTGTGTTTGTGTCTGTGTAGCAAAGGCATGAGCTACCCTGCCGTCCCTCTGATAGGTTAGTATCAATGGCCTTTGCCTTTGATTGGATTGGTTGGGTTTAGGCAAGAGGAGCAGGATGGGTTAGGGCTGGGCTAGGAATGTCAGGGTAAGCCAATCAGAGGCTGAGTAAGGCAGAGTAGGGGGGGTCATGTCTTTGCTGTCCTAGGAAATGCAAATTAGCCTTCCTGGAGTCTGTCGTTGCTGTAAATTTGCAAAGATACCAACTGAGACACATCAAAACATTAACAACAGTTTGTACTTACATTAGTGGCATATGCTGCTGTCAGCTCAGATCTACACTATCCATTTGCACTGGTGAGAAATAATGCCTTTGTAATGCATAGTTGCAAAGACCTAGTTGCTAACACTAGTCCCTTTTACACTGCATCTTTGAGGTGGGAATTTCACACTGTTTTGCCGCACAATGGGGTCCGGGAGATCCTTACCCTCCAATCAGAGGACGAGACCAACCACCATATAACAGGGATGGTAAATTATTGTATTTGCCATGTTAATGCCACTGTTATTGTTTATAAAGTAGTGGCAATGTATATATTGATGTCACACTAGAGGCCGACACTGTTGTGTTACATGTCATGCCACTCACATCTCTTTCGCTTCCGTGATACTGGCATGCTGTCGAAAATCACACACTGGAGCAACATGATGCTGCTGTTGATTGGTTCTATATAAAATCAAAAGAGGACACAAAGATGGGACTTTGTAGTGGCCCTGTAGAACAATCTCTGTATGAAAAGGGCTACGAGAGACTGACTGGCTAATGTTAGCAACATTAGCCAGTATTTGAGTGAGTGTCCAAGTCCACCAGGCTCGCCCCCCAAAAATGGCTGGGCCCCTGACTTTTGCATATCAACGTATGCATGTGCTCTCTTCTCTCTCTTTCCTTCTTTAGTTCAGTAAATTTCTCAGCTCATGTGGCCAGCGACCTTCTCTTTTTTTGTCTTATTTTGTTTGTTTGTTTTTGTTTTTCTTATTGGCTGTGTAAGCAAAAAGATGACTCATACCATTTTAAGGACAGGGCATTTCTCTATGAAATAGGCTACATTTTACTAAAGCAACAATAAAAACATGTGTATTTTTGTTGTTTAGATAAAAAGTGGTGAATATTTGGGTTCAAAATAAAATGTGGTTATGACAGGATGATGGGTGGTCCTGGGGCCCACCTGAATGGCAGGTAGCCTATGTTGTTCCCTGAGATAAGAGTCCTGTAGGCTTCTTCTGGGCTTCTTTTTAAGTAGATTACCTATAGGGAAGAGGTTATACTGTGTTATTAATAATGGACAGAAGATACAGTAGACGGATAAATAGAAGGATAAATGGACAAAGAATGAGATACTTACAGCATAGGCACCGATGAGAAGAGCAGCGTTTGCTCTCTTCTTCTGGTCATAACCGGTGTAGTGGACCAGTTTCTTTCTAGACATTGTGAAAGACTGAAGGGACAAAAAAAAGTCAATTACCAATGAATGATCAGTAGAAACAACTCAACAACACAAGTGAATTATTTAACTGCTCAATTTCCACACAGTGTAAATTATAATTGTACACCACAGAACTTTATGTCACCCTGAGAAAGAGGGTAAACTCTCTTAAATCTCTATTATGTGATGAGTTCTGCTCTGTAGTTAAAGCGCAGAGCTCTGTTACCTTGAGCTTCTTATTGACTTTGCAGCAGTATCTGTACAGCATGGCCAGGTTGAGGGGTCCAAAATCTGCATAGAAACTGCAACACACACAGATAAACAGATGAATGTGTCATGCACTGTAAATCTGCCCTCCAGGCAGGATAAAAATCATGACAAGGATGAAAATCATGACAATGATTTATACAACTTCATGTATGACAGCCCTGCACATCCCGAATATATAGACCTTACCCCACATTTCCTATTGTTCATATGTTTACAGGAAGGCTCATCAAATTACTGCCTTCAGCCATTATATAATGATCAATTTTCAACATTGGAAGTTACGTAATATGTAATAAACAGGTGACGAAACAGACTTTGCATCATTACATTTTCTTTTCTAACATGGCAAATGATTTTGTGTTTTCTGCATTTTAATGTCAGTCAAAGAACAGGAAAAAGGTCGACAACAAATGCCATCAGGGCTACCATGAATACACCTCTGTAATATTTCGAGTGTTTAATGTTGCAAAGAGGAGTTTATATTCTACATTTTGACATTAATTACACATTAGGCTTTGTTAAGGATGACTGATATTTTTAGATGAGATGAGATGAGATGAGATTAGATGAGATGAGATGAGATGAGATGAGATGAGATGAGATGAGATGAGATGAGATGAGATGAGATGAGATGAGATGAGATGAGATGAGATAAACTTTATTGTCCCAAACAGGAAATTAGTTTTGGGCACATAGTGCGACATAGCTGCATAACAGATACAACCATCATATACAGACAAGACACACACTAGACAACAATGTAGTACAGCAAGATGCAGATTTGAATAACATAATTGTACAGTCAGGACGACTGGATAAAATAAATACATCAAATGTATTATAACAGGTAAGGCTAAAGAATATCTGACTGTTTGAATGGGAAAAATGACTGTTTTTAGACAAACAAACTAAATACTAAATAAATACAGCTCTCTGCTATAGCTGTGTAGAGAGCTGCCAGAAAGTAAGGAGATAAAATTTTACATGGTTAAGCTATGTTTGAGTCAAATAACAGAGAACTGCTTCAAATTAATAAATTCAGGTGTTTTTTTTTTAAGTTTCAGCTAAGTTACCACAGACACCTTAACTGCACCTACACAACACGTTGAATTAGGCTACATATTTTTTACATTTTTTCCTTTACATGTTTTACATATTTTACTTTTTTTTTAGCTTGTTTTAGCTGTGGTAGTAAAGATGTTACCAGCTGAAAAACTGTTGTATCTATTCATTCTGAAAGAGCAACAGCCACTGGGAAAAATCCAATACTCGACTGGACCACTGTTGTAACTTCATCACTCATTCAGTGAGTTTGGTGTTTGTAGGGCTGGCCTAACTTTGCTGCGGTGCGGTTAAAAAAAAGCCCTTTGGTGCTCAAATAATTGACTGGATGACTGGGCCAGACTAAATATCAGGAGGGATCTGATTCAAAGATTACTGAGATTAAAGTAAACAGTTAACCACGGCCCTGTTGTTCATACCTGGGCATAGTGAGTTATCCAGATTAGAATGTTAACAATGTGACATAAGTCTAGGCTTAGCTGGTATCTTGGTATTATGGTATACCAGGGTATTTAAAAATCCTGACGGTACAATTTTCAATACTATCAAAAGTTTAGACACTCATCTTTCTATTAAACCTCTCTGGAGAGGCTGTACTGAGGAATTTTTTAATGTACACATCACGCACCTGGTGCAAGAGGCAGCTAAGCTGACTACGAGTGGTAGAGATTAACAGGACTGACTGTAAACAACCTGCCTGTGTCACGCCCGTAACAGCACAGAGGACTAGGGATGCATGATATTGGTTTTTTTTGCCAATATCTAATATGTAGATGGGTAATAACTTTTCAGCCGTTAACCAATATGGATATATATATGGATATATCAGTGTGTACTATGCATACACACTGTTATTGTGATGGCCCACCAGCAGATGGAGACATGAAATAGAGTGCTTTTCAATGTATGTGATATTCATTAATTGTGCAAATTAAGAGAAAGCATGTTGGCTGATTCTGACAGTTAACTTTAAAGCTGATATTGGCTGATACTGATGATATACTGATATTATCTGCGTGTTGGCCGATTCCAGTAATTCATTTTAAAGCTAATATCTGCTGATATCTATGACATGCTGATTCCTATCGTGCAGAGAGACCACAGGAGAAACCCCTTATTTTCACATCTAAGTCTGTGAATTTAAGGTTTATTTCAACCAAACTAGAATTGGTGATTCTTGGAACAATGGACTAACTAACTAAAGGACTAACCAAGACAGTTTTGGTGAGTTTTATTTTGTTTCTGTCAAGTTTGAATCAAGAGTGTTTCACCGTGGGTTAACGAGGCAGTTAAGCCTGGCATAGTTCTGTGAAAGAGAGAAACTTGAATCCCATAAGTCTATGGTTGTATTTCTCTGTTTAATAAAGAAAATAGATAAAGATAAGAAAGATAAGTTTTTATATATATATAAATATATATTTTGCAAGTTTCCTCTGTGTTGGTTGGTTGTAGAGCTTGGTTAATGTAACAAATTCACCAGTTGCAGGGGGGTGGCGTAGGGCCACACACAAATACCGTCATAAACTGTGTAACCCTTGAAATTCCAGAGAGGTATGAAGGTATGAAAAATTATATACCGCCCAAGCTTACACAAGTCTTTTCATATTTTATTCCTTTCTAGAGTTCATGAATCTTAGTGGAATTCCAGCACTGTGTGCACCTGAGTCAATTATTGCATAATGAGCTGCTGCCTAACTAACTCTAAGTACACATACTGTATGGGCTGAAACAATGACTTACACTGTGCTTTCATGAAATACAATCCATGTGTTTTCATGTAGGCACAGTCCATACTCCATGGTTCTCCCTCTAAAATTTCAATGCTTGGCTGAAAATCTTCACACTCTAATGCCTTACTAGCAACCCTAAAGCCTACTGGACTATTAAGTGTACTGAAATACTATAACAGTCAGCCAGGACTTGTGAGCTTTAAATAACAAAGAGTATGTTTATGATTTTGCTGATGCTAGTGACTAAAGTGTCATGTCAATTACTATCTACTGTGTTCGCTCGATGTGTGTGTGTGGTAGATTGGAATGATTAAGCATTCAGTCTATATGGTGTCATCCAGTGTTTGTCCTAAATCCCCTTCCATCACGAGGGCACAGCCACTGATCTCATCTTGACCCATATCTTACAGTGAGATCATAACCACTGGCTCAACATGTATGGGAATGAATGGGCTTCAGACACAGGCAGGAATTCAAATGACCAATGAGAATTTCCTCATCAGCCTGCTGACATAAGTAGATACATTTACACATACTAGTGTACCATGTAGGGTGATGTTACTTTTTGCAAGCACAGAAATTCTAACCGTTTATCATTGGAGACATTGTCATAGCAGAAAGCCTAATCGCCACTGGTCTATTAAATAATCTACAACACTAATGAGAGTGATAGCATGAATCATCATCTAGAAGTTATGATTTCATCATTGTCAAATTGGATTATTGCAACAACCTGGTTTGCAGATTATCAACTCCTCTGAATGATGCAGAATCAAGCAACCTGTATGTTCTTCAACCAGCCCACACAATTACATGTAAATGTACATCTTCATGGGATATCTCCAGTGGAGACTTGTGCCTCACATTAAATGAATGACCTTGTTACTTGTCTAAAAAGCCAAAAACCAGAGGCACACGTCAGGGCTGTAATCTATCCCCTCTACTCTTTGTCATTGCTGTTGAGCCTCTAGCCAATGCTCTTAGAAAGCCTGAAGACTTCCATGACATAGAGCGAGGCAGCCTTATGCACAACATGTCCTTATATGCTGACGACAGTATCTTGTGCATCTTTAACCCATTAAAATTAGCTCCTGCCATTCTCAACATCCTAACTCAATTGAAACTTTCAAAGAAGTCAAATGTTTCCTCTCAATCAGACAGCCTCTTTAATTCCTGAATCAAACTACCCATTTAGAGCGGACAGCAAGAGCTTTAAATATCTTGGGGATGACATTACATGTCCCTTTGTGTTTTTGTTTTTTTTTCTCTCTCTTATTGCTTTTTAATCATCTGTCCATGATCATTATGTAATATTTTGTAATCCTTGTCAAAATAATCCCCTAAGGATATGGACTCATCGGTACAGGTGGGATGGTCTTGAGGGTTGGGCTGGGTGGCTAAGTGGGGAAGCGGCAGGTTTTCCTCACATTCGTATTCATTTATATAGTGCATCTGTCCAATGTTCAGCAATACATTCATTGCCAATGTATACTGTATACAAATATGCTGTCAAATCAAAACTCAATAAAAACTGCTGAATTAAAAAGCCAAAAAACAGCCTCCAGGCTATGAAACTCTGTGTAAGACAAACCATCAGCTTGTGATAATGAGAGCAGGTTGTCCAGCTTACTGAAGAAACAACTGTGGTTACTGCTCCAACTACTTACAATTAAAAAGTCAGTTCACTCAAATTATAAAAATACACACATAGTGTAAGTATAACTTTGCAGATTGTTTCATTTGCTTAGGTGTTTGGATGCATGCTTTGAGTTTTAGAAATGCAACAGCAACTCCTGCATATGGCAAGTCTGGATGATGTTTTCCTCATTTGTTTAAGTGTTGTCTTTATGCGTGTGTTTTCTTATGTCCCAGTGTGTTGAGCTCATTCAGGTACTGTAGAGTTTACCCTTTAACAAAGCATACATTTTCTACATTAAGGACAATATATCTTTCATAACACATGTATTTAATAATCAGAATATTCCAGAGTGCTTGGGTCCTGCTGATCTTCCATCTGGCATCTATAATTAATGTAGAGGTTTATTATAAATTCTTCACTGTTTGGTGCATGGTTGTGTCACCTGGCTTGGTAAAGAGCACCTGCTAAAAGCCATCAATGTATTTCTGTCACACTGCCTTGGATTGTGTGGATTGAAGGATTCTGTGGTGGCATGATCTCTGGAGCTGACTGAGCGATGTTAATTTGATCCAGCTGATTATCACAGAGGCTTACCTCTCATATATGAACTCCTCATCCATGCTGAAATAGTGTGTGTTGGCTGTATTCTTTGGTTTGACGCGCAGAGTGGCAAAGTACAGCCGGTCTGTGGTGTACAGAACACACACACACACACACACACACACACACACACACACACACACACACACACACACACACACACACATACACACACACACACACACAGACACACACAGAAAGACAAGTAGACACTGCATTATTGATAGGTGTTGTGAGTTCAGGTGTGGAACACAGACAGTTTTGGTTTCATGTCAGGGACACAGAGCAAAACTGAAAGTGCAATTTTTATCAAGCAAACCATGTTTTTCAATAAGCACTGGATTGTATATAGAAAGAGATAAAAGTATTAACAGTGAAACTTCTAATTATATTCACAAATCAAACACAGACATTTCCAATGTTCTTTTATTAAATTAGAGTGAAAGTCAACTATTTGTCATTTTGAAAGCTGGAACCTGAAGGGTTTCAGGTACAGATTACAGCGTGCAGCTCAAACAGTGAAGCAGAGAAAAATGGGGCCGTGTTTGTAGTTTTGTCTCTGACAAACTAAGCACAGTTTGTCGAAATACTTAATCTAAATGTTGGTTTCACCATGGGCAAAGATGTCCTACTTTCAGAGAAGTCTGTGTGACCAAGTCACACAGTGCACAGAGTGCTGAGGTCACATATGGGGCTGGGAACACAAAAAATTCTCAACCTGGAAACCCAAAAGTTGTTTTCATCAGTGCTCAACAGACAAAATCGACACCCTATTGCCATAGAGTCAGTGAGTTAGCTGTTGACTCCGCCCAGTCGCCAGAGGAAAACCTTGCAAGCCACAAATACCTTATATTTACACGTTTCATACGTGTCATATCACTGTCACTAAAGTGATGTAGTATATGGGTGAACTTTGTCATCAGGAGGTGGAGGGAGGTGGACGGTGTAACACCTAGGCGAGAAGCCTCCCAAGCTGCCGACCACTGCTTGGGACCAACAAATAAAACTGGTTGTTTTACAGTGAGTCATCGCTGTGATTCCAGCAGCTTTTTAGCCACAACGTGGCTGTTTTTTAGCGACCTGTGGCTGTGTTTCCACCAGGTATAGTGCCACAAAAGTGGAAATTTTAAACAAAAAAATGACCTTTTCCCAACCATAACCAAGTGGCTTTTGTGCCATGCTAACTACAGCGTTGTTGGAATGTATAAGAACGCAAAGTTCCAACGTATCCACTACATTATAACTTAAAAATGTAACATCTATGGCTTGCAGAAATCTAAAATGCCAACATTTATTCCAACAGTTGGGTTAGTGGGCTTCAACTTGAGCCCAATTTTTCAGCCTATATGTGTTTAAGATTTTGAAAAATTGACCCTATTAAAGGCCAAATTAGTTATTAGCTGTTTGCAATGTACCCATGGACACACAGACAGCTATCACGGAATTATGCTGGTAGTGAAGCAAATTAAAAGAATAATGATTTTAGTCAAGTTCTAGGAAACTTCTTTTTCTATGATTTCTAATCAGATTTATAGATGTTTATTTGCAATGGACATCAGTGATAATGACATATTCAGAGAATGTAACTCACACTGACTAAAAATGCTTGTACTATGTCTATGTGTTCAGACTTGAGGGAGTGCAATTCTTGGTGCGAATTCTGGCAATTGGGCTTCTAAAAGGTTTTTTAAAGTACATTAGTTGGCTCCATGAGCTGTGTGTCACAACCACTGCTGCTGCTTCAACTGCCGACTGTACTGTTAAACAGGCCACATTGGTGGGCCAACTAATTCCCCGGTGTTTTACCTCTGTTTTAAAGAATCATCCAAGAAGAATTAACATATGTAAAAGTATTTAGGTCTTATTCCTGCGTAAATCGCTGGTTCTCAATAGTGCAGTGATTTAAGTGTTATTTTTCTTGTAAGGTCTTAAAGTGACATTAACATAGACACTTATTGTGAGTATATGGTTACTGCACAGGTTATAGTTTTGTACTATACAGAGATGTCTTTTTATGTAAATATGTTATTTATATATTTAAAAAATTATATATTACACATATTATTTCCAGTGGACATCTCATGCTACCCAGTTACACCTAACATCATCTTAGCCTCTCAGGATTGTTGCAGATATTTGTATACAACAAGGTTTACAGTTAAAAAATACTATAAATTAATGCGTAACTTACCTTTAATAAACTCTGACGCACCAGACTGTTCATATTCCTCTGCCATTTGATCCGCTTACACGTGATTCCTGTAATAATCTCCGTTTTAAAATAAAAGTAGTCCTTTATTTCAGCCTATAGAAAACTGAAAATTGTTTTTTTTTCTCTGGTTATCTGTTATAAGGCCACTTGAGATGTGTCCAAAAAGTCGCGATTTCTGTATAAAATATCTTTATACCAAGTCTTCTATTCAGCCTCCTCGAGCCTGGCATTACTTTAAGTTATTAAAAGCGTCCGACTCTAAATAAAGTCACTCTTTCACAAACAAACTGTTGAGCTACGTGGCCATGTCCACAACTGATGAGGCGATCATCCATATGCGTAAAAAGTCTCTTAAGTCAAATAAAACCCCAAGCATTCATCTCCTCTCCCACTGATGCCTATTGGCTCTGTTTTAAGTAAATAACGGAAGTTTCCCAAAAATCATTAAGTCCCACCATGACTAAATTAAACCGTTTACCGGAATATTCCAGGAAACAGTCGCAGAGCTGGGGACGCGCACCAAGCCGTCTAGAGTCAGAGTAAGCGCTAATCCCTCTGCTGCTCTGCACATGCTCGGACAGTGGCCACACACACACACACACACACACACACACACACACACGCACACACCCATTGGTGATCACGTTGCTAAAGCCTGGTAAAGGCGGACTCATTTGTGGATGAAACTAACTGTTGTAGGCTATATTAGTGTAATATCATATGTGCTGTTGTGTACATTTACACAAAAGTATTCTATTTCCACATTTTTAATATATCCATGCTTTCCAATGTGCCCGTAGAACTCAAAATTCACAATATTTTTTGGAACTTCCAGTTATTGATTACCATAATAGTCTTTAAATGCAACGAATTTCCTATATTTTCATTACAGATTTACTGTAATAATGTTATAAGACTTGTCCTGTATCATAAGGTCACATTATTGTAACTTATTTATAGGAAAAACGACAGACTGACTTGTCTGCAATGAGGAATGTAGTTTGCTCCTGTCACCCAAGGGTGCGGAGCCAAAGCCTAGGTGCCAAATGTCTGAGCTCCCTGATTGCCTAGCTGAGCTGTGAGTTTCACATGGCCAACTAAATCTGCACTTACATCACACACTTGTACAAGTGTCTGAGATGGTGATTATGCAGTAGGTGTTTGGTTGGTTATTAAAAAAAAGTCACTTATTTGTAGAATGACTAATCCTCCTCCCAGAATTCCCCTGTAGGGAAGTGCAGTGGTACTCTGAATTAGTTCAACCCAGTAGCCAGAAAAAAGGTTGCTGTTATAATTTTTTGAAAACATTTAGCTTTATTATGTAGCAGATATATCGAAACTTCATGTTTCTTTATTTTTCAACAAAGCTGTTGTTAATGTGTGGAAGAACAGTGATGGGCCTTTGAAAAACCCTCATGTTTGGTAGATAACAAAGTGGCTGGAAAAACAGAGATGGACCACTAAACCACCACTGGTTTTTGGTCTCGAACAGTGGTCTTGCAGCTAGGCAGGTGCCTCGCCTAGGTTTTACATCATTTACCACCATCCCCTTGACACGATGAAGTCCTTAAATGTTTCTTTAGAACCATTGATATACTATAAAATGTACAAATATAACATTTGTAGTTTACAGAAACGTACAAAGCCAACATTTTCTTATGTCAACTGGGCTGAAGAGTCCTCATGTAGGCTAATGATTTATCGTGGGGCTGGGTCTCAATACTCGCTATAGTCACTCAATACAGGCTGCTGTCCAATGGTATATTATAAAAACAATTGTAATAGTCTTCGGTCATTGCATAGACAGCTCTACAGATGACAGTCATAACAATTATACACTGGAGTTGTCTTTTTGGTGACATTGGTCCAGACTGAAATGTCTCAGTTACTATTAGATGGATTGAAATTCTGTACAGACATCCCTGTTGCCTGGAGGATGACTTCTAAAGAGATGATGATCCCCTAACTTTATCAGTAGCGCCACCCTCAGGTTAAAGTCACTTATTTTATGAAATCTCTCAACATTTACAGGATGGCTTGAGGCAAGAAGGTACAAAATTCATGGTCTTCACAGGATGAATTCTAATGACTTTGATGAATCCCTGACTTTTCTTTTAGTGCAGTCAACAGGTCATTTTGTTTCCGTGAAATACATCAACAACTATCAAATAAATTACCATTACAGTTGGTATGAGCATTCATGCTGCCTAGAGGATCAATTTCAAGCAGACGATGGTGTCCTAGGGCATCACCTTCTGGTTAAAGTTCTCACCTATTCTGTGAACTATCTTAACATTTACTGGCTTGATTGAGGCAAAATATAGGTGTAGGCATTCACTGTCTTCAGAGGACAAATCCTAATGACCTTGGTGGATCCCTGACTTTTCCTCCAGCACCATTAGCAGGTTAACATTTTTGCCCTGAAATATCTTAACAACTACTACATGGATTACCAGTACATTTGGTATGAGCATTCATGGTGCCCAAAGGATACATTCTAAGGAGATGATGATCCCCTAACTTATTCTGTAGCAACACATAAGGTTTTCATTTATTCTATAAATATCTCAACATTTACAGGATGGTGAGCACTAAAAAAAAGGTATGGGCTTTCATGGTCCT
Organism: Cephalopholis sonnerati; assembly: GCA_019142605.1. Taxonomy (NCBI): domain Eukaryota; kingdom Metazoa; phylum Chordata; class Actinopteri; order Perciformes; family Serranidae; genus Cephalopholis; species Cephalopholis sonnerati. Next base: position 37,651,337 of record JAGQAX010000010.1, read on the forward strand.
CAGCAGACAAATCCTAATGACTTTGGGGAACCACTGACTTTTCCTCTAGCACCTTCAGCAGGTTGACATTTGTGGGTTTGAGCAAAATATCTAAAATATTGGATGGACTTTAATTGTCCAACACTTTGGTTTATAATGATAAAATACATGTAAAACTAATGCCATCCCCATTAGCCTCAGCTGTATGAGTTCAGTGCAACTTAGCAAAGGTTGGCATGCCTGCACATTGAACCATGATACCAAACCTTGTGAATATTACACCTGCTTAACAATATGGTAGTATGTGAGTATGTTAGCATTTTGTTCAAAGCACCATTGCATTAGTATAGCCTCACAGGCCGTCATGGCTGTCATTTCTTAGAATTTCTTACATCAGTTTAATTATAACACCTCATTTGGTCACTGTAACCTTTACATGGCAGAACAAAGAGGCATGACACATTTAGAGAGCTTCTATAAAACAGAGTGTTACCTTCTTACAGCTGTTCTCCACTTCATTTAATTTTAGCCCTTGAGAAATTATTTCTCATCTCAGTGTCACCATTTTCAAGAACGTGTGAGATTCCTATGGTTTCATTTTGGGCTACACAGCAAATTAAGGCTATATGCTACAGCAACACATTTAAGATAATATGTATGGTTTGTAAGGATTTTCAAACTTTCTTTCACACAAAATAATAGTTGTCAGTGTAATGGAACTGATTTCACTGTCATTTCAGTTGACAGTGACTGTTTATTTCTGTTTATTTACTTATATAAAAGCTTTATTTCAAACTGGGCCTTTGTCAAGCTGGAGCAAAATGTGAATAAAATGGGAGTATTTCATTGTTGGATATATAAAGCGCCTTGCTTTATCTTGGTCATGTTGTACTGACCTTACAGTCTGGCTAACCTCTAACTTGGACACCCCCACACACAGGTGTGTGTGTGTGGGATGTAGTCCTATTCCTGGTCTGAGCTTCATCTGCTCTATTTAGCCAATTAGACATCAGATTAACGAGACGGGAGTGAGCAGGGTCATGACTGAGGACACCTGCACCATCAACTTCAACTGAAATACATAATAAAACAGAGCACTTGATTATTCTAATTAACACTTTTCAAAACTGAGAAACAAAGTGCTTTACAGAGAATCAAACACTACAGTATATGTAATGAACCATGTTCTAAAATGTATTTTTTTCTCAACTGGGTCATACTTGTCATTTCTTTATTTTAAAATGCAGAGGTGAAATGTAACAGTATTAATGGTCACACCTCTGTTCAGATTAGCATAAGCAGAGGAGGTTATGATGATGAAGATTGGGGCCTCTCATGTTTTGTCATTCCTTGAATAAGAGACTGCCCTCTAATGTTCACACACATAATAACATATGCTGTAGCTGCAAGATGCTGTTTGCAAATCAGATATGAAGTTCAGCAATATTTCCTGTGCTAATAATGTCCTAATATCATACATGTTCTCTCAAATTACAGTCTGAATTTGGTTGAGACAGACATAATCAAAGCTGGGTTACCACGTAGGCAAAGAAGGTTACAGTGGACCCTTGGGGCATATATTTTTGCTTAATACCAGCTGATTTGTGGTAATTTGATCAATTGCAAATCTGGAGGAGAAGGGGCTGTATGTCAAAATATGCATGGTGTAAATAAATGTGTGCTTCATCAATTAACCGTTATTGGAGGAATCAGCAATAGAACATATCGTAGCCATGTGAAGAAACTCCCACTGTAAAATACCAATATCAGTTTAAGTGTACACTATATTTAGAATATTTTCACTGTTTTGCCTTTATGTCAGAAAGTGATTTCATACAGAAAAATTAAGCTGTTAGATCGCTCTCTTCAGAGCCAGACTCCATTGAGGAAAAACTGTGATTTAAAATTGCTGAACACAGGAGCTGCTGGTCTACCACTGCCTCCATCAGTTACATTGTTAATCTTATTGTGTAACTTTCGTATTGAAAAAAGTTAATACAGATTCACCAAAGTCACACAATAGCACAAACTTCTCGCTTTGGCAAGAGCATAAATGGGGAGCTGAAGCCATTCAATGGTTTCCCGTAAGAATGGGTTGTCTAATGGAAAGGTAAAGTGGTGCAAATACTCTCAATATAGCGTACACTTAAACTGATATTGATTTTTTTTTAGGCAGCTAAAATACATTTTCTGCTACCCTGTTCACAGCAGTACATTGCTTGGACCGGTAGTGGTACTCCTGTCTGTTTCTCCAAATGCCAACTAACATCTACTGTATGTAATACACTGACTATGGATAAGTACTTCATACAACCCCACTTCAAAACAATCCAAACTATTCTTTTAAGCCTAAATTTCTCAGTACATGTAAAATATTTTATGTTTGTGTCTCTTAATGTGCTGTCCTACTGTGCTGCCTCCCATAGAAATGTAGCAAGCTAAACTACAGCAACATGGCAAGATTATCTTACTTAGTTTTTATTTTATTACACCGAACCAACAGCGCTATCTCAGTGATCATTGAAACTGTCAGACGAACAGAATGGTATTCAAAAAATGTTAAATCTGTTAAATCTTATTTGCCTCAGCCTCACATGTCTCAATCCTAAAATCAGCGGTGGCAGAAGTGCTCAGAATCTTTACTTAAAGGTGTGGAGTGCTGGAGTGCTGTCTCCTCCCTCTGCCAATTCGAGAAATTACACAAACACTGTCGATGCATGCTCATGACCAACCTGCTAAATGTCAAAATATGATGCACTACAGTAGGTACCCTCCAAGGGAAGTTTTGGACTCTTACGTATGGCGTCTCAATTTTTGCTTGTTATGTGCATTTTCAAATACATATTTGCTTGCATGGTAAATGTGCAGTTTCTGCTCATTACATGCACACAGTCTTTTTCAAAATAAACCTACAGTGCAGGTAAAACTCTTCATTTTTATGTTTATTTAGGTTTAGCCAACAAAAGTCCCCGTTGGGTTCTAAAAAAAAAAATCATGGCTTGGCTTCAAATAAGTACAGTTCTTACTAACATAATGTCACATGATTTGACATACATTACTAGAGTAGCATACTACACATAGTTGTTATAAAATAACTTTTGGGTTCACAGCAGGCTCTCAGGTGAAAGTCAGGTGCATATCATACTGCTGTCAAGAGTGTCTCGTTGCATCGGGGTCTGATACCAACATCCACTAACAAAGCAGTGGTGTCTGAGGAGTTGAGAGTGAGAATGGACTTTCATGACATGAGCTCGCTGCATCTCCACTGCCCCCCAGAACCTCTCTTCAAGTCTTTTTTTTTTTTTAACTTTAATTCTTTGTCTGAACAGCTAGTTTCTTTTTTTATTTAGTTTTTGCTGGAGCATCCACCCAAGACTCATTTCTTGGACACTTCATAGGATTTTTTAACCATGGCTTCCATCATATTGCTGCTTCATGGCTATGGTCCCTCTCCCCTTCCTGCTCTCTTTTGCTTTGCTGGTTGATGTAATATGCATCATTACTGATGCACCAGCACAGAAAAGTTGCCACAGACACCAGACTCCAGAGCTCCAGTATACTATGAAATACAGAGAGCCTTCCCTGACAGCAACAGGCTTTATCAGCATTGTGTGAACTTGTTTGGCAAGGGTTTGAATGTGACAGACGTTCAGTCCAGCTTTTAGTAAAAGTACCAATTCAGCGATGTAAAAATAGTCTATCACACTTAAAAGTGATGTTTTCAAAGTCCTAATTAGGTAAAGGTAATATTATCAGCAACATGTACTTAAATTATAAAAAATGCAAAAGTAAATAAAGTAACTGTACTGCAGAAAATAATAATCTAATCTAAAATAATCACATTATTTGATGGCAGGGATCACTAAGTCATTGTGTTAGCAGAATTACACTGTTGTAGCTGGACAAGGTGTAAATTTTAACTTTTTTGAATATGATGAGATAGTTTAGTCCAGTGGTTCCCAACATAGGAGTTGGGCCCCTTTGCAAGAAAACATAATCACAAGATAAATCTAGGGGATATTGATATGATATGGTGAAGGTGTGGTGGAGTATTACTGCATATGTGAACAAAGCTGTATTAAGCCTTTTGCGGTCCCAGGGGGAGCTGTGTGTAGTATGTGCAAATAAATTGCCTCAAGTGATGTCACTTGAGTCATTGTCAGCTAGGATTGAGGACTACAGGTTTGAAAATGAAAAAATCTAGAAGGGGTGCGGATGTTGAAAGAAGTGAGCTTTCTCAGTTGCAGCTATCTCCAGCTGCTGGACTCCAGTCCTGCACTCCTGTCACCAGCCTCCTGTTCTGCCGTCCAGTCACCAGCTAAACTCTCCACGAGTCCAACTTACAGCTGGGCCATCAGTTCCCAGCTGCCATTCCTGACATCAAGCTCTGTGCCTGTGTTCCAGTGAGGTCAAGTCTCTGTGTTCCAGTAGGGTCCCATTGCCATCCTCCAGAGGGATCCCGCTCACGTTGCTGTCCCCAGAGTGATTCTGCATATGTCCTTTAGAGCAGGCCCAGTTTCATCACCAAACTCAAGAGGGGTCCTGCCCTACCTCACCGTCCACCTGCCTGTGCTTTTTGCACAGAAGGTAGAAAAAAATGTTCATGGTTTAAAGAAACTATTTGGACATAAGGTGTGTTGTAAAATACAATTTGATCATAAAAACTAGAATTGATATGTGGTGGCAGTGGCTCTGGAGAGTGGGTTGTTCACTTGCAAATTGATCCCTGGTCCCTCCAGTCTGCATGTCGAAGTGTTCTTGGTCAAGATACTGAATCCCACACATTTCCTGATAGATGTGCCATTGGTATGTGAATCAGTATAAATGTTTAACTGAGAAACAGGTGGTACCTTGTACTGTATCCAGTGACATGTAGTGTTACACCTAGAAAGGTGCTGTACAAATGCAAGTCCATTTACTATTTATTTATTTATTGTGACTAAAGTAAAATACATTTTTAAAAACATTTTGTTTGAGTAGAATGGCAGTAAAATAAAGAAGTTAGAGTAGCTGAAATAAAGTAATTTGACCATTTATCATCACCACAACTTTTGAATTTACCATAGATATTTAGTTGGTTTCACTTAATATAGAAGTACTGTTGTAAGTGTAGAAGTATGGTATAATTTAGTGTAGAAAGAATGAGAGAGGAAGAGAATACATGCAGCCAAAATTTCTGCTCCAGGCTCCCTCTGATGAATGTGTTTGGTGACGTAACCCATCAGAGAGTGATGGTACATTGAAGTGTCATTGAACTTTCCAATCTGCTCCTCTCTGGCCATGCTGCCAAAACACAACTTGTTATTGATTCCATTTAGGAAACACAATGTCAAACCAGTTCCAGCTTTACCAGAAATTTAACACCATCTACCTGATTCTGTCTGTTGAAATGACAGGAACCACATCGTGTTTAAATTATGGGTTTATCATTGCAACGCAGTCCTCAGTCAAAGATACTACTCCATCACTTCAGTGCTGGACTGACTCCCAGTCCTACAGCAGTTCACTCATGAAGCATCACCGTTTTCAAAGACCACTTAGAGGTCTGAATAGATCAGTTCCCAAAGCAATTTCTGCCGAAATGTCCTCTTACAGGAAATCAGTTTAACTCAAAAGATCTGGCAAAACTCCCTCAAGAGTGGAAGGACAGCAGCAGAGTCACAGAACAGAAGTGTGACAAATGTGGAAGCAATTATGGCACGATCAAATACTGTTACTGGGGAGGTGCTGCCATGTCACAGTCTCTCAGATGAGAGCACACATCAACGGATAACTGGGATGGAGTTTTGGCTGTTGTAAATGCTTGTAGGTGTGTATGTGGGTGTGTTGATTGTCCCAAACCAAGTGCAGAACACCAAATGTGGTTTCAAAGCAGCAAAAAATTATATCGGACAGGGGTCACAAATTAGCCTTGGCTAGGAATCCTATACAATACATGTGTTTCATGTTCTTGTAGCCTGCTACACTCTTTCTTACATTGTCTCTGACAAATATTTTAGGTAGGAGTTCAGTGGATTTAACTAATACTTTGTCATTAACTTAATGTAAGTGTTTCATATTAGACAAACATTTCTAGTTTTCCTTTTCAGACCACTTATGAACATGAACTCATCTGAATTTAAGTCGTTTGACTTGAAATGAGTTGAATAAACGCACTGCTCAGACTTCACTTATCAAATTCTCTAAATTAGTATGGTACACAATGAGCACAGACCCCAACAAACCAAATGCCCCATCAATGTTCAGGGTTCCCACAATCATGGAAAACCTAAAAAAGTCATGGAAGTCCACAATCCTGTTCTCCAGGCCTGGAAAAGTCATGTAATTAATAAAATCCTTGAAAGTTTTGGAAAAGGAATTTTGTTGTGTGTAATGAAATTGTTACAGTAATCTTCTGTGGATAACCATCCATGTGATGTGACATAACAGGGAATTTATTTTCTGTTGCTGCTGACATAACATAGCTCTATTATGAGCTGATGTATGACATTTTGTTCACCTTACGTATGTTTCTTTTTTTTTTTGTCTCTCTCTCCATGTATGCCAGGTAGATGGAATTATGTTAGCACAGAGTTTGAATCTGATATGTCTGAATAACACTGGACAAGCAGGGCAATAAAAATAATGTTGTGACAGTGTACTTTAACATGTTTCCATGCCTGTGCCCCACTACTGACATGGGCAGTCAACTGTCACTTTGAGTGCTGATGCGCACTTTGTTTTTTTCGTTTGTTTGTTTTTTACCACTTTGAAAGTAGAGCATGGTTGTTGAGACATAAGGAGCATTCTTTATTGCAAAGAAATTAACCAACAGGCCTACTGAACTACCCTGGAGCCCCACTGCTCCATGTCTGCAGAGCAACTAAAATAATATAATTAACATCTGGAGTAAAGTGTGCTATACAGTTTTGTGTGTGTTATACATTATGAATGGTTGTGGAAGCCTTACTATGGGTCCTTGAAAAGTCATGGAAAAGCTTTGAAAATTCACCCATGAAAATGTGTGGAAACCCTGGCAGTGGGAGAAACACTACTGCGTATATTCAATGTAGCCTATGCACCAGGCAAGCAACCCCACTGGAATGAATAGGCACAATGCTGGTGTCCAGTATCTAGGTATTATTAGATATCTACGGTGTAACGACCCTTAATTCAATCCACTCTAAAATGCAATGGGTTCTTCCTTGGTCCATGCTACATCCTTCCACCAAGTTTCCTGAAAATCAGGCCAGTAGCTTTTTCTGTAATCCTGCTGACAAATGAACAAACAAACAGACACACAGACAGCACTGACACTATGACCTCCTCAGTGGAGGTTTTAATGTAGAGATCCTGCTCTCTTGTAGTTTGAAGAAAACATATATGATGGGAAATTGCTGTGTGTTTTTAATACATGTTAAGATAAGTCATAGTAAATACAATACTTGAGTCAATGTCAGACTCCAGGTTGACCTCATAAACTGTTTGTACATTTTCCCTACTAAATGTAATGCACCCAACTTCATACATATCCCACATAATCATAAGCCAGTAATTCATGCATAACCCAAATATTTTGGAAGGCTGCGATCAGGTAACTAATGTACTGACGAGAGAAAACAAGAAAGCAGTCCGAAGCAGTCTTGTAAGGAGGCAGGTTGGGGTGGTGGATAACTCACTAAACCACAGACTTTCCCCTGAGACTTTCCCTGGAGACACTTGCTCAGAACCATGTGATCTTGTAGTCATTTTAAGTTACATCCTCACCATGTTTCTTTTTGTAAACCACACACAGTAACTTTACTTACCTAAACCTTATTTGCGTAAATTTACATTACATACTTAACTTTACGTCAAGGACATCATTTGTGGAGTGCTAATTCATACGATATCATATGAACTGTTTCGTGTATATTTTCATGGGACATCATACGAACCATTCTTTGAGGATACGTTGCAGATCTGGGAATTACATCATCCCCAAGCTGACCTTGTTTAAGAACAACACGTTGTAGAACCAAGATGCTGTTAGCAATAGTAGCTCTAACCAGGTTAGCCATTGTTAGCAATACCAGGTTATAACAATGCATTTGACGTATTTTGTGCATACAAACACCGTAGCAACATGTCCACAGGTAGCAGTTGGACAGTATATGATGCAAATAACACAGAAGTGCTAATAAACAGTTTTCACTACTGTTGATGCATGGAGCAGCCATCTTGGATTTTGAGGTCAGGGTTAGTTCAGTTGTTATAGCCAATCAAAGGCTTAAGCAACCATATCACTGCACTTAAAGGAGAAGCCCAGTATTTTGCACTTTGAGCTCCATTCCTGGGTTGTTTATGATGAAATAGATTGGTTAAGACCAAAATCTTGACGATTGCTCCTTCTCTGACAGTTTTAGAGTATTTGGCTTTCCCCTGCTTGGCTTAACAATGCTGTCTATGGCCATATGTAAATCTGTCCTAAAACCACCTTAAACGTTTGTTTTCAAAGCCATGAAACTCACCGAGTGGTCAGTGGTGTTCGTTGATGTTTCGTCATAAAAATCGTAGGAGCAATTGTCAAGATTTTGGTCTTAACCACTCTATTTCATCAAAAACAACCCAGGAATGGGGCTCAAAGTGCAAAATACTGGACTTATCCTTTAAAGGGAGTTCAATATGTATGCCCTGATCAGAATATAATTTCAGTGAATGCCATGAACAAAAACAAATAAATTGTATAGCCCTTTTATAGGCTGTCATATTGAGCTATTGTATTTATTATTTAATTCTATTGTAGAGAAACACACTCCTGTGTCGTTATATTTCACTTATTGTCGACTAATTTCCTTTACATGTAAAATTTAAACATCTCTTGTTATATTTTTGTGGTGCATGAAATGCATGTTCTTTCTAACATATGATGACTGTGCTGTATTGGTCATGCACAGCTGGATAATGGGGAAACAGAGCAAAGTGACAGACCCAAATGGCAGCATCCTCCCTGCAGGAGGCCTATCCCGGTCTCAAGGGCAAAGAGGGGGAGGGGTTGTGGTGATGGTGGTGGTGGGGGGATGTGAGAGAGAGAGAGAGAGAGAGAGAGAGAGAGAGAGAGAGAGAGAGAGAGAGAGAGAATCTGTCTGCATGGTGACGTCAGCCCGCCCCAGCCGCTTGAAGCCTTCTTCTGTGCGTAATCCACCGCCCGCCCGTCCGCACTGTCCGGGAGGATGAATCCAAACACTTTGATTTCATTTAACAAATTCGTTTCGAATATTAAACCAATCAGCCAAGATCATTTTTCACCATCCAGGGAGTAGGAAGATGACACTAAAACGAGACTGCGCCTCGTCGGCAAGGTTTTTTTTTTTTAAATCACAAATATTTTTTTTGTCCTGCATGAAAGGATTTGAAGAGAGGAGAGGGAGGATGTGGAGGCTTCGGGATGGATCCTGGAGGAGATAATGCGACAAGGAGACTAGCAGCTCCGTGTTTGACTGCAGATGTCGACGCTCTTCATATTTAGGCAATTCATCCTTGTTATTTAAACCGACAGGTTACAAAGATGGGCTGCCTTTGTGCGTAAAAGAGGCTGATGTAGGTTGCATAAATGGTTCATCCCGACTAAAAACGGTTGTATTTATATATATGTCATAGCTCCTTGCTTTTTAAGTGCATATTTTGTATTCTTATTGTTGAACAGATTGTGGTTGGTCAGGCTTTGGTGGAGCATATAGGCTAATACTGCATGCCACGGCCTACATACTGTAATAATCTGCTCCATATAATGTCGGGAGGGGTGACATGAAAAATCATTCTTATATAACATTCCTAAAGGAACACTGTGTGTGTCTGTACTTATCAATACTGAGTTTATTGTGACCTTATTGTTAGTTTATGATGATTCCAGCACAGTGTGTCTGTAGTACTCAGTGGTGTGTTTACACTACTGCGGTGCCTGTAGGATGCTTTTATATACAGATATGTACATTTTATTGTTTTTTAACCATGTTATTTTCATAATTCACTTATGGCATAATATCATCACAGTGAATAGACCATTTTAGTTTCATTTTTCAGGAGAAAGATGACAGTGTGTCACCATTTGGCACAAGTAAAGATGAGGTGATTCCTTTTTTTAATTACCATAATTTTTTAAAAGCCATTTCTGCGCACCTTAGCACGTCAAAAGTCATCTTTTTTCACCATGATAACCTAACTCTGATGCTTCCATCTGTTTACATTTTGATGAGACTCCATTAAATCTGGTCTTAGCCTCATTTAGATCCCTGCAGCTTGGGCTCTACTCTGTAATGGCTGCCTGCTTGATGTGTCCTTGACATGTCATGAAAAAGAGAGACTGGATATTATCTGTGTTTTTGCATGGTTTTTACTTGCTAATATTGTCTATTAGGGCAGACAGCTGTAAACAGTTGATGGCTGTCGTATATTAAAGAGCGAAAAGGAAGATGATCAGCAGGTATATATGTGACCTTTAAATATTGTCAGCAAGGAAGTGAATTTTGAAATAATTCAAAGAAAAAAAGCATAGACAATTTTTCTTTTAGTCACTTTAAAAAATATATTTTGGTCATTATTGTGATTTTTCATTATAGATGATACAGAGGCAGCTGTGACAGTACTACAGAAATCCAGAAAAACACTGCTACTGTGTGCTTGAAAGAGAAACCGTGGATGCTGTACACATATTTGCTATTGGGATATTCTGTTGAAAGTGTGTTATTCAGAGCGATATTCAGAGTATGCAGGAATACAAAACATATATAGGTTTAACCTCAGCACTTCCTACCTCAAGGTTATTGTCTCTCTCTCTTCCTCTGTGACTCTGGGCTTCCTCTCTCAGTGTTCACAGTGGACCTTGATTTAAAATCAGTCAATTAAGGCACGCGGTGAATGCCAAGAGAGGAGCCTCGCTGCTCCAGAATGGCTGGAATTTGGTATGGCTTTTACTAAAAAGCTGCTGTATACTGTAAATGTGAGTGTACATACAGTTTATGTTTCATGGTGTGCCTCTTTCTCCGTTAATGTATATACCAACTAACTGTATCATACTCTTCTGTGCATGGACAATGTCTAAAATCATGTCTTATTTGGTAGAAGTTATTGTTCAGAAAGGCAATTTATTTTCTGTGTGCAATGCCTGTAGCAGAGATGAATATCATCAGCAAGGAAATTGGCTGTACTTCCTCATTGCTTTTGGCCTCACAGACCTCACTGTTGTATGTATAACAATAATGATAATAACTGCAAAATCAATCCTTATTTGTCTTTTTGTTCTGACTTTATTAAAACTCAATGTAAAATACTAAAGTGGTAACTCTTCCCTTTGCGTCAAAATGGACCTGCACGTTGATGACAAAACACAGAGACCATTGTTATTACGCCAAATAAGAGTATTCATTAAAATTAATTATTATTTGAATCAGTGTTCAAATAATGTACTTAAAAGCAGAAATACTCATTATACTCAAGTTAATGTCCTGCATTTAGAATATTTACCTATGTAAGAGTACAGAAGTATCAGCAACAAAATCTACTCACTGTGATCATTATGCAGAATAGCCAACATCAGTGGTATATTATTATAATATTAGATCACAAATATTTATTAATGTATAATATAAGTAGTAATTTAATGATGTAGTTGGAGGGGATGGAGTAGGTTTTAACTACATCATGTACTGCTGACTAGTTCATAATAATGAATCATATTTTATGTAACATGTGCATGTTATTATGTAGTGGATACGCTGAAACTTTACGTATCAATAATGCTGTGGTTAACATACAGTTCGGTTTAGATACAAAAACCCCTTGGTTCGGGAAAGATCATATTTTGGTTTAAAAACCCAGTTTGGGGGACAATATCCCTGCTAGAAAAGCAGGGACGTCTCCTCGAAAAACAACCACTTTTAATGACACTATTCCTGCTGGAAAAACTTTGAGGCCTTGATACTTTGGGGCACCCACTGACTCACCTGGTGGAGTGGGCCCCACATGTACAAAGACTATGTCCTTGTGGCAGTGGCTGCAGGTTTGGTTCTAGTTCTGGCCCTCTACTGCCCCTTTCTCAAACTTTTTCTGTCATCCCCCCTTCAGAAGCTGAGTTTCAGTTGGTTGAAATCTGCAATGCCACTAATCCTATGCAGAAGACCTTTAATTATTGTGATAGCTGTAAATAGCATTTGACCTCTGCAAATAAAGATGAAACGTAAAATAATACTGCTGATATTTTGTTGTTGTCATTGTATGTTTTGTTATGTAACTGTAATACAGTATTGAAGGTGATGTTAGAACAGTAGTTTATAGTTCTTTTTTTTTCATGCAAATGTGTCTGCAGTTTTTAAAAAGGTCAATCTATTTGTTATTGTAAGTCTCAGATTTATGTAGCGGTTTTTTCCCGATTGTGCTGCATATAGCAAACAAGGAAGATCCATCATCAGTCATTGTTTATTCAGGGTAAATTGACTGAACATTAAGCTCTATCACAGCAATGCCCCAAATTCACAGTCATAAGGGCTAAATGGATATATATATATATATATATATATATACATACATATACATATATATAGATATATATATGTTAACAGCAGCAATAAAATGATGAAAAGTCCATAAAAAGAAATAACTAGCAGTGGTGTCTGTCAAGAATGATAAACAACAATAAAGCCAGTAAAATGACTAAAAAGTTAAAATAAAAAAACAACTAGTAAATAATAAACAAATCTGCCATGAATAAAGGATATATAACAACAGCAATAAATATGGAGAAATTAAAAACAATAAATAATGATCATGTGAATTAATCAAAGCAGGAACACTGTACAACAACCATATCATCCAGCATACACTTAAATGATATCAGGACACATAGCTGTCTAATTTCAGTACTTGTTCCATTTATTTGGTGCAAAAAAAACTAAAGCTACTTTACAGAGCTCGGTGCTGATCTGAGGAGTTTCATGGGACAAAAAATTCCTATGAGCATGTGAGATGAAAAATGGATTTAATTTCTCATCACAATTAAGAGAAGTGAGGTAGAAGAGTTGCCTAGCAATGCCTCATAAATGAAAAAGAGGCAGTGTCTTTCCCTTCTATCAAAGAGAAGACCACCCCACATTCTGATAGAGTTCACAGTGGTGAGTTCTAAAACCATCTCCAGTAATAAAATGTAAAGAACTAAACTGTGTCTAATGATTTCAGTGAGGATGGGGCTGCATGCATATACAAGAAATCATCATAACTGAAGACTGACATTGTAGTAAATATGACAATGGTCATTCTATACTGATTTTCTTTTTTTAATACAACACTTTTGCTTTTCGGAAAAGTTAAAGATCTCAGACTTTTTCATGCACTCAACAGATGTATTTCTCTCAATTCTTCTTTCAGCCACAAATCTGTCAGTGAGCACTTACCAAGATGATCCATCCTCCTGACAGGTGTGGCATACCAAGATGCTGATTAAACAGCATCATTACTTCACAGGTGTGCTTTGGGATGGTCACAATAGAAGGCCGCTCTTAAATGTGCAGTTTGATCACACAACACAATGCCACAGGTGTCCCAAGTTTTGAGGGAGCGTGCCATTGGCACGATTGGCACTGATTGCAGGAATTTTCCACCAGCGCTGTTGCCTGTGAATGAATGTGTCACTACCATAAGATGTTTTCAATGTTGTTTCCATGAATTTGGCAGTACATCCAACCAGCCTCACAACCACACACGTTGGTTAAGATGACGAAATGCTGTCAGGTCAAGACCCTGGTGAGGATGATGATGCAGATAAGCTTCCCTGAGACTGTTTCTGATAGTTGGTGCAGAAATTCTTTGATTGTGCAAACCAACAGTTGCATCAGCTGTTCAGGTGGCTGGTCTCAGATGATTTTGCAGGTAAGGTCACTGGATGTGGAGGTCCTGAGCTGGTGTGGTTATGATTGTGGTCTGCGGTTGTGAGGCCAGTTGGATATAGTGCCAAATTAACAAAAATAACATAGCAGACGTCTCATGGTAGTGAAATGAACATCAGTTCACAGGCAACAGCTCTGATGGATATTCCTGCAGTCAGCATGCAGACATCTGTGTCACTGTGTTGTGTGATCCAATGCACATTTTAGAGTGGCCTTTTATTGTGACCCTCCCAAGACACACCGAACGTGTGGATGGATTATCTTGGAAAAGATCACTGATACAAATTTTAACAAAAGATGTAGGAGAAATAAATCTGTTGACTGCATAAAAAAGTCTGAAATCTTTAACTTAAGCCTGTGAAAAATGGGAACAAAAACAAAAGTGTTTAAACTTTTGCTCCGTATATTTTGTAAAGAGAAGCATGGCTAAATCCCGTACAGTGCATTTAACAAGCAGCAAAGAATAGATAAGATAAGGAATGACATCCTGTTGAGTGATCCACTGAGTCTCTGATGAATAAATAATCACAGTTGTGGTGTCTGACTGCCTAATGTGAACATTAGTTGGGTCTTAATTGCCACTTAGTTGCATTATGGAAACACTGTGGGCTGTTACTGAAATGTTGTCTGAGGGCAGCATATGGTTTGAACAGTGCAATCACATGGCCTGCAATTTAGGTTACAATTGGCTGTTTGTTTACATGAGGGAAACTGAGTTTTTTTCAATGTAAGATGGCTCATTGAGTTCAAAACACTGTGGGTGGAGACAAACAATGATCAGTGGGTGCGGTCATATGCAGCAGAGTGTTAGTCCTAACATGGCTGCCTCTGACAACTACAACAGTTTGCAACTATTTTTAGGATTGCTGTATCTATTGTCTGTTTCAAACTGCAGACAGCAGCTTGTTTACATCTAAACAGCCTTGTTAAATGGCGAGCCAGCCTAATCTGACCCTGACTGGCTGTTAATCCTCAGTAATGATTGCTCTACATTTAGTCCTGCTGGCTCTCAGGATGTTTCCTCAGGCAACATCGTGCTCAGTGTTTCATAGATATTCAGGTTGTGTTACAAACTCCATTTCCAGTTGTCTTTTATGCAGATATACTGTATAATGCATATACACGCATACATCTTTTTTCACACACAAACACTTACAAACACACTCACGCAAACACACACATATTATGTAATCCAATATTGTTTCCCTCTTTATTGATCCAGTTACATGCGTAAATGTATTTGAAGGTCCCTGTCTGTCATATTAATCCTTCAGAATCGGGCAGAATTACATATTATATAACAAAACGCTGAGGTAACTGCAGCCTGCAGTATATTGTCCTGCACAGTAAAAGTGTGAAATGTGATTGCAGTTCTGTACTCAGAGAACATGTCACTGGTGGAAGTCTGTTTCCAGAAACAAAATCTAAATCTATTTCATTATGACACCCGTAATGACACCTTAATTTACTGTGTGGCCTTTGAAGACATCATTAAAGCTACAGTAAGTAACTTTTATGACAAAAACTTTATGTCAGTCACCATGTCCTGGCAGTAGTGCACGAGACAGATAAAAATAAAAATAAAATCAGGTTCCTCTGACTCCATCCACTGCTCCTAATGGCATTTGCAAGAATCCACCGTACCTGAACGAAAACAACCAATCAGAGTCAGGAGGAGCCTCTAACGCAGCTGTCGGTCACTGCTCCTGCACACGTTGGTCAGTACCCCACCCTCACGCATGCTCTTACTCAGTCAAGCTCAATGTTTTCAGCACAGCTTCTGGCAGAGCGTTGCAAACACAGTGGCAGAGAAGCAATCACCAGCAATGAAAACACTGCCCGTTCCTCCTTTGTCAACAACAGTGTGCACAACAAAGACAAGTAAACACATTAATACCAGGTTCAAACTGGATGCCGAAGCGCTGCAAAGCACAACGATTTTCTGTGGAGTGCTGCCCGTGCCCATTCAGTGCCCATGTTAAGCAATTAGGCTGTTCACAAGGGCTACGGCATGGCGCTGAGCTCCATGGCCAGCTTGTGATCTGTGATCAGTTTTGGAATCTGATCTAGTTTTTCTGCAAGCAAATCTGACAAAAAAAGAGATTGATAATCCATTATGAACAATATTTAATGGATATATTAGATCTGATGTGAATATCCTGATTATGATAAATGATAGAATATGCATCCCATGACAGGTGTCTAAACAGAGAGTAAGAGAAATTAACACACACACAGACACACGGAGACACACATGCAGACAGAGACAGTGAGCTCTATGTGTGACTTAAGGCCCAGACACACCAAGCTGACTTCAAAGAACTGGTGGTAACGAAAGCCAACTGTTGCAAAAAAAAGTTGCACATGAATACACTGCAAAGACTACAGCAGATGGCCAACCAGCACACACGTTCTGCATCTGCATGCAGGGGAAACTGGAAGACTGTCTTGATGCTAGTTAGCCAGTTAGCACATTAACAACAACTCCATGTTGAGGATCTAGTGATAGTTGAAGCAAATGGGACAAATTAAAATTGTAATAAAAGTTACCTACTGAACCTTTTAGCATAGTTAGTCAATGATTATTAACCAACAACATCAGGAATAGGAACATTTTCTTCCAGAGGTATCACTCAAAAATAAATTGCACATGGTTGCAGTTGCCAGGTAACAGTGGTCGTTCTCAGGCATGCTGCAGCAGCAGAGCAGGTAGCAGCAGAAGCCCTCGGTCTGAGCCAGAAGAGCGACACCTGGACAGGTTGAGGAGAAGCCAGAGAATACTGCAGAGCAGCTGCAACACAGTCAACTCTGCACTGAACTGAATGGGAATGTTACACTAAATCGTTCTGAATTTGTAGGCCGATGAGGCATGAAAGCATCTGGACAGCAACTCCAGCACCATGGATAAATTATATTGTTTTACTGTGTGTGTGTGTGTGTGTGTGTGTGTGTGTTTGTGAGTGAGGCTGAAGGAAAGAATTTTTGATTGCAAGGTGTTTAGTGTTCAAAATGTACCCAAAGCATCATTATTACTTATGTTGATCTGATCTTACGACCTCAAAATAAAATAAAGTAAAATAAAATAAAACAAAACAAAACATTATTGCACAAAAAAATAGTCAGATGATAATACAGGTTGTTCGGGTTTTGTTCAGTTAATACAGATACTGCAAAACAAAAATCCAGACTTTGAACCTCATGGCGCAGTGAAACAGGAAAAACTTACTGATGTGTCGTCCTTCAGCTATCATTTGTTTACAGGTCAACCTGTATAGTCAAGAGAACAGGTATATCTGAATGTAATACGTATGATATTAGGGGACAAACTGTTGTGAGGGGACATCTTAGTTGACCTGTAGGTGGCACAACAACAACAACAACAACAATAACAACAACAACAACAAAAGGCTCACACAGTGACAGTAACAGCAGCATTTTATTTGTGGACCATGTTAATAGATGATTGGTATTTTCTCTTCAGATTTTGGTCTGGAATTAAATATGTTATACATTAAAAGCTGTTGTCTTAAGTGTTTTTATTTATTTTTCAAATACGCTACATAAAAAAAGGAAAAAAACTATCAAGAATTCACTTAGAACATCATCAAAACCAGTTGGGCTGCAATGTCTTGTTTGAACACTAGAGGGTAGTGTTACTCTGATTATTAACAATCCCACTTCAGACAATTCTAAATTTGCAACTTATATTTCATGACAAGACTCAAATGGTCAAAACGAGCTGCAACAGCATCGACATCTGGATCATAAAGGCTACAGAAGAGCCATGTTCAGAGGGTTACATCATTAAATGTTTTTGCTGAGCCCCCCAAAAAGTTCAGATGTTTCATTGACGAGTTAAAGCGCCTTACACGTTTTATACCGTGTAAAGACAAACAGATCTGTTGGTACTCCTTGTTATTTATGTCTGTTTGTTGTGTGACTTAAGACATCTCATGAGAAAAGTATTGACATTACAGTGTGATAGATGAAAACTGACACTGATGAGAATGTCAGTGAGATTTTACAAAGACAAAGAGACCAACAGTGAAAGAGATGGATGGGACATGGTCCCAACCCAGTGACTACCTCCAATATATTTCAGACTCAGTATCTGTATCTCTGACCATATAATTAAGGCATGAGAATGATTTTATTATAGTGACTTGATTGAGACAAGTACTCAAGAGAATATGATATGGATTTCTTGATTATAGAATTGGTTACAGATCAGCTGCAGTGTATGTAGCCAGAATCCCTTTATTAAAGGTGTTTTGATAAAACTTATTAAGGCCCTCCTTCAAAGACAGAAACATATTTCTCCATTTGTAAACACAACATTTGATTTTCGAAGCTGGAAACGTCAGCACATGTTGCTGAGGGTTTGTAAAATAGGTACAATGTTGGTGAGTAATATGTCAATTATATCAGGGACAAAGCAAGTTAACGTAAGATTTTTGTATGTGCTGTGACTTAACATCTTTCAGTAATGGACAGCAAGTCAAAGCAAGGTCAGAACAATGGAGTCAACAGTCTGTGGTGTCTGGAGGTGTATTGAGTTTATTTACTATTATAATTATGCTTGCTAATGATTGCTAACAAGGGGTGGCTATAGCTCATTCCATAGGGACTTGGCTTGAGAACCGGAGGGTCGCTGCCTCAAGTCCCCGTCCGGACCAAGTATGGAGCATGGACTGGTAGCTTGAGAGGTACCAGTTCACCTCCTGGCACCGCCGAGGTGCCCTTGAGGAAAGCACTGTCTAAGGGAACCCCCCTCACACTGGCATCTCTCCATTTAATGCATGTATAGGTCCTGTTTGTACATGTGTGTGTATTTTGACCTGTGTGTATATAACAACAGAGTGAAAACACTGAATTTCCCCTCGGGGATTAATAAAGTCTATCTTTTTCTTCCTCTTCTTCTTCTTACCATTATTATTTTTATCATTATCATTATTATTATTATTATTTTTATCATTATCATTATTATTATTATTATTATTATTATTATCATTATTAGGACAGTGGTGCATGCTTACCTATATTGCACCATTGCAAAAAAAAGTATGTATATTTATAATTTTTATCAACAGTGTTAGGGAATAACTAGTTACATGTAACAAAGATATGCAATTAAATTACAAAATAAATGTGACTGTAATAAGTAACAGTGACTGAGAAAAAAAAAATCTTGAATTAAATTACAGTAACTGATCAAAATGTTGGTGATTACAAAGGGGTTACATACGAATGTATTCTTTTTGGTAAAAAACCTTATATGTAGAACATTCATTCTGTTGCTTTGCGTCTTTTTGTCATGCAGGAAGGCCTTCTGCTGACATATTTCAGACAGCACAGATCAGTAAAGCTGTTGGAACAAATTTGAGTGCATGCATTTAAGTCTTGAACTTTTTAACTTTATTGACCAGTTTAAAACAGTTATTAGAAAGTAATCAAATTAAAAAAAGTTACATCACTTTGATGAAGTCATTAAAATAATTTCATTACTTATTACATTTTTAAGAGGCTAACTATAAAAGTAACCTTCCCAACTCTGTTTTTCAATATATTGTGAGGAAAATTTTTAGCATATTTGAATATCTGGGGTATGTGTCCCCCCAGTATTATTATTGCCTTGAGTCAAAGGGTTAATTGTCAGGACAAAATTGCAATTTCGGTTACAAAACTGTTTGATTCCGACTGACTGCTTCCCCACGCTTTATTTATCATTTTATTTCCACATTTCTATCAGTTTCCTTCAGGCTGAGGCTTTGAAACTACGCAACTGATAGTATCACAGTCATTTACGATTATAGGATATGATTCTGCTTGTCACAATATCACAGTGGTACTGTACTTACTGTAAGTGTAGCTGTAGGTGTAGGCCCTATATCATAATGCTAGATATTTTCCACTTATGTTTATTTTTGGATCTTGTGACCGTTAGTCAGGCACAAACACACTCAGAGGATCACTATGTGATGGTAACTTTCCGTCTGAATTCACCCCCCTCACTAAAAAGACAATCTACATCTACGTCATCTTCTCCCAAAGGTGGCGGGCGACGTCACACGTGTGACATTCGTGTGTCATCGGAATCTATAAAAAAGACATGGTTTGGTCACTGAGATGGAAGCCATAAAGTTGAGTTTAAAGGACATAGTATTAAAGAGATACAATTAAAAAGATAACCAGATATACAGAATTGAACAGTATAAATGCCAAGGCTATCTGTTTTAACAAGGATAAATTATTAGCTTGTTATTATTGTAAAAATGCACGTTTTCTCAAACGGAATATGAGTCTAAGTAGAATATGAAGGTAGTGGAAAGCTTTTACTGTGAAGCAGCTGCAGGGCTCTTATGAGTAGAGATAGGCTCAGTAACATGAAGGACAAAATTATCCAAGTCAAAGCACAAACAAAATCCAGTGACACATAGCGAATGAGGAAAACACTCTCTGCTGACTGTAGCTCCTGTGCTGAACATAAACTAGCACCGTATCGCTGTTTATCCCTCCCCTTTCTATGACAGCCAGCGCATTGCCCCACTATTAAAATTAAAAACGACCCGTCCTGGTTGGATGACGTTTCCTGAAGGAGGGTTAGGCCACACCTTGTTCCACCCATCAACAACATTTTCATGTGCGCTTAAGATTGGCTTGTTTGGATATTTCCAACTGTACCTGAAGGCAGCGGGAGACAGGAGGTGGAGAGAGGTAGAGGCTGAACAACAGGGAGAGAGGAGGGGGGAGATAGCAGGACCCAGCTAACGCCAGCGCTCTCTAGCTAAACCCAATCGCTCTTTTGCGACATTGGGGCTACAGATAAGATCACATTTACCGCATTTCCTTTAGCTAAGATGTGACTCCATCGGCACTTCATCGAGTGTGTCTGAAACGGCAGAAATGCGCGCCGGTAGCTAGCTAACGTTAGATTAACGTGAAGACAAAAAGGACATCACTGTGTCTTTGACCGAGCAGCCAGATCGAAATCTTCGAATGACAGTTCGTGTGTAAACGTTTGTGAAGCAGTACGGTAAAACCTCCCGCTGCTCAGCTGACCCACCGGTCCCGGTTACAGGAAAGGCAGGGGAGGGAAACCAGCAAACCGTCAAGATGAAATTTACAGAGCATCTCTCGGCTCACATCACCCCGGAGTGGAGAAAACAGTACATCCAGTATGAGGTAAGTTAGCTTCATATTCAACCTGCACTTTGCTAGCCACTAGCTAGCTGGCTGGCTAACCGGGCAGTTACTGACGGTATGGATGTCTGTCCGGTTTCATACCGGTTTTTTCTGTTCGGAACAATATAGTTGGAGATAGCTTCCTTATATTTCACTCTCCTGTCGTTACACAACAGGAAGACAGGAACTGCTTCAAATGTTTCACCCGCAAATCAAGCAACAGCAGCCCTCTAGTGTCAGCTAGCTAGCAAACTAAACAAGCTAGGTTTGTTGTTTGTTGCTCTGCAGGTTAGCACCTCGGTCACATCAAGCTGTATTGAGCTGTTATGTACAACGAGCAGCAGAGCCGTGTGTCTGTGTCCTCTAAGCTGCTTGGAATGTGTTTGGGAGACAAAAGGTATTTAGCTGAGTCATCATTTATTGAGCTAGTTAATCTTTGCGCCTGTTAACCACCGTGTCTGTCCCCAAATGCTGACCCAGCTCAGCAGTCCTGCTGCTGCTGGTGTTGTATCATGAGGGTGGACGGGGTCACTTGGTGACGGAGAGGTGCTGATAGATCAGTCTGTAACCTTTGACCCATTAATGCTATTAAAACTTGCTATTCAACTCTTATCTCCGTTGTGCCTTAATTTATATACAGGGCTGACAGTAAACACATTATGAAACAGTTCCAAGAAAACCTTTACAGTTGTGCCAGCATATTTACATTGCTGTTCCAAGCGTGACTTGTCAAGGATGTATACTGCACTCGCAGTACAATGTGTTTTCATACAGCAGGAACATGGTGCTGACCCTGGGAGAATGGCAATTTGTTACTTAAATCTATCTTTTAAGTGGATTTTAAAGCTGCGACCAAGCAGGTCTGTGTGCGAGCCACATGTGTTGAGCCACATGATTGTTACACCAGAAACATGTGCCACTCTTTTGGCCTTTTTGAACAGCAAAACCCCACAGTTGAATTGAGATTTTAGAGCGGAGCTTGAAATAGTTCTTTTCATGTACATGTGTGTAACTTTTAAAATTACATGCACCAAATTCATTACTGCACCATTCGGTGTATTTGTCCTTCGGCCACTTCCACCATGGCCGCATCTGACTGAGTGGAATCCAACATTGTGTGCTGCAACATTTTTGTTGTTGTTGTTGTTGTTATTACAGTGTATTTTGAGGGGATTTTCTCTTTTGTTTTCAAACATTGACAACAACAAAAAATCTTTACAGTTAAATAATTTCAAAGTTGACATGGTCACAGTCACTCTAAACATGACTCCACTGAAAATTTCAGCAAACCTCTGAAAGAGAACATTTATGAATTTAATTTCTGAGAGTTTGAAAAACATGAGGACATATTCAGTGCGTTACAGTATCATTTCAGCTGAACCGTTTAAATACTTACCCCTCTATTAGAACTCAACCGCAGTTATACCATAAAGTTAATGTGTTTTGGACAATCCAGCATAAATCTTGCTGACAAAGAATAACAACTGTTAGATTAGAAATGTTTTCATTAGTGATATGAATGCATTTACATTTACTTTAAATGCATTCATGCAGCTGTGTATTTTTTGCTCCATTTATGACTAAAAAGGTGGGAAGAATGCATATCACAACAACATATATAACTACAGCATCATCTGTTGTCACAGTCCCTGTCAATATGTATGTGTATAAATAACCTATAAAGTTGCATCAAGATGTGAAATATACTCCATTGTTTCTGTGCAGTGAGGACGTACAGCTGGAACACAGCTATTATGTTTCTGCCTCCAGGGTGTCCCCTCCTCTCTGTACCTGTAGCAGAAGTATCTGCATTGTTTGGTGGTTGCAGTATTCTCATAAGTCATAGCCGGTGCTCTGCATAGTCACATATTGCTACAGCTCTGTGTGACTGCAGCACATTCTTTCAGTCAGTGCCACTGAGTTCACCACCATATCAACACCTGCCATGTTATGGGACTAAGAAGATTTGGAATTTCAGTCAAGTGACTTAGAAATACCTGTTAATTGTCACTTATATGTGTAGATAGTTTATGTGCTGTTTTTCCAGTCAGTATAAAGCAGAGTTAAGCTTACTGGCTCAAAGTCAGAGGCAATCAGTCATCTCCTCTGCACTCCTGACACATTGTTTTAGTTCTGTGTTCCCTTTGCAGCAGAGTCACATTCATCTTTGAGCCAAAGGTCTTTGTGCCATTAGAAATGCAGTCTGTTGAGCTGCTTCAGCAGTGCTATTCGGTGTTATATCAACCTACCACCTTTTTAAAATTCACCCCAGCTTAGCTCAGCTCCGGAGATCCAAATAACAACCATATCAGCTTCTGTAATTACCAAACCAAATAGCCTCTGGTGAATTACAAAGCCTCTGAAATACGTACTAGCCAGTAGGTTTGGTTGGTCTGTTAGATATTCTCCTCCCAATTTTTTGTCTATTAAAATGACCTTTGGTCTTTGTCAGAATAAAATGTAGACCTTAGATTGTAGAGTGTTTTAAGACAGTGAAGAGGGGAACAAAAGCAATGCTCATGATGATGTGAAATGTATCTAGAGACAGATTCTACTGTAGCCTTGTTTGTGCTGTACTTGTTCCAAAGTATTTGGATTTAGCCTAAACACAAGTTCACAGTTGTTTAGTCATTGTTAGAATACAAGTGAGGTTTGCCAGCATGAGCGCTACAAGTAAGTGGACACACTTGTCTTAAATTGCTGATTTCAACCTGATAAATTTCACCTGTTGATGAAGAGATGCGCATGTGATCATTAATGTAAGTTAATTCACAAAATTGTTACCAAAGTTTAAAAAATAATTTGTGTGTTGTTCTGCATGCAAGTCCTGCTGTTGGAAACCAGCAGACAAAAAAACAACATTTGGAAACCTTAAGCACTGTCAGTAGTAGTATTAATTAGAAACCTTTAATACAAATCCCAATGACATGTCATCAGAGCAGCGCTGTACTATGACAAAAATAAAGAGGGAATGGTTTGATGTTTGACTTTTACGTGGGGTTCTTGCATGAGTTGTTGTTAGCTGCGGTTCTGATATATTGAATACAATTGTTGACTGATTTTCGGCTGTCAGGTGACTAATTGAATACATGACTAATTATTTCAGCAGTAGTTGAACTAGATCACCTGACCTGGCCTGGACTAATACAGTGTGAATCAGTACAGTCGGTGTCCAGTCATAGTTAGGGGGTGTGGTGAGGACGGAGTCGGGAGGAGGGACAACAGCAGTGTTTCGTTATTAACTGCTTTCAACTGCTTTACTGCTAACCAGACATCCAACTCACCTGCTGGGCCAGAGTGCAGACACACCATCGCTCTCTTCTTGCTCATCACACACACACACCACACTGAACACTTCAGTAGAGGCTGTGATACAGTTGTTAACATACATTACTCAATACCATTAGTCTGTTTTGATGATGTGCTATAATGCTATCATGCAGGGTCTTGAAACCTTGAGAAGTACATGTCCTTGGAGGCTCACAATTTTTTAACTACTGACTAAACAACCTAATACTGTTTGGATAAAGCTTTACTTTTATCTATTTATTTTTTTAACTAGAAACAGCCCCAAAATCGCCATTCCCAAATCCAATATAATCCATTTAAATAATTGAAATAATTGAATTATGGGTTTGGTTTTACCAAACCAGAGCTGATGTTGTTAAAATGGTGGAAAGACAAACCAAGACATTTTTAGTTAGTTTTATTTTGTTTCTCTCCATTTTAAGTGAAGTGTGTTCTACAATGATAAAATTACTCTTTATTTAACTGGAGTCTGGTGGTTTTGACAATGGTGATTTTGGGGCTGTTTCTGATTTAACAAAAGGAATCTTAATCTTTAACACAAAGGTCTATCCCTGTAGGGATCCTTTTTGTAATCGTGTCAGACACTTAGAACAACAATCGGAGCCTGTCAGTGACAAAATCAAGCACTTTTACTGGGCATAAACTGAGGGTGTGAACACGCTGTGAGTGTTAACATTGCAGCCTGGCTGCTGCTCTCCTTCAGTGTGGACCAGTTAAAAAATGTTGCTCCCATTTGTCACATAGACTCAAAAACATGTGAAAATAGAGTCTGCGTTGAAAAATACTCTTTAACTCTGGATTTTTAGGTTTATTTGATGTGCAGAAAGCTACACAGCAACTCTTAAGCATCGTAGCATATGCTTTGTTTTTCCCCTCGGCGTCATAGAATGTGACGTCTTGTGGGCGTTCCCATAAGTAGGGACTGTTATCTATGTTTTGCAGGTGATACCCAGCCTAATATATCTTTGTTGCACTGTGAGGGGTTAGTATAATGCTTCTTGTGCACTTTTCTGTTGCTTATTTCCACAGCAGCTTCACATGGACTCCGATGTCTTCCTGGTCTTGCAGTGTTTGGATGCAAACCAGATGGAGCTTGTTGTTCCACTCAGCTGTAAGGCTGGCCCTTGGCCCAGTTAGTTTTAGTCCTGTGAAGATGTGGGACCCGGGCCTGTGAGGTTTGCCGAGTCGTGCTGACCAGGGCTGTTACATGCATGTCATGTTTTCTCATGGCAGCTGTGTTTGGGTCAGACACTTAGCAGGACAGTTAGATAAACAGAGGTGTACCCTCAGCTGATGTGATATGATGTGATGTGAACCAAAGACTGTCAACTGCTTTGTTTTCATGCTGGCCTGGGGCGTTTTGAGCCTGCCATGTCCTATTACAGTTCATGTCTGTAGTTCAGATTATTGACATTTTAGTAGTGTGGAATCCTTTTTTTCCCCTTCAGTTTCAATGCAAAAATATGTGAGATATCATGATCCAGTCTGAACAATATAACAGACGCAGACGTTGTTTACTGAGTGACAGGCTGGCTGCATTCCCAATAAAAATCTATGATGGGAGCAGCTTTATTTAACCTGACAGACTGCTAGCGTGACTACTTGACAGGGACTACAAGAATAAATGCCTGATGGTCATCAGTATGACTCAATTGACTCAGTATCTGGCTAAAAAAAATCTGCTTGATGACTACATGTCTGTTACCCTCAGTCGAGCTCAGGGATATTTAAGTACAAATCAAAGATGTTTGTGTGTTTGGGGAGTTTTAGCAGGAAGCAGAACTTGTAGAGAGGTTTGAGAAAGGGGAAGGGGCAGGAACAGTTATTTTTCAGTGTCAGTTAATTCTCTTATTATTATGTCTTGATTAACCGATTGACTGTAGAAAAAGAGAAAAAAAAGGGAAAAAAAATCATTACAATTTTCCAGTACCCAAAATGACATCTTCTCATTGCTTTTCTTGTCCAACCAAAAATTTAAAATCCAGATATTTCTTTTAATATCTTGGATGTCAAAGACAATCAGTTAATCCTCACAATTAAGGAAGTAGAGCCAGGAAATTTTTGTCATTTAAAAATTATTAATTGATTATCAAAATAGTTGCAGGTTACTTTCTTCTTTCAATAAACTAATTGATTAATCGACTAATCGTTTCCACTATAGAGAAGAGGAATGGATTTAGGGAGCCCCAAGGAGCCAGTGTTTGCACCAGTTTCAGTGGCATTGCTTCTGTGTTAACAATGGTACCGCAACACTGTTATCTGACACACGGTACCATTGTTGTAACAGGAAAGTGTTGTCATAATGTTCTTCAAGCCAACCTAGTCTTGCAGAAATGTGTGTAGAGACTATGACCTGGTAACACCGTATTATGAAGTGGTGGCATGTAATGTGTTAAAATTATGAACCGGCACCCCTGGAAGCAATGCTAATGGCCAGTCACTAAGGATCCGTCGTGGTGGACACACAAATTCTCTGTTTTTATGTCTTGCGGTGGGCAGTGGTTAATGTTACAGCCCCATAGGTAGTATAAAGAGTGAGAGGGTCCACGTAGAGTGGAGGATGGGCCAACGAAATGCTGTTTTTTTTTTTTTTTACTCAGGGTACAGCTGTTAGAGTCTCATGTGAAATTAAATGTAAATGTTGACTTCTTGTAGCTTTACATTGTTACAGCCTTTATGTAGTGACATCACATTACGTGATGTACTTACGTCAATTCACAGTGTACTTAGGTCCTGTGACAAATGTAATTATTTTAACCAGAAACACCAAAAGTAACCCTACAGACATGGTCCCTAGACCCTAGGTCCGTTCAGCATTGCCACTGCAAATCGTACACCTAAATGTAGGTGGGATTGTTGTCACTCACTGCTCTGTCCAGCACTCACTGCATTTCCTCATCACCGGTGACACAGATGGAAATCTGCACCTCATTTATGGGCGGCAGTAGCTCAGTCCATAGGGACTTGGCTTGGGAACTGGAGGGTCGCCAGTTCAAGTCCCCCGCCCGGACCAAAATATGGAGCCTGGACTGGTAGCTGGAGAGGTGCCAGTTTACCTCCTGGGCACTGCTGAGGTGGCCTTGAGCAAGGCACCGAACCCCCCCAACCGCTTTGGGCGCCTGTCCATGGGCAGCCCCCTCACTCTGACATCTCTCCATTTAATGCATGTACAGGCCCTGTTTGTGCATGTGTGTGTATTTCGGACCTGTGTTTATATGTAAAAGTACAACAGAGTGAAAACATTGAATTTCCCCTTGCGGGATTAATAAAGTAGTACAGAAGTACAGAATGGGCTTGGACACTCACATTTTCAGAACAAAATAGAACAAGCTGCAGTGAGAGTCTTTTTACAGGGGATATTTAAAAATAGTGGGTTAGTGCATTTAGTCCTTCTCAGACAAGCGCAGGGGTTTAATGTTGCTGGAGCCCACAGGAACGATGCATTGCCGCATTTTTTTTCTCCAAGTGAGGATTAGAATATATGTTGAATATATCACATAATTCAGTCGAAATTAATATATATTTGTAACGCTTGAAGATCCACTCATTACTAAAAGTGTATGTCATCCAAGAGAGACAATAAAAACCAATGGAATGGTCTAAGTTGTCATATTGAAATTTATGGTGTGTTGATGGATTCATGTTGTCAACTCATGCATTCAGTAACATTACAAGTAAATATTCCATCCAGGCATCAAAGCATCGTTTCATTTTATAGTTAGAGCTTACCAGTAAGGCTTGCCATGGTATGAACAGTGGTTATGTAACCCTCAAAACCAGCCACAACTCAGCCCTGAGCAAGAGTGACCGTCAGCTACTGACCAATAAACAGACTGCAGTAATCAGAGCTCCACCTTTTAGTACCAGATCTGTGTGCTAGGTACCCCAACAGAGGGGTGACCAAAAATGGGGATGATAAGGAACTGTTCCATTGGTACCATTCACAAATTTTCACAGTGGAAATGCACAATGAACATGCATACCAAACTGAACTGAACTTAACTGTACCTGCCCGTACATAACAAATGTTTTTATTGTAATGGCAACCACTGTTGTTTTCTAAACATAACCAAATAGTTTTGGTGCCGAAACCCAACCACCACCGTGGAATGTGCTGTTAAGAGGTCATGGTAATTTCACATATTTCTGCAAGATCACATTGCTTCAAGCTAATAAAGGTTGCTTGTTATAATGTGCTTTTGTGCTAAATCTCAGGGTATAATTTTGCTTTATCACAACTATGATATTGGAGGTTTGGTCGTCGTTTTTACACAATCAAAAAAGGTGGCAAGTGTGCATTACTCACTTAATAAATTGCTTAGAGTGTCTCAGAGTGTGGCAATATTGCTCAAAAGAAGTTTGTCAGACAAGAAACACAAACAGATGATCAGGCAGGTTTTAGGTTTACCCCCCAAACGTGTTAGGAAACAAAGGTCAATGGTAAAATCATTACCCAAACTGTCCTCCTCACTTCAACTTTGACCTCAAATACTTTTTATGGTTATGCAGTTTTCTTGTAAAATGAAGAATTATTACCAAATATGAGTTGCGCTCACTTTTTGTTTTACATCCAAAAAAGTGTTTATATATGATTTGGATAAACTGTTAGTTTGTTTAAAATCTGTCTGATTGTCTGACTCCTCCTGTGTCTTTGCTGCCAGATGTGTATTGTTGTAGCAATGTCACTGTGTCCCCACATCTCAGAAAGTAACTACTGTAGGTTAACGTAATGTTATGAAAATAAAGCACCATGTTGCATATGTTTTTTTTATTTTAAAGTTAATTAGTTTCCCAGGGTGATTTCAGTCACAAGATTTCAATCACTCGACTATGTAGCAGGCAGCAGCGCCTTGTTTGTGATGTAATTTCTAGATGTCATTGGCCTGAGGTGATATTTTTCCTTTTATAAATAAACAACTACTTTTTTTCTTAGTCAACATAATGCTGCCATGGAGGTCTGCGCACATCAACATTAGTGGAAACTCCATGCCGCAGCAGCCTTGGTTCATGGGAAGTTAGTTTGCTGATGGTAGCTGGTTTCTGTTGAAGTGATGAACAGAGCAGCTGACAGAAAAATAAGGGTGAATCAACAATTCTCTGTTTTGACTTGCAGTCCCAGTCCGAGTCAGCAGACATTTAAAGATGGTCTCTGAAACAACACGGACAGACCTAATGAAACTACTGTTTTAGGGGAGGGTTGTGTTAAATGATCAGTGGGTACAGCTCCAGAGAAAGCAGGTCCTTTCTCCTGCGTAACTGTGTATAAGTGAATCATTCTTCATTTTAACATGTATTTACGGAAGTTTTTGCCTGCACAGCAACAGCTGATAGAGAGCTGTAGCACTATTAGCGCTAGAGCAAAAGTCTGTGAATCCGTGACTGAGTGAATGCAGTCACTTCCTGCTTTAAATGAAAAGCCCTTGTAAAAGCTCTCTCGTGTTTCATACACAGTCCACTCATATATTATGTTTTGACCTAGTCTTATTTTTTATATTTTATGAGTCATTGAGAAAGCATTTTGAGTATTTAGAAAATACAAATTTATTAAAAGGAGAAGTCCAGTATTTTGCACTTTGAGCCCCATTCCTGGGTTGTTTATGATGAAATAGAGTGGTTAAGAAAATCTTGACGATTGCTCCTTCTCTGACAATTTGAGAGAATTTGGCTTTCCCCAGCTTGGCTTAACAAGGCTGTCTATGACCATGTGTAAATCTGTCCTAAAACCACCTTACACGTTCGTTTTCAAAGCCATGAAACTCACTGCGTGGTCAGTGGTGTTTGTTGATGTTCTGACATAAAAATCGTAGCAAACGGTGGTTTCCATCCGTGTTTTCGCGATTGATCTCGATTGTGGAACTATTTTTTCAGCTGCCTCACACCCGTGTGTAAACTTCCGCTTGATCGTTCGTTTGACCCTGAAGCGTTTATACACTCCAGCCCACTTGATGGCGATAATGCTCCTTTATGTGGATGTCGCCTACAGGCAGGAAACCATTGCAATGTAATGGGACACAGAAAGAAGCAGAAGAAGAAGGCTGGCGTTGTGTTCAAAGACATCGTACTGCGAAGGTTGTTTACAAGCGAGTAATAATGGGCAAGTTTTGTGTGGTCAGCGACTGCAGGAGAATTCCTCCGAAGAGGAGGAGTGCACACAACACTGTCGAGCCGGCATTTTCGCAGAGCTAAAAGACTACAATGACTACAACCTTTTCGTAAACAACCCCCTTTCCGTTTCCGGTGGCCGATTACTACCAACGGACGATGAGGCTTCCTATAGGAAATCAATGCATGGACAAAAGACAAAATGTCAAATAAATCATCACGAAAACCACAGTTTGCTACGATTTTTTTTTCAGCTGAAAAAATAGTTCCACAATCGAGATGAAAAGCGAAAACACGGATGGAAACCACCGTTTGCTACGATTTTTATGTCGGAACATCAACGAACACCACTGACCACTCAGTGAGTTTCATGGCTTTGAAAACCAACATTTAAGGTGGTTTTAGGAAAGATTGGCCATAGACAGCATTGTTAAGCCAGGCAGGGGAAAGCCAAATTCTCTCAAATTGCCAGAGAAGGAGGAATCGTCAAGATTTTGGTCTTAACCACTCTATTTCACCATAAACAACCCAGGAATGGGGCTCAAAGTGCAAAATACTGGACTTATAAATATCCTGTTTTAAATTACATTTTGATTTGATTTTTACTAATTATTACAAACACCCAAAAGTTACTGAAATATATATTTCAAATACAAGTAACAGAAATACTGACCATCTCTGATCACTGTTTTGCATACACAAAGTCAAGGTAATGTCATTGTGTACTTGAAAATCTCAGGCAGACTTTTGATGACCTTTAAATATTCACTATTACTCGATACTAACATACAGTATTTTAGCAACTATGTAACATATCTGTAATATATTTTTAAGTGACATATGAAGACTAAGCTGCTCACAACATCAGAAACTAACTGAAACCTAAAGTTTAGGCTAGGCCAAGTCTGGCCTCATGGACAACAAAACTAATGTTGCATTCAGGCAGTCCCCTTCAACTTGTAAAGTCAATACTTCTAGAGTTTAACACTAAGAAGTTGCCTTCAAAGGGGTGGCAGATTGATTAAGATCTTTAGTAAACAGGGCTAGGTTTTGAAACTTTGTTACAGACCAAACTGCATCCATTGCACTTACTAAAACTGTCAAGGACTGAAATCTGGTGTTAAATGTCTGTGTGGATTTGTAGTATATTTACTTGTTCTATGTTCAGATTGTTTCTGATGTAGATCAGTGTCCATCCGAATGTAGGGAAAATTGTAACAGAATTTCTAGCTTATCTGCAGAGAAAATGCAAACTAAAACACATTTCCATCCACGGTTAAAATTCTTTAAATATAAGGAGCTGGGGGCCTTAGGGTAAATACTTGATGGTGCTGATTTTCCAGTCGGATGTCATTAAACCATCGCACAGAAAGAGAGTGCAAAGAGCTGTCTTAATTAAAAGAGTGGAAGTTTACAGGCTTCTTACTGGTCCGCACATAGTGATCTCTGCTGCCATTGTTGTTGTCTCTACAGTGGAGCGGAGGCTTCAGTGGACGGCTGAGTCACATGTCATTCACGTCATCATAATTTATTTGCAGAGTCTGTTTTCATTCTATTTTGTGCACGTTTGCGTCATTGATACACCAGTATTTCTACCTCAGTCAAGTGTAAGAACTTTTTTTAGAATTTCTGCTCCACTCAGGTTCTTAAATTTGCAAAATTTAAAATATGTATTTAACAGCTAGATGGAAGTGTACCTATTGAGGGAAAGTTCTTGTTCACTTGCTAGAAGTATTGCATTAGCCATAGCATCAAACATTTGGAATTATTCCTCGCCCAAACCACTTCCATGAACGGTTTATAGTGTAAACTTTGACATTTGGCTTTAGCACATGATGAACACAGTGAGCTAGAGCAGTGGAAAAAAAAAACACCAGTCTTACTTTCATTTATCTGTAACACCCTGTGATTGAAACCTGTGAAAATCCTGTCGGGGCTGCTAACAAGAACCAACAGTGGAGTTCATGCCTGGCTTCTACTGTTTACACCAGGCAGTGGCTTTTTGTTTTGCCCAGTTAATATGATACAGAATTTTCACAAGTGACTGATGAACATCTGAATACTGACACCTGGTAAATATGACACGGTCATATGATATTTGCCCTCATAATGACTTGACGAGTGCAACATGAAAGAGCTGACCAACATGCAGTAGGTTGTTGGATACACAGGGCTACAAAGCATACTCAGCGGGTTGTATCCTCCAAATTTATAGCAGGAAAGGCCACATTTCTTGGCCACATTTAGAGGATCCTTCAGAATAGGACAGGCCTTGTCAACCTGTTAGGACACATTCGACCTTGAAATGCAGACTTCAAAAGAAGCAGCCCTGTCTTAGGCCTCTTCCACACTAATGCATTTTCATTTTAAAATGGTGTTTTAGAATCTCTGTACACACAAGCGTTTTAGTACAATTTCAGAAATAATTTCTGTCCATACTAACACACCTGAAAATGTATATTAAATTATCAAGTACCCACACTTGACACGTTGTGACTGATAAGACCCAATCAGGAAGTGAAGGTGGTTGTCTGTGTCATCATTTTGAAAAGTCTCCGTCTTTGCTCGTCCAGACTAAAAGGCAGCCAGGGTCTTCATTTTAGAGGTTTCAAAATGCCACAGTAGAGTGGACATTAGGTGTAAACCTTGTAATAGTTACATGTTTTAAAAAGAAAACGCACTAGTGTGGCTGGAGCCTTTATCTGTGTATTTTAGTCCAGTTGTTGTTCCTTGGTACTGTAATACTGCCTTCAGCAGAATATGGTCATGGACAGCTGCTGACTCTGCTGGTCTCATTATCTGATTAGGATGGAAAGCAAAGAGAACGAGATAGTAGAGAAGAGTAAGGGTAAAGGGAAGAGGGTCAGAGAGAAGAGGAGGGAGAAGGAACGTGTAGGGAAATATAGATGTAGACAGACACATGCAGGTCAGTGGAGACAGAGTGATGTGACTTGCATATAATTAGATTCAAGAAAATGTCCACACAGTGAAAATGAGAATGGCTGTGGGGACAGAAACGAAGGATTTGAAAGAAAGAAGAGCAGAGAATTTCTCAAGGCTTTATTGTCATAATCTCCATACAAGCTCTAATTAAACCTCTTTCCAGGACCAAAGGCAAACATATGGAGGAGAAAAACACTTAACACTGACAGATTGAGAAAGAGAGTACGAAGAGAGGAAATGGGTAAAAAGGTCAGAGGGATGTGAAAGATCAGAGTTGATTGCTGATGGCAGTGGCTACCACCTGATTGGTATAAGAGGATCACAGACATGCATAGATCACATGCATAGGTCTCTTTTGAGTTCCCATAGCTGTCTCCTGTCCTGTGAGCCTAGCCTGAAGGCTTAGACACACCAAACCGATGTCGGAGAACTAGCGGTGATAAGACCACCCTGCTGCGTTGCCTTTTGATGCCTTGTCTTGACACACCAAACTGATGGTCAACGAGCACAACTGTTATGTGCCTGCATGAGAGCACATATCCCTCCATACCAGCAGACGGCAGTCATCTGTAATCATCATTCAAAACAACACATTCCAGTGTTGAAAGAACAGAGAATATTTACCATGTGCCAGTGAACAGTAACACAAACATCAAGAAACCTTTATGCTAAAGAGCTCAATGACTAAAGAAGAATAATCTTAACTGATGTAACAAGTTTGTTTCGACCTCACTCCCTGTCATCCTTAGCTCTTTGCTTACATTCCTCACTTTCGCCTCTCTTCTTGTGCGCTGAGTTGAACTGCTAATCAGAGTGATTTCATTCACCGACTAGCTCTGCTGTGCCAATGTGGTTTCAACATGCAGAATCCGTGGAAAAAAGGCCAACTAGTGCCAACATGGGTCAACAGACGCTCATCAGTGGCCCAACTTTGACCAACGGCCAACCGCTGGCTTGTTGCATCAGGGCCTTCAATAAGACATTCAGGTACCATTTTCCCTCTCTCGCTCTGTCACTGTCTGCTCCGGTTAGTGATGTCTTGCATTCCCCAAGAATACCCCTCAGCATCTGCCAGTGAATATGCACACTGATCAGCCAAAACATAAAAACCACTGGTGGGTGAAGCAGTGTTTTTGACTCACCGACTTGGGGGACTGGTAGATGAAAAAATTCACTGGCCAAGCATATTTTCTACCAGCCAAAATAAAGGTAGCGAGCAGCAGACTGGCAGCAAGTGATACTTTAGTTTATTTCAAATATGCACATTTTTACTGGCCAAAATGTATGAGTAGTGAGAATTTGATTATTTAAAAATGCTGCAGTAAAACAGCTTTAAAATGATCACAGAAGTACTTGGGGACCTCTTGAACCAGAGTACTACTGGGTTTGCCAATAACATGATTTCGAAATACAATTTTTTAAATCCACCTATGTTGAAATGTATGTAATATTGTCATGATTTTAGAATCTAAATATTAAAAATGCTGTATAGAAAGAGAAGAAGGTAATGACAGATGTATTTTAACAAAGGAAAACAAGAAAAAATAGAAACACCCCCATTTTAAAAAACCTTTGTGGCTACTGGAGTATAGATTACTGAGTTAATAAGGTGAACTTGAATGCACCATGGTCGGCGTCCACACATGTTGTTGTACAAAGCAAAGTAGATTTATGAAAAACACCTGAATGCATTTTCAAGTCCCTGTCACTATGTGAGTGTCAAACTTGTCTCTGACACAGACAGACAGACAGAAGAGGACAGAAGGAGTGTGACTAAATAACACCAAAATGTGCTAAAAGACTCTCAGCATCATTTTTATCATGTGACTTTTTTTGTACAAACATTTATCACTTTTGCGGAAGCCTTAAATAGAAAATCTTACCTGCATTTGGCTCTTGGCAGATGTCAGTTTCCAACCCTGGGGTGACATGAATAATCCTGTTACATTGCAGTGTTCTGCTGGGGAGCCTTTGGTCCTGGCATTTATATGGATGTCACTTGACAAACTCCAATCACCCAAACACAGTTGCAGACCAAGTACCCCCCCTCATGACAGCAGCACTTCCCAATGGCAGTGACTCTCCCAACAGGACAACTGCAGTCTTTTGACATCTGACGTTAATCTGTGACACCAAGTGGACTTTTATTTCATTGTCTCACCTAGGATTGCAGTGGTGTACCAGTTTCACAGTGCACTGTTATATGAAAATTGATTGTTATCATACCGTGTACATTTGTTTATCTGCGGTATTGGGAAAAAAAATGCAGCGGGATATAGAATCTCACCTGCGGGTGTGCATCTCCTTTCCTCCTCAACTGCCTGTCAGACTTTCACACATACTTATATTTAAAAAAAAGTTTTCAGGTTTCAGTTGTCATAAAGCATTTTTTCAACCAGAAAAAAACCCTTCTGTGTTGACTCCTAGACTCCTATACTATGCAGGATTGTTGATTACTGCTTGTTAACATGCTTGCAAAAGTAAAAGTAAAAGACAACCTCAGATTTACTCTTGTTCAGCATTTCGCCTGGCTATATTTACGTTTTTTCTGTACTGTGTCTCTTGAATGCCTGCTGCTTATGGTCTGGCACCTGGTCACTACTTTTTATAAAGCCCCGACCTCACCCAAATGCTGTGGGGGTGCACACTCATAAATGTCCCGAACACAGAAAATAAGAAAATCCAGCAGAGTCTCTGCAGATAAATATACCACCACACAGTGAGAGTGGGTGGTAAGAGTAAGTGATGATTGAGAAGGATTACTTGTGTATGAGTACACATTTTCTTTCGTTAAGTCCCGCACAGTATGTCTTAAAGGGTGATAATAATAAGAATTGTGTAATGCCGTATACTGTGATATTGTGGAACCATGATATTTTCTGAGACACTTATCATACAGTGAAAATCTCAGCCCTGGTCCCACCATTATCTCAACAACAAGCTCCCAAGTTCGCAGGCCTTGTGCTGTTTTAACGCCAGGGTGTTTTTGCTCTGGATCACTGTATAGGTCAAGTATCATTTATGATGTGACTGATCTTCATAGGGAAATCATATTTTGTGAACTTGTAAATGCAAAAAAAAAAGTAAAAAAAAAAGTCAATCAATCCTTCCATTATTTTAAATTTCAACAAAATACTGTTCAATGAAAAATATACAGGAAAAGTGTACTTCAGTCACAGCACTTAACTGCTTAAAATAATGCAATTAAAAACATGAGCCTAGGTCAAGTTAAAAAAAAAAAGATTTTTATTTTTGACATTAGGCAGTTTGGACCAAACTGTTCTGAGAACTCCATGAGAGGAACTGCTCACTGGGGAGTTCCCCCAAGAGCTTCACACCTTTAAGGTAGGGTTGGGTGATATGCAAAAAAACACAAGTATCTTGATTTTTTGACCTAATATCTTGATGTCGATAGTGCACCAATATTGTAGGGTTGACTATTGGTGCCTTCACAAAATATTTACACAATGAGATTTTTGATAAATAATCATTGGTAATGTGGATATGATTAAAAAAAATCTTAAACAATATCTAGTCTCATATCACAGTATTGATTAAAAAAAAATGCACAGCTCTACTTTAAGGGCTTTTTTGTTGTTTGCCTTTGCACTGCCTTTACGGAAGACAGTTATGGGAGATTTTTATAGTATATTTTTGTATACAGTGGCTAATATTGCGCTTTTTATGTTTTCTGACAGTTTCATTCATGTTTGCATAAACATGAGATTAAAATCGGTGTATATTTTTAGTATTTTTTCCACCTAATAAGAAAGAGAACTGTTAAATCCCTAAATAATTCCTCAGTCAGATGTTAAGAAGTAGTAAAGCTGCTGGTTTAGCTTTTAGTTTGCGTCATTTGTGCGTCACAAAGCGTGACATCACTGTCCTACAACAAACATATTTCCAAAACCCTCAGTTATGATTTTTGGGACACTGTAATGTCCTTTGTAGGCTTGACATTTAAAAACACAGCTTCCTTCATATCTTCTATGCACCACCTTCATGAGGCAGTTTTTTATATAAGCAGTTTGAGCAGCCACTAACACAAAAATGAGGAAAACCTAGAGATCTGAGGTTTCTGTGGGACACAAACGCGAGTATAATCCAGTTATGACTCATATAATCCTACTGACAGTTTGGTGTCAAGATATTAAGTGTTTGTCTCCTCGTGGGTGGGGGTTAGGGAAAGAGAGAGGGGCTGAGACACAGGGAAAGGAATGCATAAAAGAGATTAGGCAAAAGAGAAGTGGTGAGAAAGTGAGATGGTTACGGTAATAATAAAATGTAAATAAATGGACAAAGGGAGGGAAAGAAAAGGAGAAAAGATGGGAAAAGGGAAAAGAAAAAATACAGGGGATGGGGGATTTAGGAAAACATTAGATAGAGATGATAAAGTAAACAAAGAGAAAGATGACATAGACACCTCACACACATGGTCAGTCCCACAGATTTGTGGTCAGTGATCATGGTGCAACAGTCTGCCTGAGGTGATAGCCACAAGTCATGGGTCTTGATCAAGACAGAGGTGTGTGAGAGAGAAGAGAAAATGCCCTTGACTTAGTTACAAGCCAACAAGAGGCTAAGACCACAGAGAGGGAGTGTGAGAATATGAGTGTGTGTGTGTGTGTGTGTGTGTGTGTGTGTGTGTGTGTGTGTGTGTGTGTGTGTGTGTGTGTGCGTGCGTGCGTGCGTGCGTGCGTGCGTGCGTGCGTGCGTGCGTGCGTGCGTGTGTGTGTCAGAGAGAGCGAGGTGGAGAAGGGGAAAAGGACAGAAGTAGGGTAATCTGTGAGGATAAGCAGGGCTGCCCTCCTTCCTGTTGAGCTGCGTGTGTTTTGTTTTGGAAACTTGCGCCTTAGCACATGCTGAGCCTGCCTACTGACCACACACATATTCACACACAGGCGCACACATTGTATGGGCCTCAGGAGAAGTGTGGGAAAGCAAGGTTTGCAGTTATCAACCAGATGTGTCTGTATTTGAATGTATTTGTGTACGTTTGCTGCTGATGATAGCGTGACATTAGATTGGCAAACAAAGTACTCTGTCACTTTAAATTATCATCATAGTAAAAGAGACCATGTTCTATCTGGCTGTGTGTGTAGACATTGGGCCAATTTAACACACAGCCAAATACATCCAGTCATTTTTCATTACTCATAGACCAAACAAAACAAGCTCTGAGGCTCAAAGGTCATTGAAACTCATTCTGCAGATAAATCCAAACAGTTCATTTCACAATTCCCACATAAGTTGTAGAGATTTGCTAATTCACAATAGTTTTGTCAAAAACATGTTTTATCAACACGTATCGATACTGAATATTCAAAATGTTTCACTTCTCATTTTTCACAGTATTGATACACAGGTTCATCTGATCTTACTTGCTCTTATATTGTTAATGTTTATCTCAAGCATTCTGCTGTTCACTGCTACTAACCCAAAAAAAGAAAAGTCGTAATCATCATGTTACAGCCTTGTCATATTTATCTTTTCATAAAACTTACAAATTATATGCCCTGTAAAGTTTTCCTGTGGTATCAAAAATGGTGTTGAATATTGATATTTCTAAAGGTTTTGAAGTTAGCGATTTCAGTATTGTGATACCACTAGATCACAATAAGTGGTGCTACTGAAAAGGAGAGACTGAGCGCCTTTTTTCAGCTCACTAAATGATGTCTTCACCATCAACAGTCTAAACGAGCATCAGAAATATGGCTGGGTATTATTGAAAAAAATGTATGTAATGTATCATATCAATAACAGTACCCCTTAGGGATGGGCATTGCGACGTACATATTTACTCATATTAAATTATGAAAGAGTACTTGTGCAAATAAAAAATTGTATGTAAGAAATGTTTAAAATTCATTTCTTGAACAACCAGGATTGAATTTTTCTATTAAACCAACTGAAAGTTAAGATGAGATATGTCAGCTAACTTTCTGGCACTGCTGTAATCGTTACATAGGTTAGACGCAGTACTGAAGGACCGTCTCTGAACTGCTCCCACCAAAGTCAGTTCACCGTCAGCGTGATAGCAGGAGCTAACACAGCAGCAATGGCTAACCTCTGGCACCGAGGAGTACTCTATACATTGAGCAAATTCTGATGTCCAAACCAGTACTTGAGGAACTCATGCCCATCCCTAGTTCTAGGGATGCACGATAATATCAGTACATCATCGGCTGATATTGGATTTAAAATGAAATATCGGAATCGGCCAGCATGTCAATTTCTACTGATATGACAAGAATTTTAATTTGAAATTGACAAAGTCAACATGAACTAAACGCCAGGTAAATGATACAGCACAGGTAACAAAACCAGATATCTGAAAGATAGAAATAAGTGTAACCCTTTTACAGTCGCCTCGGTGTTGAATTACCACCAGAGCAACAAAGCAGAAAATATAACTCTGGCATGCCTGTAAATGATGATGAAAGGGCCCTTAACCAAAGCTAATTTGTCTAAGGTGCTCATAATTCATTTACTAATTTTTTGGTGCAAAAGGACTTTACGAATTTACAGTACAGTACAAAATGCTGATACCCCTGTGTGAAGATAATATTCACAATCACCATAAAGTAACCAAACACCCAAATAAGTTTGTCATTTCAGTGTTTTAACAAACTGTTATGAATAATAAAACAATTCGACCCACAGATGTGTTACCGTTACAGTCTGTGAAAGCCCATATAGTATGTACATTGGAGCTCAGAGGAGTGAATCCATTTGTTCAGAGTTCAGTAACTTATGACACTGCACTATCCTGACCAAGGTTAATTCAGAGGCTGCTTCCTAATGAGGTCATTCACAGTAAAAACAAAACAAAACACTTTTTAATCCAAAGGCTGATACCAAAAAAACTATGATGTCCAAGTATGAGTCTCGCAGTGCTGTGTTGTCCTCCTTTAATGTACTGTTATCCTCTCTTGATTTGCCAACTGATGTAAACTCAACTGTTAGCTAATGGCTAGCAAGCTAAAGTCTAACACTACTTACAAATCTGCTAAAGTAGCTAGCTAGATGTTAGCAGGCTAAACCATCCACTGTTCTTCCTACATAGTACTTTGTTGAAACCTTTGTTAAAGTCAGTCACAGTCACTGAACAAAAGTCCCACACTCGACATGCTCCCGCGTTTACAGTCAGTTCATGTCAGCTCCCTAGTACTTTTTCCTGCTGCTCTTCTCCATGCTACCGCCTCTCCAGGGTTGCCAGGTCTGACCTTTTTCTGTTTCTTCACCCCTCGTGATAGGCTGACAGCTTAATTAGCAAATTACTACCCATTCAACATGAACTCTACCAAGTAAATTTTCCAAATTTCTTAAACCACTATAAAATAAAACAACACCATAAGAAAACAAAAGGTTGTGAATTTTTTTTTTCCTCAGGGCTTTTCAAATTTTAAAGGAAACATTCTTTATAAATGCATATAAATCAGATAAATAATAGTACTAAACAATGTTAACACAAATACATGGTCTTAAACCAGGTAATTAAACCAGTAGGCCTACATAAATTAGAATACATAAAAATAAAGATAAACCGGGGTGCAAGCATACAGATAAAGAGGTATATTCAGTCAGAGGATTCAGGGAAGAAAGTCACATAATTTTCCTTTATGTATGGATATATCAGTATTGGTTATTGGCCAAATGAGTTGTTATATATTGGCATATCAGATATCGGCAAAAATTCCAATATTTCGCAGTACCCTTAAAGTGATATCAATACCAATAGAGAACCTTATTCAAAATGCATAATGTGAATGGATTGGGGCATCGTATAGCCATATTTTAGAAGGTGTTGGTGGCATCTCTGCACACTACACTGCCAACTTTGTCAAATACACTGCGTTCAACTTGACCAAGCCACAGACTGTATGTCTAGGTTGTAGCTGTAACTGTAAGCATCACATGCTACCTCGCCCCCTGCTGCTGTAGATTGTTTGCTAAGGAGGAGAGCAGCAGCAGCAGCAGCTCTGGAGTCACAGACCTTCAGTTGGTGGTAGCGGCTTGAATTTTTCTAGTGCAACACCCCCCATCAAACTGCATTTTTGATATTAAAATGATTTATTGTTGAACCCTGTACTTATAGATTACTGGGTCAGTTTGCTTGCGTGGCCTCAGGCTGTGTTTATCCATTCCAAATTGACAGGACAGTTAAAAGCAATTCTATTCACAGTATCCCCTGGAAACAATACAGTATTAATATTTTTATTCGTATAATGATTGCCCATTTATGTAATTCCTTGTCTGACTGGTTATCTGTTTCCCACGCAGCATGTTGGGAAACGTGGGGTGAACATCGGTCCCTTGTGAAACAGTGGCATTAGAAAGAGACAGTGGTCCTGACCTGGGATTTAGATTCTACTGTGTTCATGCTTATTGCATTTGTGGGAAAAGAAGCTGTTTTTCATAGTGGTGAAGGAAAAATACAGTGAAGGCAGGGGACCTGATGGGAATGTTAGCAAACATGAATGGGGCTCTCAGCAGCAGACTTTATTCCTTCCTTCCTTCCATATTTAAAAACTCTTTTCTATTTCTGCCTGCTGAGGGCTTAATCTCTCAGGTTACAGTGGCAAACAGTTTTGTATCGATCCTCACTTCTTTTTTCAAATTGTAGCACTGTTTGTATTGTCAATCAATGACAACACTAGGATTTGTTGTTACTGCATGGTCATGCTGTGCAGTTATAATTGTGTTTATACAGGTCTCTGTGTATGTGTGGATAAATAAAGTTTCTGCAGTCCCTGCTTGTCACAGGAATATCAGAGCATGAATATGGTCCCTATATTAAGAACTGATTGTAGTTTTGAGGATGTAGGTTTGTAACTCTAAACGTAAAGCTGGATTGACAGACACATGAGTTATCTCACTCCCTTCTCATTGATTTCTCTGTAAACCTTTGCTGCGTTTTTGCCATGTCTTTCCTGTTTGTTGTCTGTGGTGTTGTTTACATTGTTGTAGTGGCAGCACTGCTGAACAGTGAGTATAGGCTGGCTGTGTGGGCTATAGTATGACCTTGACTTGCTCTGCTGTTTGCAGCAGAAGCCAGCTCTGCTGCTCTTTGGCTGGTTTGCAGGCAGTCTGGCACACAGAGAGGCCATTGTGGTCTTGTCCTCTGTTGGCATTCTGAGACACTGACTGACTGACCGCTCTACTATCTAACCCTTGAGAGAGAGCGTATGAAAGAGGGCGACTGTCCTGCTGTCCTACTAGTACTCACTGAGACTGAATGACTGTTGTCTACTCGACCTCTCCACAGCAGAGACAAGCTGCAGCATACACTGCAGATTTACTAACACAGAGGCTGAAGGAGACTGACTGGCTGCATCATCAGCACTGCATCATTACAGGATGAAGGCTGAGCAAGAAAGGCAAGATGATATTAATGCATCAATGCAATGTCAACATATGTCAGCGACATTGTCATAAAACTGAAAACTACAGTCAGATTTGTAGTTGTGGCCCATTGTGTTTATCTAGTTCGTGTGGTTCAGTAAAGGTCATCAAGAAAGCTTTTACATTAGAAATCAGGTGCAGTGTACAAATACATCTGTCCAAGAGCAGGTCTAGTGGGACCTGTGCCCACAGCCCAGCACCGTGTAGCTCGATTAGCATTCACCAGAGAACACAAGAATTGGCAGGTCAGCCATTGGCCCCCCATTCTCTTAACAGATGAAAGCAGGTTTACACTAAGCACATGTGACAGGCGTAAAGGAGTCTGGAGATCCCATGGTGAACATTATGCTGCCAGTAACATCATCCAGCATAACCAGTTTGGCATTGGGTCAGTGATGGTCTGGGGAGGCATATCCTTTGAGGGTCACACAGACCTCCATGTCATAGCCAATAGTACCCTGACTGCTGTTTGGTACCGGGATGAAATCCTCAGAGTGACTGTCAGACATTACGCTCGTGCAGTGGGACCTGGGTTCCTCCTGGTGCAGGACAGTGCTTGGACTCATGTGGCCAGAGTGTGTAGTCAGTTCCTGGATGACAGAGGCATTGATGCCATTGACTGGCCCTCTCATTCCCCTGACCTAAATCCAATTATGTATGCGTTATGTATCAGTGTGTCTGATGCTGCTAAGTACCACCACAGACTGTCCAGGAGCTCACTGATGCCCTAATCCAGGTATGGGAGGAG
Organism: Cephalopholis sonnerati; assembly: GCA_019142605.1. NCBI lineage: Eukaryota > Metazoa > Chordata > Actinopteri > Perciformes > Serranidae > Cephalopholis > Cephalopholis sonnerati. The sequence goes on from JAGQAX010000010.1 coordinate 37,694,900, forward strand.
ATCCCCCAGGACACCATTCGCTGACTCATCAGGAGCATGCCCAGATGTTATTGGGAGTGCATACAGGCATGTGGGGGTCATACACACTACTGAGTCACATTATGAGTTGCTTTGATAAAATTCGTGCAAGTTAGATCAGCCTGTGATTTTGATTTCTCACCTTGATTTTTAGTGTGATTTTGAATCCAGCCCTCAGTGGATTGATGATTTGGGTTTCCACTGATCGTGTTACATCATTTTGTTCTCAACAAATTATACAGTGTACATCAGTAAAGATTTTCAACCTGAATAATTTGTTCATCAAGATCTGATGTGTGATTTAACTGTTTCCTTAATTTTTTTGAGCAGTATATCACTCCAATACAAGTGGAAGTTGCTGAGTCGAGTGATTACTTGAGTTTAATTACAAGAGGACTTGCTTTTAAAAATACTCAAGTGTTCAAAGTACTTTTTTTTTTAAATTTCAACTCATTCTTTTATACTGTCACAATAAATTTACAGAACCAAATGGCTGTAAAACAACCGACTGAGTGCACTGACTTGCTTATAGAACCTGTATAATGAAAAGCTTGTTGAATATGCTGCCAAGCCCATAGAAATGGATAAGCGCAAACAACTGTTTAAAATATCCATCTGGAATTAAGCAAATGTTTACACACCTTGACATGCTTTCTCAGGTTGGATGGCGAATTCTTGATGAAGATTGTGCACCGTTGACAGAGCAAACATTTAAAATAAAACAAATCGTTCTGTATCTCACAAACTTCAAAAATGTACTTAAGGTATGGTAATGAGTGATGTGGTAGGGAATCTTCATCTCTATCTGCTGCCGTAGCCATAGTAACAACACATAACCAAATACAGCCGCCTGCTGATGACCTCTCGGCTCTACCTGTCCCTACTGGGGAGCTGCCCAGTCTAAGGAGCTCATGCCTGAGCTTTTTGTTTTTGTTGGTATTTGTTGATATTACAAAGTCTGCCATGATATGATTTTGATTTGATACGATTCAGGGGCCTGCCATCCATATGAGACGATATTATTATTAGGATTGTGCCTGTCTTTGACACTTGCACTATTGTCTGTTCAGAATAAGTTAAAACGAACACATTCTTAAGGTCTTATCCAGCAAGGTTAATACCTGACAAATCTATGTACTTCATTACATTGATGCAAAATTAATAACTGCCAAATACTCCCATAAAGCAGTCCTGCTTAGTGATTTAAATCAGTGCCAACAATGGTTTAATTAAACCAGAGACAGTAAAGACATAGCTATGACAGGATAAACAGTAAAATAGCAAAATCTTGATATGGTCTGGTGGATACATTGGTCGTATCACCCAACACTAGCATGTGAGTAAGCAGGTTATATCACAGTAACAGTATAACAGACATTTCATTTTTACAGCTGCATATTTTTCAGCCACTGAGTCTGACACCTTCAGACTGGCCTTTTGGCAATGGTTGGATTTCAGTCGAACTTTTCAGATGGCAGGGTGTGGAACTATTTAAAGACCAAGCTGTTTGACTGGTTAACCCAGGCTCTACAATCCTCCACCCAGTTTAACTGTCCATGAACAAGACGCTGCTGCTGCTGCTTCTCATTTCTTCCATTCATGTTCATTCTTGAATTTCTTCCTCTCAGTTTAATTCATCTGAAATGTAGTGCTGTCCCAGTGCATGACTTAACTCTGACACGGGACTCTTCAGCCTTGTGTAGGTTTGGGATTATAATTAATATGCATAGTGTCTCAGTTTTAATAAATACAGCTAATAAAAACAGCTCTGGTTCTTATTTCCATCATTATCACAATAACTGACCTCAGACAGGCCTGCTAAGTTTGTGGTGCCTGATATGTCACACTCTCAGTGGGTGTGAACTTTGAAGGACTTATGGAGTATGGTATTCAAGTTAAACACTGCAACAGTGTATGTGCCAAGTAATGTTTGACTATATCATTGAATATTGGGACTAATCATAGAAATAGAAAAACATTTTCATTCATTTTTATTACTTTAACTGTTATTCAGTGGCTGAGAATAACAAAATTTTCATTTGAGCTTGTTCATTGTTTGTTGTGAGAAATCTTTTAGCCAAAGTGATCTAAGGGTGTTTGTATGGGGGCATTTGACTTAATGTAACAGGGATAACACTGATGGGGCATAAAAAAGCACTTGGCTTTTTAACCGCATGGAGACATTTGACAATATGAATACTTCATGTCATTTTTTAATATTTAATAATGTAAACACTTCTCTCTCATTGTGTCTGCAGGCTTTCAAAGAGATGCTGTATGCTGCTCAGGACCAGGCCCCATCTATTGAAGGTATTCCACACGCACACACATCAATAAGGTCTACTACTCTAGGGTTGCAAAGGGTTGGAAATTTTCGAAGGGAAGTTAAGGGTTTGGAATTTGGGAATCTTTGCACACCTCCAATATGGCGGTTATGGCACGTATTGGTTAATATTATGCCCATTTAATTTAATTGTAACCATGCACTGCCCTCAGCAGCACACTCCTTCATGTGCAGATCATTTATCAGCATCCCATTAGCCAGAAATTCAGTGAAAAGACAACCCTCTGCATGCACATTTTCAAAGAACATTTCCCCGTTTGTTGACTTGCTAATTAACTTGCCCACCACATGGCACATTTCACATTGTATGTATTTAGAATGGAGGCTCTTGCTCACCCTCAAAAACTTGTAGACAGGTGCGTAGAGGGAAATTGTCTGTAGGTGAAGAAAAGAGAATCCTGGCATATTGTTTTATTACTTGCAACAAATTTGATTAAGCACACAATGTCTCAGTCTCCAGACCTTCATCAGGTAAAACTTCACCAGATGAAGGTCTGAGGACCGAAATGTTGTGTGCTTAATGGAGTCTTCACATTGTATGTATTTGACAAATTAATGCATTTATTTGACAAATTAATAGATTATGTCTGCTTATTATATGGTTAAAGGTTTGTTTCTATTTCCATATGACATGGTGGTTTTGCCCATTCAGCCAAGTAAATCTTATTCACCACCATTTCTCAACACATGCAAGGGGACGTGTCATTTTTAAATCTGATTCCCTTACTTTCCAGTTTATTTTAGTGCACTATCAAAATCAGCTCGCAGAGCCACGAAACTTGCTCAGCATAATTAATGCATCACATACAAGTTGTGCTAGGTGTGGTTAAGCATATTTAATTTTTTTTTTAATATTGTTCAAAAAATGTGGAGTAATGGGTGAATCCTTCCTAGTTGTGCTTCACTTGCTGAAATGAAGGTCTGAGAGCAGAGCTTCGCCATTCAGCTTACGTTCATCAGCTGTGACGTTGGGAGACAACAGGGAAGATGAGTAATTATCAACATGAATGTGATTAAAACTCATTAATTAATGTCATTAATTTGACAGTTTTATTGAATGGTTTACAAAAAATGGTTTCACTGACTTTGAGTGAAAGAGTCTTTTAGCTACACAGCAGCACAAAAAAACATGATTCGTCTACGTCAAACTCTGAGGTGTATTTACAGAATGTGCTGCATCCAAAAACATGCCGTTTAGGGCATAGTGGAAGCTCCTCTTTTGTGGCAGTGGATTAAGTTGTAATTATGTCTTTCCAGTACTCTCTAAGCAACAATAATGCTTCGTGGTATGAGCGTGATAATGCACTCTGTGGAGTTCTGTTGAAGAAAACAATGGACTTGGCAGAGAAAAGACTTCTCTTTACTATCAAGATTGGCACGTGCCATCCTCTACCTCCAGCACCTCAATTACTTTTTATATGGGGCTACCTCATCCTGCATTATTGCTTAATTATGTGTCTTTGTAAAAAAATACGCTAACAACAGCCACAGCATGACCAAAATTTAAGGCCTCAAAGAGTCTTAAAATGTCTTAAAACCAGTTATCAGAGGCGTTATTTTTTCATCATGTAATGACAGGCCTCTTTGTGCCCCTGAACTGCACACTCTTTGGGCATTACAAAACAGCGTGACCAGCACAATTTGTGTTTTCCGGGTATCTTTCCTTTCATCTTATTTTGACAAACACTGGCAAAAGAGTTTAACCACTGTAGAAGCCTGTTTTTAGTCAGAAATAATGACCTAAGGGAACTTAAACCGTAGAATAAATCCCCATCAACCACAAAACAATGTAATTTGTAAAGTTTTTACCGGAGCATCAAAAAAGACACAAGCCCTACCCCAAACCCATGCATATTGCTCATTTAGGTTCTGATAGAGGTCACTTGCACTGCAGTTGGTGTCACTTGTATATCTGCCATATCGATCTGGTGGCATGTGTTTTGCTGTGTGTGTTATTAGTTTCATAAGAGGGTCATCAGACTCTCTGACCCACTTGACACATAAAAGGAATAGATTTTTGTATAAGTCCTTTATTTACACTGATATCATAAACATTTCATTCCATTAAAAAAAAAATCAATAAATTTCTTTCCGTCTTTACAATATGTGATACAATATTTCAGGCAAAAAGAGGATTGAAACAAAATTGATCATCCATTACTGAACATATTATACTCTCATAACACCACTGTTAAAAAATCATTCGGACTATCATAGCCATAAGAAATCTGAAATTCAACCATACTCTAAATGCCACAAAAAGGGGAAGTAATTCACGGCAGGAACCATTTTCTGACTTGTTTTTTCTACTCTATAGACAACTCTGCCTCTCCTATCACAAAATTCAGCTCGTTGCAATCTGCAGCCTCACTGCTAGATGCCACTAACATTTAAAGCCATTAATCAAATCTGAAAAGTATACCAAACTCCGGTCAGGTGCTGGCAGATTTAATAGTGGTACTTCACAGTATTTAAAGTCTATGTTATATTTAGTATTTTGTCTTAGATTAAAGCTTCATCATAAAAAGTAAAAGGGCCACATACATTTCCTGATCTGTCAGGATTACCTAACTAGGACACATCTCTACCCTTTTTTTTTTTTTTTTTTAACCAGAGTGATCATAGAATTAGCAATTGTAGGTCAGTGTATTGAGATAACTGTCCTGTAGGATAGCTACTGAGGTTAGGTAGGTGTTAAGTGGCTGGCCGTATTTCTTAAATGGTGATCCCAGTGTTCATGTAAACAGCATTCCACATAATATCTTAAACCTGCATAGTATCCTGATCACATTTTATATTTTTCTCGCTATCTGCACACACATTGCAACAACTCTTAAACCAGTCAATTGATCGATGGAGCAAAAAAACTCTCTAGATTAAAATGCCACAGTGCACTGAGTCCACTCTAGCTGGTAGTATTGTATGTCCATCAAAGCATTTTTCCTGTTACAGGACTCAACATTAACATTTGCAAAAAGTGAGTTAACTCTGTGTTCAGGCAAGTGGAAGGGCACAAATGAAAGACTTCAAAGTAATTTACAACCATTGATTGTTTTCTTACCAGAAAACCTTTATATAGGGTACTTACATCGTACCAAAGTGGTATCCCTACAAATACCATAAACTGTTATGGATGTTGCATTAGAGAACACTCGAAGGTGGAAGTAAACTTCAAAAGGAATTCTGGTCAGAAAATTTGAGGTGTTGGGTCCTCAAAATGCTCCCTGTATCATTCCACATCTATGTTTTTAGCCATGCGACAACTTGGCTCTAGGAAAGGCAGAGTCGGTTGGGCGGTCCACCACTTTCCTCCAGACTGAAATACCTCAACAACTATTGAATGGCCTGCCATGAAATTTAGATATTAATAGTTCTTAAAGGATGAACACAGTTGTGTTGACTTATAAACTGATTAAATTTGCCATTAAAATGGTGCAGACATTTATGTTCCCTTCAGGATGAATTTAAAAAGATGGATTATCATCTGACGTTTCTTCTAGCCCCATCATCAGGTCAGAACTTTGATTTATCCACCACTTAGGTTGATGATCAAACACCTGTAGAGAAATAATCCATCTTATTGCGAAGTAAGTTTTTACACAAGGAATCACCTCTGGTGTATGGCTACATATTTATACACATAGTAAGGGAAAATAAAAATAAAATATACGTTAAAACTATTTTTTTTTTTTTGCAGTTTTTGTGTTTTATCCGTATAGCCTAAGTATGTATATTGTAGTGCTAGACAAGACATATTCCTGGTATGGGTCATTGACTGACTAATTTGCAGCATGGCCAGTGGATCAGACAGTATTCCTATATATGGCTGTGTTATATGCAGAAGTCCATAGTCACATGTTGCTTCAGTCCCAACTGGAATTGTGTGATTCACACGTTCCTTTCTCAGCTTCTGGCTGAGGAATAAATCCACTCAACTGTTAGTGCTCACACTGTCTGTCATTGTATTTATTTTTTTTCCACTCCCATTTATTTTAATAATTTTTTTGTGTCTTGGACTTGGAAGTACAGCCAACATCAAACATGTCTGGAAAATGATTAGTAATATGGTAGTCTGTAAGAATGCTGCAAACATCTGCTCTTCCCAACACATTTGTTGTTTTAAACAAAATAAATGGCTTGCTCTTCAAGGCCCCTAATGTGTGCTTCAGCTGTACAGCTTAATTTCAAAATTAGTTGTATATATAGGTGCTTTAACTGTCTGTCAATTTGAGCTGCCTCCTCATTGTTAGGTCTTTTAGCAGCATTAGCGGTAGTGACGCGGAGGTCAGGTTTTTTAAAACCTACACCAACATGGTCCCTTACGAGAGCCAGTCCACCCTACCTGACCTGTAAACATGCATTAATCAATAACCTGAACCTAACCCACAAACTGGAGCAGTTTCTGGCCATTGACCATTTCTAATAACAACCTAGTTGCAGTTGGCGCCAGTAAATATCACATCTTCTTCCTGTTTAAAAAAGTACAAATGTAATAAGACCGCAAATACTCACCCATCTCTAAGTGGTTATGTTTTAAGTATGATCTTGAGCAGACAGCTGAAAACCTATGTGGTTTGTTTACATGAACACACAGCTGATCTTTGTTTACATGATGTTACAGAAATGCATATTTAGCATATGCTTGCTTGCTGTTGTTACATAGTGTTAGGCCTACATATTTGCAAAGGGAAACATTTTAACAGAGGGAGTTAAATATGTCAGACTTCAACATATTTTCCTGCTCGAAAGCCTAATAACGGAAAGCCTGAGACAGAAGTGATGACGATACAGTGGCTTGCTGTCTGAGAGAGACAGAGAAAGGGAAAGAGAAGGTGTGAGTTGGATTATTGCACAGTGTTTCTGTAAGTTATTAATAACTTACTCAGAACGCTGCTTTGTTATTTCATGACCCGCTTGCCCGAAACCCCTGATAACAAGCTTATGTACACCACTTGAGCCACAGTGGTGCTAAAATTGTTAACAATGCTAAAAGGGTTTCGCGACTCAAAATGAAGCCACTTACTCACTTGGGCAACCTGGGGGGAGGCCAGATGGTGGCTACCATGTTACCATAGCAGTAATCTCCGAATGAGTGGCACGACTGGCTACTTCCCACCTGACCTGAGTGGTGTGCAGTGTAGAGCAGCCAAGGCTAACGTGCAGTCCAGAGGGTGGGCAGTGGCCACTATGATTCCACTTGTTAACATGGCTAGCCGGCTCTCTGTCAGCAAAGTTGACAGGAAAAAAAAGGCAAGACATCACAAAACATCAAAATTTCACCACCTCTAAATTGATAGCACTCCAGATGCAGTGCTACACCTCAATAAAGCACCATACTAAAAGGAGAAGTCTCTTGTATTTCCCATCATGTTGAATTTTTTTTTTCACTCACCTAATTTTAGTGATCATCAAGTCTCTTCTGTGGTGTGCATACTCTTAAGCATGATGGCCCACCAGCAGAAGGAGACATGAAATAGAATGTTTTTCAATGTATGTAATATTTATTCACCATGCAAAGTAGGAAAAAGCATCTTGGTCAATTCCGTTTATTTTAAAGCCGATAAAGGCCGATACCGTTGATGTGCCGATATTATTGTGCATCCCTAATGTCAGGTTGTTCTATCAATCCCACAAACCATCTATCACTTACCTTATCCCTTCATCTTGTACCATGGCCTCCCTAGTGATCGGCCTGACTTTTTATGTGGTTCACTGTCTTTCCACTACTGTCTTTCACTGTGTTTTTCTCTCTTTCTCCATGTGACTGACCGTATCAGCTGCTCTCTTTGGCAGAATTATGTAATTTCACTTTTAGCTGCAGTATCAGTAGGTGCTTGCACAACAATAATTGACAACAAAAATCCGTTGAAAATCCCTTCGGTTGGAGTAATAACACTTTTACAGGGACTGAGATTTTTGATAAAACCTGTGATAATAATTATTTAATGTTGATGGTGTTTGTTTTTACATCAAGCTGCAGTTACTCAAGGCCTTATTCACTGGGTTTTGGAGTACTCACACACATAATTGACTGGTATACAGTTTGGAAAGAGCCACTTAGAGAAAGTGTACAACTGTACATCATACCATAAGAATACACAGGACTTTTAGCAGGCTTTCCAGTCAGGCTGTTTCACTGTCAAATGATGACAACACAGGCGCAAAATGGTTCATGTGTAGATTGTTTGTTCTGCAATTATGCTATGCTAACACTGTACTTAGAGTATGTTGACATAACATAGTAGAATGATAGGAAATAGTCTTTTTCTTTTGGAAGTTCACTAAAAAAATATTTGTGCAGGTATAGACGCGTGCATAAATAATGAATGAACCCTTTACAACAAATGGCCCCTGTGAACAAGATTCTCCGTCCTCTCTGTGGAGCTCTTAGTAACTCTGTCTACTAAACATTATGGATTATTATAACTGAATAATATATCTATAACATATTCAGTAGTTAAACAGCTAAATCAAACTAGAACATGCTATATTCACATCTATTGTGACTATCAAAATAATGAGTGTTGTAAACAGATTTGAGTAACAGTGTTATGGCTTCTTTTATCACATTATTCCACTAGTGGTTTGTTTTAGGGTAACGCAGAATCCTGACGACACCACCTTAGTTTAAAAAAAAAAAAAAAAAGTATCTTAAATGAATATCATATTCAATATCACAATCACATTACCAGCAAAAAAAAAATCCTCTAAATTCACAGCTGAAAAACTTAAAAAAGGGCTGCCCCTTGAAAATTTGAGATTCAAATCATCAGTCGGAGACCCCTCAGTCAACTGAGACTGCGTCAAGCTGAGAAGTGTTTTTTTTGTAGTCAGTGTGCTGTGCAGTGTACTTCTGGGGAGGTTTTGGTCCCCAGATTTTGATGCAGAGTGAGCACTCTTAACTTTCAAGATACTCTTTGGTACAGACAGCTGCGGACACAGTGCAGCAGCACAGAGGAGGAGAGACTCCGCACCATAAGGCTTTGAGATAACATTACCTTCTCTCTCCTGCTTAGAAGTGGTAAATTTGCATCTGTTTGTATCCTGACTTTTTGAAGATATGAACTTCAAAAAATCCAACAGCAATTTGTCTTTCCAAAAGCAATGTGCTTATTTTCCACAGACCTCACTGTGAGCAGGATCAACCAGAACTACTTTACCCTGGAAAATAAGGTTCCTGATAAAATGCTGACAGCATGTTCTATGTGTTATCCAGAGCATAAAGTAATGAACATAGCCACCATGATGTCACCCATTGGTTTGCGGACTCCCATTCTAAAGCCTTGGCATTTTGGCCATCTTGGTTTTTTTTGGAGCCAGAAGTGACCATCTTTGGACGAGAGGGTGGAGCTAACTCTATTGCTATCTGCTAGCTTGGTTAGCGTGATGCATATTAATACAAAGTAGCTTTGTATAAATACAAAGTCAGTGTTTATAATGTGTCTGTTAGGAACATGGTCGCTTATGTTGATAATTGTCTTTTTTATTGCTGGTTTATAGTTTCAACCATTAGTGAGGTGGCTGTTACGTTGAGACCAGCTGTATTTTCCATTGTCTTTAAAAAAGTATGTGGCGTTGGAACCTGGAATGAGTAACCATAACATAAAGTGTCAAAGAAAGGTATGTAAGGGTATTATGATAGAGTATAGATGGACAAGAAATTGGCGGACAAGAATGTCATAGGTACGATCGTTTCTATCGTACAGTCAACCAAAGGACTGGATAAGATCCTCTGGTGAGACGGTTCCATCCCACGGGCCACGCATTTGACACCCCTTCTTATTGGGTTTTTTAGTGCAACTAAATGCTTAAGAAGGCTTTTTAGACGGCCAGAAAGTTACAATTAACTTTCATAAACTGAAAACACATTAAAGTAGCAACAGCTTCAGCTACGCCTGTACTCTTTGAATCTGGGGTTACACTGTGGTTACGTTACCTAACCAAAATTGTAGACATGGTAGCAACTTGCCAAGAGATGGCACCCACCTGTCAAAACTCAAAACAGCTACGCTCCTAATTTTGAAACTTGAAAAGCCTTGATAACATATAAATGGGTGAGTTACATTAAAGTTCACCCCCTTACTATTTTAATGAAGTAGAAATTAGCTTAAGTGACCAAAACTGTTTTTGTAACAGGCTTAAAACATGTTTATTTCTGCCGTAAAGTTGGGCATTTTAACACTGGGGTTAGAGTATTGACTGGCTTTTTGAGCCAGCCTCAAGTGGCCGTGCGAGGAACTGCAGTTTATGACACTTCGGCATTGGCTTCATTTTTCAGCCCTGGGGTTTGCTGCTTGATCCACAAGAATGGGGACACTGTAAAGAGAGGTTGACTGGGAGAGAAAAAGTGTTTTTTAATGCTCTGAACACCGTCAGTGGCATTCCATTTATGTTTATTGTATTGTGGAAAATTTCAGAGAAGGATATTTCAAAACCTGGACAAATTACATAATGTATTTGCATGACTAGATACCACCAGACGAAGGAGAGAAATGTTTTTTGTTACTTGCGCTGGCCCTGAGCACACCTCTGCACCTGACTTCCAAGTGTCAGTGTGTGTAACTGTGTGAAAGTAAAGCAGGGTGTTGCTGAAAAATAGAGTTTAAAAAACATCAATTGTCAAATGGAAAGTATAGCCTATTACCGAGAGACAGACATGCCATAATGATAATAATGATAATAATCATGATGACATGAGTGGAGACACAGAGAGAAAAGAGCAGAATAAGGCCAAAAAGGGATAAGGAGATTACTGTAGTCTGACTGTGGTGGCTGTTTGTGTGTTTGCGCACTGGTGAGAGAGAGAGAGGTAGAGAAAGAGACAGGGGGGAGGGAGGGAGTGGTTGGGACACTCCAATTTAGTTAATTTGGTGTCTTGTCTAAAAGCAGCCAGTCTGAAACACAGTGAATCACTGAGTCTGCAGAGTCTGACTCAAAACCACCTGCCCGGTCTGTTGTTTGGTTGTTGTTGACGTGACAGTGGGTACAAGTTAGTGGTTGGACACACAGGTTCACTGTGTCCTTTTTTGATTGAAATTACAGGACTCTGTTCTGGTAAAACTATAAAAAAAAAACATTTGACTCAATGGGAGGAACAGGAATTAAACCTTTTAGCATGGTGTTTGGGAGACCAGTAAATATAACATTGATATCAATACGATTTTCCAAAACAAGATGCTGTCACGTCACTTGTTTTGAAAACTATCCTAAACTTTGATGGAAAACTGCATCATGTGCAATTTCCAAAAGATTCTTAATTTAGTTTGTCTGATCTGTCTTATTACCTCTGCCAATGAGGTATGTTTTTCAGTGCTGTTTGTCTGTCCTCAAGCAGGATTAGAGAAAAACTATTGGCCTGATTTTTATAAAACTTTGTGGAAAGTTGCAGCATGGGTCAATGAAGAACCCATTAAATCGTAAATATGATTTTAAATGTAATATTCAGTCATTGTCCAAAATGAGAAAAAGCATGTTGGACGATTCTGATTTTATTCATTTTAATGCCAATACTGGCTGACATTGATGACGTGCCGAAATTATCGTGCATCCCTAGACAGCAGCAGAAAGTTCTAGTTCTACCCCTTATCTGAAAGTTAAAAGCTGACTATGCTGTTCTTGCTTTTGTTAATTAGTGTGGTGATAAAGGCTTGGTGTTGAATGTATCCAAAACCACAGAACTAAATATTGATTTCGGGCATATCAGAGGTAACATCAGTGAGCATTATTGTCAGCTTTTTTATTGAAATTAGACATAATAGTAGCCACTTGCATTTTGCACAGCAAATCTTTTTACTTGTTACAGTATGAAAAATAGAGGTAATCCTGAGGACAACTCTATTCTATTCAAGTGTCTCAGTAAAAGCCACTTTACACCATGCAAGTCAGGGCTCTCTGAGATAAAAGTTAACAATCGTGAGTAGAGCTGCAATCATTAATCAATTAGATGATTAACAGAAAATTGACTGGCTTTTAGGTAACCAGGCAATCTTTCTAGTAAGTTTTTAAGCGAAAACTCCAAACATCTGCTGATTTCACACTTACATTTGAGAATATGATGCTTTTTTTGTCATACAAGATAATAAACTGAATGGTTTTGGATTTTTGGACACTTGGTCGATAAAAATACAACTTGAAGACTTTTGGACTCTAGGAAATTACACAGGGCATGTTTCACTCTTTTATGACATTTTATTGACCAAATGAGTAACTGAGAAAAAATGGGCAGATTAATTGATAATATATATAAATAATAACAAAATAATAGTTAGTCATATCCGTAATTGTGGCAGAAACGTGGTAATCTTTGCTAATCAATCCAAAATGGTGGTCTTAGATCGCAGTGGGACATATCCGCCACTGGTCAATGGTGAGCTTTGGTAACACTGATGGCCTGCAGCAAAATTCTGACTGTGTCAGAAATTACACACCAAATTCCCACAGTGTGAAGGCTACTATGAGCCATATCTACAAACCAGCCAATCATAATCAGACTGGTGGGACATTTTATTTTGAGAAAAAATTCACACAAACCAAAGTGATGGAGGCAGAACAGAAGAACAGCACCATAGCCAAAGCTTGTGTGATGTTTTGCTGTATTTTGAAAGCATGTGAGCACAGATTGATAATGCAGGCTGATATGGCAACATCACAGCAGTGCAGTTCAGCCTGCATTTAGCACACAATCTGACAACCTCAACAACCATGCAAGATTTTATTAGACTTATCTCACACTGTGACATGCAATAAACATACACTATGATCGTTACAAGCTATCTTTTTGGATTAAACGTTTGTAAGTCTTAAAGAGCCATTACAACTACTACTATGTCAGACAAAACTTTCTGCCAGCCTTAAATAAAAAATTAAATAAAATAAAAAATATAAAAAAGAATGGGAAAATAAATAAATGCATTTCATGTGTCAGCATCTCTGTACTGTAGTCCATAGTCATAGTCCAGGATAGAGATGAAACAGTTACCAGTTTCACAATAAATGACGGTAAAATTCTAGACGGTTAGTATTACCATTTATAATTTTAACAATCATTGAAACCATGTTTGATTATTGTGCTTTGAAAAACTTACAGTAAATACTGTCCAGAATTGACAGCATGCAGCATAGGTGCAGCATGCAACATGGGTTTGTTTTGCTGTTGCCTTACTTACAGAGTGGGCGTGCATCAGGGAAACCCAGTTGATACTACTGGTCCCTCAACTTTATCTACAGCGGGGTGTCCAAACTTTTTTGAATAGGGGCCAGATTCCATAATGCCATGCAAGTTAATAAAAAAAAAAAAGAATCACATACAAAAAAGACAAATGCAACTTTTTCATCTTTAAGTGAAAAAGTTTTCAACTTTCTGCCGCTCCAGAAAGCAGTGGCCCTTACTGTCGACTTTACGCTTTTTTGGCCATGTCTTCTACCTCGCAGGAAATGCTTGCTGTTAGGAAACTGTTGGTTTGCTTGTTTACATCTGTTTATGAAAACACATTAGTTTCATCTGCATAGCTCCTACTCTGTGCATGTCTACAAACTGTATGATAGTCCTGCATTGTGAGGTGAATGGAAAAAAATGCAAAGTGATCTAGTGATTATTGACTGATTTGTGTGGTTGGCCACATATAGTATCGTATAGTTTATACAACAATTCGGGGGGGCCATTTAAAATTTGGTCCTCAGGCCATGATTGGCCCTTGGCCAAACTTAGGACATGCCTGATCTACAGTGACACAGACGCTTGAGCAAGAACTTCAAAGACTATCTTTAATATTCATGCACATTTGATATAGTTTTCATGTGTTACCACACCATAAGGTATTGGCTATGTTTTTATTTTAATGTTTATACAAACAAAAAAATCATTCTAATTTTATTTGTGGTTTTCGATATAAACTTGGTGAAATAATTTCAGTGTGTTCAACAGTGATTTCTTTTTTTTGTCATTTTCAGCACATTTTAACAATACCATGATAATACTGATAACTGATAATTTTGGTCACTATAATCGGGATATAATATTTTTATGCCGTTTCATCTCTAGTTCAAGATTTATTATAAAACGTATGCGAACCACATTAAATTTGGAATGTATATGCACTGCAAGAATGAAAGCCCAGTTATACAAACTAAAATATTACACTTAAGTCATAATATAAGGGCTGACAAATTCAAGAGTTCATAGGCAAAGGAGATCCAACTTTTGAAAACTGTTGTTAGAGCTTGTCTCCCTGCTGCTGTCTCACTGCTCCATCTGCTGGTCAGAGCAGGATGGTACGCAGGCTTTGCTGCGTGGAATATGGAATTTTACATTCACACATTTAGTCCTCCATTCCTGCTTGTCCTTGTTGTGCCTTTGCTGTCCTCTCTTCCCCTTCCCTTTCTGTCCTCCTGTTTATTGTATATGTACATGCAGGTTGATTAAGGTGGTTTAGTCAGTGTTGTAATAAAAATAGTCTTCACTCTGTTCTTTAAGGTTCACTAATCTAACAACTGGTATCTTCTTGCAGTCACAGATGAGGATACCGTTAAGAGGTACTATGCCAAGTTTGAGGAGAAGTTCTTCCAGACATGTGAAAAAGAATTGGCCAAGATCAACACCTTCTACTCTGGTAATTACGCCATCTACTGCCTCTGCTTCAGACACACACATTCATATACTATAAAGCTAGAAATCCCTCATTAAGATATAGCTCTGGTGGTTTGTTGTGCTTATTATCCTGCAGAGGCTTTCTATCTTTAAAATCATCCTCATCTCTTTCCCTCTCTTCCCTCCAGAAAAGCTGGCTGAGGCTCAGCGGCGATTCGCCACGCTGCAGAACGAACTGCAGTCATCATTGGACGCTCAGAGGGAGAGCTGGGCTAACGGGCGGGGCCTGAGGAGGAGGAAGACGGTGTTCGCCCTGTCGCAGCAGGAACGATGCAAACATAGAAACATAAAGGACCTGCAGTTGGCCTTCTCTGAGTTCTACCTCAGCCTCATACTGCTGCAGAACTATCAGGTGCATATTCACAGACGTAGACTGCAGCTCAAGAGAAAGAAACACAGAAGCCTTGTGACAATGTTTTTTAGCTTGAAAAAAAAACAAAGAAAGAAATTTAAAGAAACAGAGTTAGACTTAAGGATAATCTTCATTTGTTGTCCCTGGCAAGATGTTAAAAAAGCACCCTAAAAATAGGGTAAAAAGTTTTTATAATGTTCATGTAATATATACAGCATAATAACCATTGGCTATTGGATTATTGGGCTCACAGGTTGACTCATACAGCTGTTACAACCTGAAAAGGCTCACCAGACTATTCATAAGTAGGCTGAGAGTGAGTGTTTCAGGGCAGATAACTGATAATAATCTGTGTGTTGTGGCTGCTATAAATGTGGTACAAATAAATTAATTCACTGCAAAAATGTGAAGAGGACAATAAGTATTAACTTTAGTTTGACCAGTTTTGCCATTGTCAGTGCCATGTTCACACTACACGATATCAGCCCGATATAGCCCAACGTGCCGTCATACTGTGTTGGCTTGGATTGTGAACAACAATGATTGTTTTCTTTTTGTCTTCCTTAGCTGTCACTTTGACTAACAGAAACACAGAGCGATCTGCTGCCGTGGACAGCTGTATGGCAACAATACCACAGCCTTTTTGATATTTCCTCTAGGGAATACCACAGAGAGTAAAAAGGAAAAATGGTTGTATGAAGCAGTAGAGGCACTTTAACAACCCGCTGGAGTGCTGCCAATAGGCATCAGACTAGCAAAGAATGTGGTGTCTTTATAAAAGAGAAGGATACAAAGGAATAAAATTCACACAAATAGTGGACAGGGCTATTACTTACCACAACTGCAGAGGCTACCAACAAACCACATTAGAAACAAGCCTTTTTGTTAATATTCCCTCTGTATTATCTATATTTTACTGTTAATCTGCCCTCATTTGCCCTGGTAAAGTTTATGCATCCTGCTGTCATTACAAACTCAACATTTTCTGTATCTGTTTAAAATTAAAAGCCCCTTATAACTTTGGTTGAGGGAATCCCCTCATGTTCTAAAAAAAGGCTTTTATTGTGAAACATTTACTGGAACTTGTGGAGGATTCAGTGACTTGCATAGTTTGCATGCAGTACTTAAAATGTAGCTCCTGCCATCTGCAGGCACTTTTCACATTACTACAGTAACATTTCGGCGGGGACATGAACAGCCATAATGACTAAAATAATGGTAATAATAATGAAAATAGGACAAGAATAATCCAATGACATGATGCACATCGCTACCTGGCCTCTTTTAGCTGATTATTATGGTATGGTACTTAACTATTTTAGTTTAATCTCACTGTTCTACAGCAAAATGCTGATAAAGCCACCGTACACTACCTGTCCAGTACCAAAAGACAAATCTAGCTATTAGCTGGTGAGCATAGTGGAGCATTTAGCAGCTAAAGAGCCAGATATTTCCCCTCAGGAGTTGATAAAGACCAAAAACAGCATAAAGAGAATACTGGACTGACATTCATCATGTGGACACAAACACAACTCCAAATAGATGCTGGATGTGTAATTAAGCAGCTGTTTTGTTAGCTTGTTTGTTGTAACAACTTTATAATATGTCAGATATGTTTTCAGCTTGTTCGCCGGCCCTGAGACAAATCAGTTAAAAAGCTTTAAGTAATTAATAGGACAGGATGTAGTTATAATTACACTTGTAGATTAAGCCATTGCTTGCAGAGATATAATTTAAGTCAGTGCAGATAGGGGGTATACTGCACATTCAGTTTGCATTTGATCTGCTTTACTAAACACAGCTGAACCACATGCAGAGCCTTTTGTCATATTTACGTCACTTATAGTTTGACATCTTTCATCAACTGTGTTTAATTAGCTGCTTTTGACAGGTCTGAATCTTCTTTTATAAAACATCATTCATATCTGTGTCCATGTAGAATCTGAACTTCACAGGTTTCAGGAAGATCCTCAAGAAGCATGATAAGATTTTGGAGACATCGAGGGGGGCTGACTGGAGGGTGGCCCATGTTGAGGTGGCTCCATTTTACACATGCAAGAAGATCACACAGCTCATCTCTGAGACCGAGGTACACACACACACACACACACACACATATAGATGTAAGCAGTATAAACATGCTCAAATGTATAAATGCTTTATTAGCATTGCTCTGGATACGTACAGTAATGCTGAGGCAAGTTAAACAAGATCCACAATGTCAATATTTACTCTAAAGGCAACAG